>JAGIQG010000023.1:47945617-48286533 GCA_024679065.1 Sphyrna mokarran | reverse complement strand
TGCCATCAGGCCCCAGAGCTTTATATGTCTTTAAGCTGCCTAACAGCCCAACACCTCTTTCCTCGTAATCCTTATTTCCCTCAACCGATCCTCAACTTTGTCAACATCAGGCACAGACATCTGTCCAGTCTCCTGCGTGAATACCGACGCAAAGTATTCATTCAGGATCTCCCCATTCCCTCAGGCTCTAAGCATAGATCCCCTCCACTGTCCCTAAGAGGTCCAATCTTGCCTCTAACCATCCTTTTGCTCCTTACATAGGTGTAAAATGCCTTTGGATTTTCCTTTATCCTACCTGCCAGAGCCACCTCGTGGCCCCTTTTTGCCTTTCTAATACCCCTTTTAAGATCCCGTCTACACTCTCTATAAGCTTCCAGCGCTGTCTCAGTCCCTAGTTGCCTAGATCTAATGTAAGCCTCTCGCTTGTTCTTGATCAAGTCCTCAATCTCCCTGGTAAGCCAAGGTTCTCTAATCCTACCTTTCCCATCCTTCCTCCTTGCCGGCACGTATCTTTCCTGCAGAGAGTTTAGTTTTCCTTGAAAGACTCCCACATGTACCTCGTCGACCTGCCCTCAAAAAGCTTATCCCAGTCGGTATCTTTAAGATCTTGCCTAATCTGGCTGTATCCAGCCCTCCCCCAGTTAAATACCTTCCCTTTTGGGCAGGTCTCGTCCTTTTCCATTAATATCCTAAAGCAGACAGAGTTGTGATCACTATTTGACACCTGCTCTCCTACCTCGACGTCAACCACCTGGCCTGGCTCATTCCCCAGAACCAAATCCAGTATAGCCCCATCTCTAGTCGGGCCATCCACATGCTGCTCCAAGGACCCTTCCAAAACACACTGTACAAATTCCTCCCCATCCACTCCTACAGACCTGGGCACACTCCAATCTACTCCAGGAAAATTGAAATCTCCCACTACTACCACCCTATTTTTCCTACACATCTAAAATGTCCCCGCATATCCCTTCTTCCGTGGCCCGCGGGCTGTTGGGCGGTCTGTAGTAAACACCCAACAGAGTAACCACTCCCTTCCTATTCCTCAACTCCACCCATAGAGACTCAATTCCTAAATCATCCATACCTCCCTCCCTCTGCACTGCTATGATGTTGTCCTTAACTAATAAAGCCACTTCCCCGCCTCTCCTCACACCAACTCTGTCACGCCTAAAACACTTATACCCTGGAATATTCAATTGCCAGTCTTGCCCCTCCTTCAACCACGTCTCGGTCACCACCGCCACTTCTAAACTCCTCGTGAACATTATTGCCTTCAGTTCATCTGTTTTGCCAGTCACACTCCTCGCATTAAAACACATGCACTGAAGACCCTCAGCTCTCGGATATTCCTTTCTACCTACTGGTGTTACCCTATCATCCCTCTCTCTCCCACTCCCAGTTCCCGCTGTCTCCCCACCCTCCCTCCTATTAGTTTAAACATTTCTGAAACACTCCAGCTAACCTCCCAGCTAAAATATGTGTTCCCCTCCCAGTCAACTGCTCCCTATCCCTCGTGAATAGGTGACCCTCCCTCCTGAAGACTTCCCAATGATCAGTAAATATGAAGCCTTCTGCCCTACACCAATCCCTCATCCATGCATTTAGTTGGAGTGTCTCATTTATTACCCAATCGGTCCCGGGCACAGGCAGCAGCCCCGAGAACGCCACCCTGGAGGCCCTACCTTTCAGTTGAGCCCCCAACTCCCTAAACTGTCTACGTAAGTCCCCCCTGTGCTTTCTTCCTACATCTTTTTGTCCTACGTGAACTATTACATTTGCCTTAGACCCTTCTCCCTTCAAAATTCCCTCTACCCTCTCTGATACATCCTGGACCCCTGCTCCAGGAAGGCAGACTACCATCCTGGAGTCTCTCTTTTGCCCACAGAATCTCCTATCGATCCCTTTAACCATCCCATCCCCCACCACTATCTCACCTCCTGCTTTCCCGCCGGTCTCTGTGGCATTCTGTTCCCCCTCACTTGCCCTCTCCATCACAGCCTTTACCCCCCCCTTGGTTTTCTGGGGATCCTCCTTAGAGATGGCCTTTGTGCCTTGATTTTTGTTCTTGTTCCTTGTAACTGTACCCAGCCCATCCCTACTACTAGATCCTGGGGTCCCTGCAGGTCTCCCCTCCCTATTCATTGTATCCTCATTTTCCCTCACTAGACAAACGTCCTCCAAGCGCAGCTCCAGCTGTCTCAACTTTGCTCGTAAACGTTGCAGTTCTAAACATTTTGCGCATATGTGGGGCTTCGGGAGACATGATGCCTCCAAGAAGGTCCACATATGGCAGCGTACACAGTGGACGCGTTTGGCCAAGTATCGTGGCATTTTGTATACCCCCTTTAAAGGTGTTGGGAAAAGTGTTGATTAGGAAGGAAGCACGTTACTCACCGTGTCCAAGCCTGCGCTCGCCCAAGCCCAGTGAGCTTAAGCCCTTGTTGTTCTCACTCTAATTCCCGTCTTACCCCACTGCCCGCTCCCGACGCTGCCCGCTGTCTTACCTCGGCCTTCCTTTTATACTCCCGCGCTTCCTTCCCTGCAGCCCCCCGCACCTATCTCCCGCTACGGAGCGCCGAAATAAACACTCTACCAAATAAAGTACAAGACAGAAATTGCAAGTCAGGATTCTCTCCAGCCACTCTCCAAAAACTCTGCTCCGGAGAACAGTAAGTGGGGGATTTATGCTCGCGATAGATTGAAGAAGGTGAAATTTACAGAAGAGAAGGTTGAAAGCAGATTTGATAGAAATGTTCAAAATCATGTGGGGTCACCAGATTGGATTGTGAAAAACTCTTCACGATGGCGGAACTACCCAGAACCAGGGATGGTAATCAAGAGTGATTTGTAAAACATCGAATGGCAACATAAATAAAAATATTCATTTTTGAAAAGAGAATTTGAGAAGCATCTAAAGAGACAAAATTTGCAGATCTAAGCAGAAGGGCAAAAAAATGAGGGGAGCTGAGTTGTCCTTGTACAGAATTTTTGAGCAGAATGATACTGTGCATGCTGTACACATCCTGTGATTCTATGAATCTATGCTCATAAATATTAAAAATTGCATTTTGTTGGTTTTGGCAAAAAGAAATTGTATGGCTTTGACACTGTGATGATTAGATTTATAAGACTGTACATTATAATCCTAGGTTAATCTTTCACAGTACCACATGTTATAATTCAGGTCTGAAACTCCAAACTGTTTTATGAAGGCTGCCTGGATCATTGCACTTTGAATTTGATGAGGATAATCATGATAGGTTTCACTTCAGGTATGATTCAAATGACTCACTGTGGAGCTTTTATTAAACACAGTCTATTTAAGAACATGGTTAACATGTATATTAAGAAAATTAACAGGATGTTTTATCAAATACAACCAAAAACATAACAATCATTATAATGTAAAGTCCTTATCAAAGATAGAGAATCATAGGATCCCTCCAGGACAGAACATAGAACATAGAACATTACAGCGCAGAACAGGCCTTTCGATGTTGCGCCGACCAATTAAGAAAAAGCAATGACCCTAAACCATTCTCTTTCATCCATAAACTTATCTACTAACCTCTTAAACGCCACCAAACTTGGCGCATCTACAACTGCAGCAGGCAGGGCATTCCATACCCTTACCACCCTCTGGGTAAAGAATCTACCTCTGACATCCGTCCTATAACTACCATCGCTTAATTTAAAGCTATGTCCCCTCGTGCTAGCTTTCTCCATCCTAGGATAAGAAGGAAGTCATTAAGCTCAGTGACCACAATCGCACTCAGGCTCTGTTCCCATAACCTCATACACTTAACCTGCTAATCTCCCTGACACGAGGGTCAATTTAGCATGGTCAATGTACCTAACCTGAACATTTTAGTACTGTGGGAGGAAACTGGAGATCCGAGAGGAAACCAAGCAAACTCAGAAGAATGTACAAACTCCACAGACAGTGACCTGAGGCTGGAATTGAACCCGGGTCCCTGGTGCTGTGAGGCAGCAGTGTTAACCATTGTGTCACCATGCTGATCTTATCTAAAATGTTCCAATTAAACAAAACATCCCATAAACAAAACTCTTTTCATAGGTTTAACACAGCAAAAGCAGATGATACTGGAATTGAGCCCTTTCGCTGGACAATTGAGATCCTGACTTCCCAGCCCTATAACTTCTAGCAGACCTCTGGATACACCCAGAACAGTTTGAAACCAGAATATCTTCCTATAACACCAGGGAGAGAGAGACCCTAGGCAAGCCAACAACCAACAGCAGATTTTCCACTTCAGGGAAGGCAAGAAGCCTTGCTTTCAGCTAACCAGCAGAATTTCCAATACCAAGAAGAGAGAGAGAGAAAAACACTTCTTTCAATCTAATGTCCACTCTCTTCTAAACTAAGCTGAAGCCAGCAGCCAAACAGAAAACGAACATTTAAATTCACTCGGAAGGAGAAGGAAACTATCCAAAACATATGGGTTGTTAATTAAAGTAGGGTCATAAAACAATTGTATTTAGTGCCTACAGCCCATAATAAAATTAAACAAAACTCCATTTAAGCTGTTGAAATAGCAATAAAAGGACTCTCTCAACAGCCTAGCAAAAATGATAAAAGCTGAGGCTGTGAGCATGGTTATTAAAAAACATCTCTTAAAGGTACACTAATGTCACGCACAACACAATATGATGCAAAATGTAATTTGGGCTGTTTACTCAGAGAGTTCAGGAAACCACTCAACAGCCGAGAGTTTCAGATTTAAATGGTAACTCATGGATTGCAGAATATGATGACGTGTTAAACATGAAAATGTGGAAGTAAATCTGGGCTGGTAATCTAGAGGTCCAGGGTAATGCTATGGGAATCCCACCCATCGCAAAGTCTCAATTCATACACACACAATGTCACTGAACACACATATTCTCACTGAACACACACACAATCTTATTAAACACACACACAAACAGTCTGACTGAACATATACACAATATCACTGAACACACACATACACATACACACAATCTCATTCACACACAATCTCATTTCACACAAATACAATCTTGTTTGAAATTTGAATTTCATTAAGATTTGGAATTAAAAGTCTAATAATGACCATGTAACCATTGCCAATTGTTGTACAAACCAGTCTGGTTTACTAATGCCCCCTTAGGAAGGAAATCTGCTATCTTTATCTAAATGTGACTCCAGAACAACAGCAATGTGGTTGACTCTTAAATGTCTTCAGAAATGGGCTGGCAAACCACTCGGTTCAAAGATAATTAGGGATGGGTAACAATTAGGGATGGCCCAGCCAGCTACACCAATGTTGAATGAAAAAAGAAGTATGGGTCAAGAATGTAGAGTTGAAGGTGGGCTTGACTCTTTCCTTTGGAAACATAATTTTGGAATAATGGTGGATTAAATAAAATTTGCCTTACGAGCATAAAAAGGGCCACATGAAGCATGGTGATTATATAATGTCAAATAACCAAGGATTGAAATGGATTTCAACACCAATGTAAATTTGGTCTCCAACTCCAACTCAAGAACTTGGCCTCTGCTAGTTTCTGACCATATGGCAGCTGACTGTGTATTCATCTAACAACATGTGCTTTGTTATAATCTTCTTTAAAAAATAAATTTGAACTCCCAGTTAATAGCTGAATGAATTACAAACAAACATTTACATTGTAAAACATTTACTGGAAGAAATAGACATAAACACGAGTGACTAACACTTTTATAGGCAACGTGTATCTTTGAAGTGAGGTAACTGAAATTGTTTCAATCCAAGTTTAATATTAAGCTATGCATTAAAAGCTTTAGAATAGACACATGTATTCAGGAGAGCTCTTTCTAAATATGGTGGAAAATAAAGCCAGCACTCTAAGCATGGTGGGTTTGTAGCCAATACTGTCGGAATTCAGTTAAAATCACAAGTCGTAAAACTTTATGACCTTCTCTGGATGAATAAATAAACGTTTGGGTGATAAGAGCAGAGTCTAGGAGCCGCTGGAACTGAGGCAGTAATGGTCTCCCAGTGAGATAAGAGATAATATCTGTGGCCTGAACAATTCAACTCATCAGATGTGTAACTGAAGGTTCTACTAGGCAGTATTTGAAAATGTGAAATGATACAAGTGTGTTACACAGCCTTTGTATGTGAGAGACACTCCGGGAGAACGGGGCTGTGAATCTCTCAGCATTTGCTTGTAAATACAGTCCTTGTGTAATCGAAGTTCACAAACCCGAGAGTGGTGCTTTGTTACCACAAATGACAGAACAAACTAGCACGCCCAGAAAACAGATTTTGCAGGTATATATTGCATTGCCCTTTAAATAGACATTCAATTCTCCCAGAAAGGCTGTTAGCAGTCTGCTTTTATTTTTTTCTTAATCTGGTAACTTGTAATCTCAGAACCATCCTTCTGTTGGAAAAACTCCCTTGAGCAAGTACAAAGTGAATCTCCTGGCTTTGCATTAACTTCTCACAAATGTTGTCTTTTCAATTTAGATGTGAGCCTACCCCTACATTCTGATAGAGTAAGCAAAAGAGACTTTTGTTCTTTAGCTACAGTTTTTCTTCTTGGTAGAATACCTCTCTGTCCATGATATTAAATAATGTTTTAGGAAAGCTTAAAAGCAAGTAACATATCATCCAATATCACAACGGCTTCTTCTGTATCTTTCCCATCTCAAAGCTCATCATTGTGGAAATGTGAACTGCATGGGCCTTGTATCCAGACAGAATTGCTAATTAAATATCCTTAAGAAGGCAGTTCTCTTTCATCATGGCAGAAAATGGGCAGTTTAAAGCATAATTATTTATAACCTGGTATTCTCAATACTGTTTTGGGATGTGGTAATTCACAGTCTTTCTACTGGTGGCCCTGTTACCTTTGACATTGTCTGCAAGTGTGGATATCTTGCATTTTTGTTCCATCAAAAAAATTTAAACCTTTTTTTTAATATTCAGCGACTCCATTATCCAGGTCATAGCATGTGTCACATGATATTTTCATTGTATCCTAAAGTTAAAGATATGGGGCAGATTTTTTCCACTTTCATCCCTTATTGGAATCAAATGGGTGAGGGTGGACATTGCAAAGGTCTCTTGTCCTCAGGTGGATTTTTTCCAGTCTTAGGCTGAGCATAGTCAGGAAATCCCATCCACAATGTCAAAACATAAAATCTCATAATTGTAACAACTTTGAAGGCACAGACCAGAACTTAGTAACCCAGTCTCATTTCATTTGTTCCCAATTGAGACAATGAAAATCTGATCACTCTTATAATTTTAATAAACCTATACTACACTCATTTGAAGGTATACCTCCTTCACAATCATCCTCAACTTTGGTGCCCCATGAGGCTGTCTTCTCAGCCCCTCACTATACTCCTTATACACTTGTGACTGGTCAAGTTTTCCTCCAACTCAGTTTTCAAGTTTGCTGATGACACCATCACAGTGGGTTGGATCTCAAACAATGATCAGACAGAGTGCAGGAATGAGAAAGTGAATCTGGTGAACTAGTGCAACAACAATAATCTCTCCCTGAATGTCAACAGAATGAAGCAGATTGTCATTGAGCTCAGGAAGCGTAGTGGAGAACATGCCCCTGAATACATCAATGGAGATGAAATAGAAATCGTCAAGAGCTTCAAGTTTCTAGGTATCCAGATGACTAACCATCTATCCTGATCCCTCCACACCAATGTTATTGTTAAAAAAGGCGACCAACATGTCTACCTTCTTAGGAAGCTAAGGAAATTTGGCATGCCTGCAATGGTGCTCACCAATTTTTATGGGAAAACAGCAGATATCATAAGATCTAGGGGAGGCCTTGATACTAGGGCAAAGCCAGAACGGACACATCTCACCCCATGCTCATGTTCCAGTCATTCCAATAAAGAGCAAAGGTTTAGATCAAATATCGATCTTGTACATAAAAAAATACATTTACTGTAGTAATGATGAACAGTGCAAACAAGATCAACTTTTGCAAAACAAATGGCCAAGATTTCTATTCACTCTTAATAATGTTTTTAATCATAGCTTTATGGATATCAGTAAATGTTGATTGAAATCAGTGTATTTCACTAGGATGGATGGTAACAGCATAACTTCTTAAAATACATCTGGCCTCTATTTCATTTCCAAGGTTAGAATCTAGCTGTGATTAATCATCAACCTTCAGATAGACTTTTAGTCATATCAGAATTAAAATATATATAAAGCTGTAACACAATAACTGCAAAGAGAAAATTTAATTTGATTCAAACCTATGCCATACTGCTCCTGGTTATGTGGTACGTTAATGTGCAGATGTGCCTCACTTCTAAATGGTGTAGAGATGGCTTTGAGGCTGAGATTTACAAATGGCCATCATCTGATTTCATCCCCAAATGTGCAGTGATCTAATGAGAAATAATGTGGAGGTGACACTGCTGCATTGGGGTGCCAGGGATCCAGGTTCAATTCCAGCCTGCATGGATTTTTTAACATTCTCCCCGTGCCTGTGTGGGTTTCCTCCGGCTGCTCTGGTTTCCTTCCACACTCCAAAGATGTATGGGTTAGGTTGATTGGACATGCCCAATTGCCACTTACTGTCTGAGAGATCAGCAGGGTAAATCCGGGGGGGAGGGGGGGAGGGTGTTATAGGGATAGGACGTGAGTGAGATTGTTGTCGGTGCAGACTCGATGGACCAAATAGCCTCTTACTACACTGTAGCGATTCTATGATTCAGTGATGGAAATAGAAACACTAAGGCAAAGCTAACAGGCTATTTTGTCACTCATTTTGCCAAGAATATATTTTCAATTGCAATATATTTCACAATTCCTTTTAAGTTGTAAAATAAAAAAAAGGCTACAAAGTTGAATTATGGAAGTATTTTTGCACCTTGTGCATTTTGCACAGTAGCTTCAGTGATAAGAATCTGGTATCTGGCTTATGAAAACAAGAACTTTCTGATCACAACTGCCTAACTTCATATTGTAACAAAATTCAATGATTGCAGTAGCAACCACTGATCTCTCAACTGATCATAGTTGCATTATCTCTTCAACACGTGGGGAAAACATTCAATAATAAAGCTGCTGCAATTACAGCAAACTGGTTGTGTGTCTGATTCCACAATTAGGCTTTGGTCACTGAAGGGTAGCCATGGTGTGGACTGGGGTGGGTGCAGTAAAAAGTCTCATAATCTCAGATTAAAATCCAGCAGGCTTATTAGGAATCACCAGCTTTTGTAAAGCTTCTGCTATCAAATAAACCTATTGGACTTTAAACTGGGGTTGTGAGAGTTCTTTCTGAAGGCTAGGTCAGAGATTGGCAATGGTGAAGATGGAAAGCAGCAGCTGGAGAATGAAGAGGAAGGAAAGATTAAAGTCTTGGGTGTCATGGAAGAGTTGGGGGAAGGGACTGGTAAGTGAGCATGGTCTAGGGAAGCGTTGTGATTCTAGGGCTGGGCAAACAGCCAATTGTAGGGTGGAACAGCTTAGGTTGGTGGACCAGAGGGAAGCATTCCCATTCCTTCTGGCTCATCAGTAATGCTGGAAAGACTCTTAAATTGCTGGATCCACCAGTCCTCCCTCTCATCAGAGAAACCTTGGGCTTGGGTTGGGGAAAGGTGTTGATCTCAGTTTCTCCCTTGGAATGGGGATCCCATAACTGGACTGTCCCTTCTAGCCCTGACATGGTGATTTCAAGCAGCTTTCTGTTCAACTTCCTCATACCTGCCTATCATCTGTGAAAACATTGAAGTGGTCTATTCACTTTAATCCCCAAGTCCTCTGGTCATGCAGCAGATTTTAAATAACTACAACACTTCATTCTGCATCAGAGATTTCTCTTTCTCTTTCTCTGAAGCTGAAGTTGTGAGCAGAATTCTTTGAAGACCTCTAATAGAGAAGAGATGTCATGTTCCCTTCTCCACAGCTGTTCGCTCAGCCCCATTCTATTCACACAGCTTTTGAATAAATAAATAAATCTTTTTTATCCCTTTTATTCAACATTTTTAGCATCTCAGGTTTGTCAGAAAAGCTTTAAGTCTTATGAAATAATTATTTCTAATGGTTTTCTTGACTCCTTGACTGGGGGATCTTCTCAAATACCTGAGCATTCACATTTTCATTCTTCACCTGCACTTTTTAAAATTGGATAGGAAATCTTTGGCTATTTGTCAGTTAAACAAGGTCTTTTAAAGCACCTTATCTTGATTCAACTCAGATAAAAATTAAAAAACTGAATGCTGGAATCTGAAACAAAGACAGAAAATGCTGGAAAATCTCAGCAGGCCTGGTAGCATCTGTGGAGAGAGATCAGGACTAACTTTGAGACTGGATGAAGCTTTGTCAGAATTCATTCAGGCTTGTAACATTGGCTGGATTTCTCCGGTCTTACCTGTGGCTGGGATTTTACAGACCCGCTGAGGGGTAATGAGCTCTGGGCTGAGTGCTGGCTGGCAGTGGTGATGGAGTGAATGCAATGGGAGAATTTCAGCTGTTTTCCCTGTTCTATCTCTACCAATGCTGTCAGACCCACTGAGATTTTCAAACATTTCCTGTTTTTGAATTCATTTGCTGGTCAGGAAATGAAACTGGGGCTTTGTGGTTTTAACAGATACCGAATCCCAGGCTTAACCACTGGAGCTTGGAAGGAGCCCAGATAATGGCATTTAAGATTTTCAAACAGGAAACAGGGACAAATTGTAAAGTATATTCCAGTTATCTGATTTGAATTGGGTTAATTCACTCAAATTTGCCGTTGATTATTTTTTCTAATTCGAGCTTGGTTTTAAAACCAATTTAACACTTTTACAGGAACAAAATGTAAGTATTTATAGACAATACAAAATTGTACCTGAAAATGTAATGTTTATTTAACTTTAGGATTACCGGAGAAAGTTCTGGAACCAGTAAATATTTAGGTCAGAATTCTCCCATCCTGCCATTCAAGGGAATTGTAGGGGGGAGGAGGAGGGTGGAAGGGGGAGGATGTGTGGGGAGCTGTGGACGATACAAAGATCCATTGACCTCAGGCAGGATTCTCCGGTTCTGGGGTTCTCTGGGATTTTCCAGTTTTGAAATGACCACAACTGGACAATACTACCCTTTCGTGTTGAGTACTGAGAAACCTGATAACTTTGATTGTGGTTTAGTTTTAATTTTAAGTTTCAAAATTCTTCTGTTTTTAAAAAGATCAAAACAGCTAGGAGCTGGAATCAACAGGAACTCCGGCAGCTGCTGGGAACCTGAAAAAAAACCAACAAGTGTTTAAAAATCTCGATAGGTCTGGCAGCGTCTGTGGGAAGAGAAACAGAGGCCGCAAAATTTTGCCGCAATAACTCTGCGATAGATCATACGGCAGAAAAGGCAGGTCGTGATTGGCCAGCAGTGGCATCCTCCTGGGGAACCCACTGACCAATAGTGACCTGTCTCTGCTGCCAGCGAACCAATTGGTTTGGAGGGTGAGGGGGAGGGGAGCAGGTACAGAAGATCCCAGCTATAGTTAATGTTTTGAACAAAGCAGGATCATATTCAATCGGCTTTCAAAGATCTTTTGCCAAATGAATTAGTGATGGAACTGATATTTTTGAGGAAATGAACAGATTCCTCACTCGAGCGATTCTTGTCGATGAATCACTGCGGCAGTGTGGAGTCAATGGGGAATCCAGTGGGACCAGAAGATCCAGCTGCAGGCTAACAGTGCGCCTCATCTACCACACACCGCGGGGAGGCTGGAGAATCTCACTCACTGAATAGGATTTAACAGTCTCGTTCGAACCGAGAGTGGAAAATCCCCCCCCCACCGAGGTCAACAGACCTTCCCCATTGTCCGCTCCTCGCCTGCTCTGATTCCTGAGGTGGGTGGGCAGACAGAATTCCGGTGATTATCTCGGCTTTTCCTTCTTCACAGATGCTGCCAAATCTGCTGAATGTTTCAACATTTTCTGATTTCCAGCATCGGCAATATTTTGCTTTCAAGTAATTTCTAAGTTTCAATATTAAATTTAAACTGCCACTGATATTTCTAATACATTTTTCACTGTTTTCAATAATAATGTTATATTGTGACAGTGTGATGTCTGATTTGCGGTTAAAGTCCCACCATCTC
Source organism: Sphyrna mokarran (assembly GCA_024679065.1). Lineage (NCBI taxonomy): Eukaryota > Metazoa > Chordata > Chondrichthyes > Carcharhiniformes > Carcharhinidae > Sphyrna > Sphyrna mokarran. The sequence goes on along the minus strand of JAGIQG010000023.1, from coordinate 48,274,428 downwards.
TGCAGCAATTCTTTGATAAGTATACACTGAGAATTGAAAAATCGGAATGAAATATTATTCTAAATTGATTGATTGATTTATTATTGTCACATGTATTAGTATACAGTAAAAAGTATTGTTTCTTGTGCGTTATACAGACAAAACATACCATACGTAGAGAAGAAAAGGAGAGAGTGCTGAATGTAGTGTTACTGTCATCAAATTGGAGTATACACCAAATTAATGTTGGTGTCAGTTATTCACGGAATACACTAGGGACATCTTTGTGAGTTTACTCAATTGGCCTGAGATACCAACTTTCCTGCTCCTTAATATTATCTTATATTCCTGGTAGAAGTGCATGTGAGTAGATGTAATGAGAACCATTTGCTGTAGAGTATCATAGCTCAATCCAAAGCTACCTTTTCATGGCTAGAACCAACCCAATCAGGTTCCATTCAGACCATTCTCCTTATTCATGATTTGGGATAGCAGAGGGGGTGAAGGCACTGAGTGGCACAGAAGTTGGGCACTCCAAAGCAACAGGGGGGGAGGTGCCACCCCCTACCCAGGATGGCAGATGGGATGATGGAGCTGGAATGGCAGAGGGAGCAAGGGCATTGGGGAGGCAAGATGGGTGAGGCATGGACAGCTGAGAGAGTGAGGACACGAGGTGGCAGAGAGGTTGAGGGCACTGAGTGACGGAAAGGCTGGGGGCAGCAGAAAGAGAAAGAACTCGCTGGTGGCAGACAAATTGAGGGTGCCAGGATAATAGAGGAACTGAGAGTACTATGGTAGTGTAGGGGTGAGGGAAATGGGACATCAGAGGGAGTGAGGGTGCCAGAATGATGGAAGGGTGAGGGCTTCAAGTAAGAATGCTCCAATAAACACAGCATTACTCGCAGCGCTGAAAGTGCTTGAGCAATTTAGCACAAGCTGCTCACGTGAGATTGGTTTTACTTCATAGAACAAAGACCAAAGAAAATTACAGCAGAGAAACAGGCCCTTCAGCCCTCTAAGGCTGTACCAACCATGTTGCTTGACTTAACTAAAACCCCCTATCCTTCCAGGGACCATATCCCTCTATTCCCATCCTTTTCATGGATTTGTCCAGATGCCCCTTAAAAGTCATTACGATATCCGCATCCACTACCTCCCCCAGCAAAGGGTTCCAACACTCACTACTCTCTGTGTAAAAATCTGCCTCTTACATCTCCTTTAAAATCTTGCCCCTCGCACCTTAAATCTGTGCCCCTAGTAATTGAGTCTTCCATCGTGGGAAAAAGTTTTTGACTATCCACTCTGTCCATGACTCTCATAATCTTGTAGACTTCTATCAGGTCTCTCCTCAAACTCTGTCGCTCCAGTGAGAACCAACTAAATTTCTCCAATCTCTCCTCATAGCTAATGCCCTCCATACCAGGCAAGATCCTGGTAAATCTTTTCTGTACCGTCTCCAAAGCCTCCACATCCTTCTGATAGTGTAACGACAAGAATTGAACACTATATTCCAAGTGCGGCTTCACTAAGGTTCTATAAAGCTGCAATATGACTTGCCAATTCGTAATGTCAATACCCCAGCTGATGAAGGCAAGCATGCAGTATGCCTTCTTTTCTACCTTTCAGTGACCTGTGTACCTATACACCCAGATCCCTCTACCTATCTATACCCTGAAGAGTTCTGCCATTTACTATATATTTCCTATCAGTATTAGATCTTCCAAAATGCATTACCTCTTATTTGTCCAGATTAAACTCCATCTGTCGTCTCTCTGCCCAAGTCTCCAACTGATTTATATCCTACTGTATCCTCTGATGGTCCTCATTGCTATCCGCAAATCCACCAACTTTTGTGTCATCTGCACTTACTAATCAAACCAGTTACATTTTCCTCCAAATCATTTATATAAATTACAAACAGCAAAGGTCCCAGTACTGATCCCTGAGGAACACCACTTGCCATAGCCCCCCATTCAGAAACGTACCCTTCCATTGCTACCCTTGGTCTTCTTTGATCGAGTTGGTTTTGTATCCACCTTGCCAATTTACCTCTGATCCCATGTGACTTCACCTTCTGCACCAGTCTGCCATGATGGATCTTGTCAAAGGCCTTACTGAAACCCATGTAGACAACATCCACTGCCCTACCCTCATCAATCATTTCTCAAAAAACTCAATCAAGTTCATAAGACACGACCTCCCCTTCACAAAACCATGTTGCCTCTCACTAATATGTCCACTTATTTCCAAGTGGGAATAAATCCTGTCTTGAAGAATCCTCTCCAATAATTTCCCTACCTCTGATATAAGGCTCACCAGCCTGTAATTACCTGCATTATTCTTGCTACCCTTCTTAAACAAAGGAACAACATTGACTATTCTCTGGGACCTCCCTGTAGCCAGTGAGGATACAAAAGTTTCTCTCAAGACCCCAGCAATTTCCTCTCTTGCCTCTCTCAGTATTCTGGGGTAGATCCCATCAGGCCCTGGGGATTTGTCTACCTTAATGTTTCTCAAGAACACCAATCCCTCCTCCTTCTTGATCACAACATGAGTCAAACTATCTACACACCCTTTCCCAGACTCATCATCCACCAACTTGATTGAGTTTTTTATGAACTTGATTGAATTTTTTGAGGAAGTGACAGAGATGATTGATGAGGGTAGGGCAGTGGATGTTGTCTACATAGGTTTCAGTGAGGCCTTCTCTTTCATGAATACTGATGCAAAGTATTCGTTTAATATCTCGTCCATTTCCTCTAGCTCCACATATAGATTCCTTTCCTTGTTCTTGATTGGGCAAATCCTCTCCTTGGCTACCTTCTTGCTCTTTATATATATAAAAAGCCTTGGGATTTTCCTTAATCCTGTTGGGCAATGCTTTCTTGTTACCCCTTTTAGCTTCCTTATTCCTTGCTTAAGTTTCTTTCTGCTTTCCTTGTATTCCACACTTGCTTCATGTGTTCCCAGCCTCCTAGTTTTGACAAATATTTCCTTTTTCTCTTTAACTAGACTCACAATATCTCTTGTTATCCGAGGTTCCCAAAATTTACCATACTTATCCTTCATCCTTACAGGAATGTGCTAGTCCTGAATCATAATCAACTTATACTTGAAAGCCTCCCACACACCAGATGTTGATTTGTCCTCAAACATCTGCCCCCAATTTAGAATCTTCAATTCCTGCCTAACATTATTCCAATTAGCTTTCCCCCAGTTTAACATCTTACTTGAGGACTACACTTAATTTTATCCATCAATACCTTAAAGCTTACTGAATTGTGGTCACTGTTCCTGAACTGCTCCCCTACTGAAACATCGACCACCTGGCCGGGCTCACTTCCCAATACCGGGTCCAGTATGGCCCCTTCTCTAGTTGGACTACCTATATACTGTTTCAAGCAGCTCTCCTGGATGCTCCTTACAAACTCTGTCCATCCACGCCCTTAGCAGTCAACATAGGGGAAATTAAAATCTCCCACCACAACACCCCTGTTACTTTTACACCTTGCCAAAATCTGCCTACACCTCTGTTTCTCTATCTCCTGCTGGCCTATAGTAAACCCCCAACATTGTGACAACACCCTTCCTATTCCTGAGCTCTACCCATATTGCGTCACTGTATGAACCCTCCGAGGCATTCTCCCGCAGTACAGCTGCGATATCCTCCTTAACCAGTAGTGCAACTTCCCCACCCCTTTTATGTCCCCCTCTATCCCGCCTGAAACATCTATATCCTGCAATGTTAACATCTGTATCCTGCAATGTTAACATTTGTATCCTGCAATGTTAAGCCATCAATCTTGTCCTTCTCTTCACCAAGTCTCTGTAGTGGCAACAACAACATCGTAGTTCCCAGTCCTAATCCAATCTCTAACTTCACCTGCCTTACCTGTTACACTTCTCACCTTGGAATAAATGTACTTCAGTCTACCAGACCCTCTCTGATTAGCAATCCCACCCTGCCTGCTGTTTCTCTGAATTTTACTGGCCCTACACATTTGTTCCCCTTTGTTTTGGTTCCCACCCCCTGCAAAACTAGTTTAAATTCTCCCATGTGACACTAGCAAACCTTTAGGCCAGAATCCTACAGTGCAGAAGGAGGCCATTTGGCCCATCAAATCTGCACCGACCACAATCTCACCCACGGCCGATCTTCATTACCCCATACATTTACCCTAGCTAGTCCTCCAAAGGCACAATTTACTGTGGCCAATCCATCTAACCTGCACACCTTTGGATTGTGGGAGAAAACCGGAGCACCTGGAGGAAACCTATGTAGACACAGGGAGAATGTACAAACTCCATACAGTGAACCGAGCTGAAATTAAAATCAGTGCGTGTGCTGTCAAAGCTAGAGAGCCAGTAGGATGTTTTCCAACTTTAAGATAAAGTTTATTTATTAGTCACAAGTAAGGCTTACATTAACACTGCAATGAAGTTACGGTGAAATTCCCCTAGTCGCCACATTCTGACAACTTTTCAGGTGAATTCACCTTAACCAGTATGTCTTTCAGAATGTGGGAGGTAACCGGAGCACCCAGAGGAAACTCATGCAGACACGTGGAGAATATGTAAACTACAGACAGACAGTGACCCAAGCCAGGAATCAAACCCGGGTCCCTGGTGCTGTGAGGCAGCAATGCTAACCACTGTGCAACCCACTGGAAGATGCAGCAGACTGTTCTGACAAAGAAGTGAGGGAGAAAGTGCCTTAAAATAGCCGTACTCCCCAAAGTTTTCATTTTTAAATTAAAAAGTGGCCTATGAGGCAGGGCCACAATTGTTGCCATTCCCCTACTCTGCCACAGGAGAGCTTGCAGCTGCTGTTACACCCAGGCAAGCAGGGAATGTGTGTGTGTGTGTGTGTGTGTATGTATCTGTGCGGGTGGGTGTGGGTAGGTGTGTGTGGAGTACCTAAAGTACTGACAACATCCCACCCCCCCCACCCCCCCACCCTCAAACAACCCAATCATCCCCTCCCTCTGCTACTGGGACACTGTCTCCAGGCAGTCAAACTGCCCCCCCGCCACTTTGCAGGAACTGGAGACCACGTGGAAAAGCAAACCCTAACCCTTTGTGTGATTTATGCAATTTTGTGTTATGTTAAACCCTGCATCAGTCGCCAATCAGAGTAATTTAATATCTAAATAAATCTGTAAAGGTTTTCACCGTTGTTTGTGTCATATACAATCTATATGGCACCATAACATCTGGCAAATTATTCCTGTTCTGCAAAGTCCCTGTTCCAACGCACAATTAATCTTCTTCAGAATTTTTCACACACAAAGAGTGTGCACTTAGGAGGAGATCAAATAAAATCTGCTGCAGGGAGAAAAATGTGTTGCTTACTTAATTTATGGTTTGAAAGAAATGTAATTAATTTGTTGAGGAAATGCATAAAGTATGAGCAATAAAGGGACTGACTGAAGGTAGATGGTAACATTGCAAATAACATTGTTTTGTTCCTTTAATATAACATGTTTGCATACAGATGAATGTAAGATCTGGGATTTTGAATGAGTCTCCTCCAAACAAGAATATACTACTTTGAACTAAACTCTGACGATCCATGTCTTTGTCAGGTACACAAACAGCATTTATTAACAAGGGAAAACTGTACAAAGGCTAGCTTGAAGAACATGGCTGCTCATTCTAATGAAAAGTACAAAGAACAAACAAAGAACAAAGAACAAAACAGCACGGGAAACAGGCCCTTCAGCCCAACGAGCCCACGCCACCACCCTGATGTTCCCATCTCTACCCACGATCCCTGTCCATGTTTATAGATCTATGGATTAAAAACCAAATTTGAGACAATTTAGGGAGAATTTGTTTTGCCAATTAGCCTAAGAGCACATCTTTGGGATGTGGGAGGAAACTGGAGCTCCCGGAGAAAACCCACGCAAGCACGGGGAGAATGCGCAAACTCCCACCGGGAGACCAGGCTGGATCTGGGTTTAAAATACGTTTTTAAAGAATACAGCTTCAACAATGCAGCACACTTTAAACTCAAATCTCTGTGGTGGGGGGGTTTAAACCTGACTTGAGTGATAATCACTGAGCCATAGCTGAGATGTGCCATGTATGTAAATATGGTTGAGGTGAATATCAAAAACCCAATCCTAGTATTTCCTTGTGTCTGGTCAATGTTTTTTTTAAGTTGGTTGAGGGAAGGTTACTGGGGTCTCCTTGGAGTAGTATGGTGGGCTCTTTTACATCTAGGGTGACATAGTGGCACTGTGGTTAGTACAGCTGCCGAACGCAGGGACCTGGGTTCAATTCCCTGTTTGGCTTGCTGTGTGTGCTGAGTCTGCATGTTCTCCCTGTATCTGCATGGGTTTGCTCCAGTTTTCTCCCACAGTCCAAAGATGTGGGAGTTAGGTTGATTGGCCATGCTAAAGAGTACCTTAGTGTCCCAGGATGTGTAGGTAAGAAGGATCAGCAGGGTAAATGTGTGGGGATAGGGGCTGGGTGGGATTGTTGTTGGTGCAGACTCGATGGGCCGAGCTGGCCTCTTTGAGCACGATAAGGTTTCTGTGATTCTATGGTGCATATTATTTGATAATGCACCTGGTGAGATATTTTACTGCGTTGATGGCTCTGTATGAAAAGTAATGATCTGCTGGCCCCTCGGCAATGAAAGCACTCGCTCTTGATGAATTGTTTTGGTTGTTGGGGTGGCCTTTCCCTCACGTTGTGCCACCTTCAGTTCCAATGGCTCTTTGGCCTACCGTAAAGAGAATGTCAACATTGAACTGATACTCACTGCATATGGAGGTGTTGGGGAGAGGGAATGGGGAGGATAGGGGAGAGGAGAGTGGGGGAGAAAAGGAGGCAGAGAGTGATGTCCACTCTGCCAGTGGCAGAACACCAACAAAATCATCAATGATTAGGGCTTTAGTTATTATAATTATCCTCTCTCTTCGCAACTCTGTGTATATAATACCTTGGTTAATCCATCTAATCTACCTATCCTGGGAGAGTAAGGGGAATTTAGCATCCATCCAATCTATACATCTCTAGGTTGTGGGAGAAAACCGGAGCACCTGAAGGAAACCCACGCAGACTCAGGGAGAACATGGAAACTTCACACAGACAGTCACCCAAGGCCGGAATTGAACTTGGGTCACAGGCGCTGTGAGGCAGCAAGTGCTAACTATTACACCACAGGTTTCAGCCTTAGAACATAGAACATAGAACATAGAACAATACAGCACAGAACAGGCCCTTCGGCCTTCGATGTTGTGCCGACCAAAAATAAAAAGCAATGCCCCTCCTAACTAAACCATTCCCTTCTCTTCCATATACTTATCAACTAACCTCTTAAACGCCACCAAACTTGGCGCATCTACAAACGCTGCAGGCAGGGCATTCCACTCCCGAACCACCCTTTGGGTAAAGAACCTACCTCTGATATCCGTCCTATAACTATCACCCCTTAATTTAAAGCTGTGTCCCCTCGTGCTAGCTTTTTCCATCCTAGGAAAAAGGCTATCACTGTACACCCTATCTAAACCTCTAATCATCTTATATGCTTCAATAAGATCCCCTCTTAGCCGCCTCCTTTCTAACGAAAACAACCTCAAATCCTTCAACCTCTCTTCATAGGACCTGCCCTCCATACCAGGCAACATCCTAGTAAACCTCTTCTGTACCCTCTCCAATGCCTCCACATCTTTCTTATAATGTGGCGACCAGAACTGCACACAATACTCCACGTGCGGCCGCACTAGAGGTTTGTACAGCTGCAACATGATGCTGCGGCTCCTAAATTCAATCCCCCTACCAATAAAAGCTAAGACTCCATAAGCCTTCTTAACAACTTTATCCACTTGACTGCCTACTTCAGGGATCTATTGACACATACACCAAGATCCTTCTGTTCCTCAACACTATTAAGAGCCCTACCATTAGCCCTATACTCTACACATTTATTGTTCCTGCCAAAGTGCATTACCTCACACTTTTCCACATTAAACTACATTTGCCACCTCTCGGCCCAGCTCTGCAACTTGTCCAAGTCACTCTGTAAACTAAAACACCCCTCTTCACTATCTACCACACCACCAACTTTAGTATCATCTGCAAATTTACTGATCCATCCCTCAATACCCTCATCCAGATCATTTATAAAAAATTACAAACAGCAGGGGCCCCAAAACAGACCCCTGAGGCACACCACTCGTCACCGAACTCCACGATGAATATCTCCCATCAACCACCACCCTCTGTCTTCTATCTGCCAGCCAATTTCTAATCCAATTAGCTAAATCACCCTCTATTTCACACATCTGCATTTTCTGTAGAAGTCTTCCATGGGCCACCTTATCAAAAGCCTTACTAAAGTCCATATATACTACATCAACAGCCTTACCCCCATCCACCTCTCTGGTCACTTTCTCAAAAAACTCAATGAGGTTAGTAAGGCATGACATACCCTTCACGAAACCATGCTGACTATCCCCAATCAATTCATTTCTCTCTAAATAACTATAAATCCTATCCCTAATAATTCTCTCCAATACCTTGCCCACCACAGAAGTAAGACTCACTGGCCTCTAATTCCCAGGAAGGTCTCTCTTCCCCTTCTTAAACAATGGGACCACATTCGCCATCCTCCAGTCCTCCGGAACCACACCCGTAACCAACGAGGACATGAAGATCAGAGCCAGAGGCTCTGCAATCTCCTCTCTTGCCTCCCAGAGAATCCTAGGGTAAACCCCGTCCGGCCCAGGGGACTTATCCAACTTCAAACCCTCGAGAATTTCTAACACATCCTCCCTATCTACTACAATACTCCCCAATTTGCAACCCTGTACCTCAGTGCTCTCCACAGCGACATTTCCAGCACTCTGCGTGAATACCGAAGAGAAATATTTATTCAGTGCCTCACCAATCGCTTCAGGCTCCACGCACAACTTCCCACTGCTGTCTATGACTGGCCCTAATCTTGCCCTAACCAATCTTCTATTCTTAACATATCGAAAGAAAGCTTTAGGATTCTCCTTAATCCTATCAGCCAACATCTTCTCGTGTCCCCTCTTAGCTCTCCTCAATTCACTTTGTACCTCCTTCCTGGCTAATCTATAGCTATCCATTGCACTATCTGAGCCTTCAAGCCTCATCCTGACATAAGCCTCCTTTTTCTTATTAACCAGCAAATCAACTTTTTTCGTACACCAAGGCTCTCTTACTCGTCCATTTCCTCCCTGCCTGACAGGGACATACTTATCAAGGACTCGCAGCAGCTGCTCATTTTGTCATTTTGTTTTGAACTGATTCCAGTGTTTTGATTTTCTCTTTCTGACTCATTGACAGCAGAAATGTATAATAAAATGATTTCCTGTTGTGTTGTAGATATTTATTGTCCCACATTAATGTTGTGGTCTGAACTGAACATTTCAAAGCTTCGACACAATGACCTCAGATTTGTCCTAGACTGATTTAGTATCATATCTCCATATTCTGTTTGCTACTTGTGATATGATTTATGTGATTTACTCTCATTCCAGGATAACTTTCTGCTATTCCCCTTTGCCTCTTTGATCATTGAGTTACATTTGAACAGTTATGAGGATTCAGACTTGAGTAAAATAAGCCACGATGATGCTAAACTGATAGAATTATGAAACTCCTGAACTAATTTTACTAATCTGTGTTTCAAAACTACAGGAATGTGAATCGGACACAGATTGCTGATGAACAAACAAACTACATCCAGCTGGATCCATCAGTGATAAACAAAACTTACAAACTGATTTATTTCAATCCAACTGTGTGTCCCAATTTTACAATTACCTCACAGAAGCTGAGTCTTTTCAATTCAGTTCGTGTTTTCACTTGTTAAAAACCTCTGGGATTAACTGACCTCTTACATCCAGCAACCTGTTTTTTCAATCAGACTGGAATTGATTTATTGTGTCACACGTATTGGACACAGTGAAAAGTATTGCACGCTATAAAGACAAAACATACTGTTCATAGAGTATGTAGGAGAAAGGAAAGAAGAGTGCAGGACATAGTATTGCAGTTACAGGTAGGGTGGAGAGAAAGATCAGCTTAACCTGTAATTGTCATTATATATATTTGGGACAGTACAGTAGCACTGTGGTTAGTGCTGCTGCCTCACAGCACCAGCGTCCCAAGTTCAATTCCAACTTTGGGCCACTGTCTGAGTGAAATTTGCATGTTCTCTCTATGTCTGCGTGGGTTTCCTTTAGGTACATCTTGCCAATGGGACAATTTATATCCAGAAGTTTCGCTATTACTTCCTTGATGATTGATTCAAGCAATTTCCCTACTACAGAAGTTAAGCTAAATGGCCTCTAATTACCCACATTTTGTCTACCTCCTTTTTTAAACATTTGCTGTTTTCCAATCTATGGGAACCACCCCAGAGTCCAGCAAATTTTGGTAAATTACCACTATAGCATGCTATTTCTCTCACCATCTCTTTCACCCTGGGATGATTCCATCAGGATTAGGAGACTTGTCTACCTTCAGCCATATTAATTTGCCCAACACTGCCTCTTTCATGATAATGATAGTTTCTAGGTGTTCACCAGCCATAGTCTTCCTGTCAGCAACTTTCAGCATGTTGCTCCTTGATGTGTCATGACTGCAGGATATCATGACTGAGTGAGTTCCACCTACAACATCACCAGCTGATCACAGGCATCATAAAGCCACACAATCCCTTCAGTGCAGAAAAGGCCATTTGGCCCATCAAGTCTATATCGACTCTCTGATAGGGTATGTCGCCCAGAACTTCTCTCCACACCCTATCCCTGTATTCCCACACATCTACCACGGTTAATCCTATTTAACCTATACATCTTTGGATACTAAGGGGCAATTTAGCATGGCCAATCCACCTAACCTGTGCATCTTTGAATTGTGGGAGGAAACTGGCGTACCTGAGGAAACCCACGCAGACACAGAGAGAATGTACAAACTCCACAATGGCAGTCAGCTGAAGCTGGAATTGAACCCACATCCCCTGGAATTGTGAGGCAACAGTGCTAACCATTTGTGAGACAGTGCCATGAAAGAAGGCCTGTTTTTAAGAAAAATACTAAAAAAGACACTGATCAAAAACGGCTGCTATTAGTCAGCTGATGTCTGGTAGTGTAAGTTGACTAATTTTTAAAAAGTTAGCATGAATTGCAATGGAGATTTGTTGCTTGGAATGTTGTCCCTGTGGAGATGGGATGTGGGGGAGGTATCCAAATCTGTTTCATCCAGAAACTCTCTTGAAAGGAAAGTATTAAAAATAAAATGATGGACTTTGGTCAGCTGTAGTTCCTCAAGGCAAAGGAAACTGTGAACCAGCTAGATACTCATCAAATGTTCAAAATCTCCTGTGGAGGATAAAATCACTACATCCTCTGTCAATTTTAATTTTGAAAGGTGTCAAAGGCATCAGAGATAAAGAGATCGAGAACTGGATAATGTAATCTGCGGCATGTCGGTAAGATACTCTTATCAAAATCTTTTCTGAAGGTCGGCAGACAGGAATTTTCAAAACTGGTACCACCAAGCAGAATCAGGAAGAGGAGAAGAAATAATCACTATAATCATTTAAGTACATTACTGAAAGACAGCAGTGAAGTTAAAAGAACATCTTCATCAAAGTGCAGACCTGAAGCAAGCCAACTCCAGAATTCGAGAGAAAGCCAATTAACATTGATGGGCTGCAATGCTTAACAACCTACATCTCAAAGGACTTCACCACGTTTCCAAAACCTTTTATTGCATTCTAACTCTCTTACTTGTGATATCTGTCTAAATATCAGTTGTTGTACCTATTATTGTTTCAAAACTTACATACTTACTCTTTATTTGACTTAAGAAAACCTAGTTTAATTGTCTCCTTATCAATAACTAGTCACATTGGATTGGAAAGAGCATTGATGGGGAAATACACTTTTAAATATTTGTTACAACCAACCAGGGGCAGAATTGATCCCTCTCACGTCTTCCTCACCCAGTGTAACATCAGCTCTGTGAGCAGTCAAAGATTACAGTTAACCCTCATAGGTACATGCCCTATGAACTGTTTCAAAATGCTACTTTTGGCAGTTTTAAGACAATCAAATATTCTCTATCTTCATAAGCATTAAACAGATAAACCTTCACACTGTTTCAAGATTTCACCCCTCCCCTCACCACCATGATCATTAAATCAGAAGAAGCTTCAAGATTTCCTTTGGGTAGCATGGTGGCACAGTGATTAGCACTGCTGCCTCACAGCACTGGGTTCGATTCCCAGCTTGGGTAATAGTCCGTATGGAGTCTCTACTTTCTCCCCGCATCTACACGGGTTTTCTCTGGGTGCTCCAGTTTCTTCCCACAGTCTGAAAGACGTGCTGGTTAGAGTGTATTGGCCATGCTAAATTCTCCCTCAGTGTATCTGAACAGATGCTAAAGTATGGTGACTAGTGGATTTTCACAGTAACTTCATTGCAGTGTTAATGTAAGCCTACTAGTGACTAATAAATAAACTTTATGAGATGTTTTCTGTTAGCGTCTGGATAATTGTAGGAGTTAACAGTTAAGCTTGGTTTTAGTACAGAATCAAAGGATCTCCACGTATATTTTGTATTAGGTTTAACTTCTGAGCGTTGATAATTAGTTTTGGATCAGTATAATTCTTTTTGACTTTAATCACTGTGACTGCATCAGCCAGAACTGAATATGTAAGAATATATTACCTATCCCACCTTGTAAATGCTGGTTTGGCAGTGAGTTAAACACAAAGAGATAACATTTTCCAGCACCTTTTGTTTTTATTTCAGATTCCAGCAGCCACAGTATATTGCTTTTATCTTACTCACTACCACTTCTCTTCCAGGAATGTCTACCGTGAAGAAATACTGCTCTTCTCTCAGACAGAATTTCTTTGTCTGACAAAGGGTCATCCAGACAGCTTGGTATGGTTCCAACTCTGCCCAAGACCACAAGGAACTACAAATGATCGTGAATGTAGCCCAATCCATCACGCAAGCCAGCCTCCCATCCATTGACTCTGTCAACACTTCCCTCTGCCTCAGAAAAGTAGCCAGCATAATAAAGGACCCCACACACTCCAGACATTCTTTCTTCCACCTTCTTCCTTCAGGGAAAAAATTCAAAAGTCTGAGGTCACATAACAACTGATTTAAGGACAGCTTTTTCCCTGCTGCTGTCGGACTTTTTAATGGACTTACCTTGCATTAAGTTGATCTTCCTCTGCTGTGACGGTAACACTACATTCTGCACCCTCTCCTCTTCTTCTTTATGAACAGTATGTTTTATCTGTATAGCGCACACAAAACCATACTTTTCACTGTATGTTAACATATGTGACAATAATAAATCAGATCAAATCAAAAAGACTCGAAACATTGGCTCAATTCTCTCTCCACGGATTCTGTCAGACCTGTTGATAGCTTGCAGCATTTTTTTATGCCCTGGTTCGGAAAGTTTTGAGAAACCCGGCTTTATCTTAAACTGAGGAGAAAAAAAAAGCACAATGATGAAATCAGTAAGTGCATGTTCACAAAAATATCCAATGTTTAATATTGGCCCATACTGCCCTGCAATGTATACTGTAAATTCTAACATTTTACATGACAATCTCATTGGTGTGGTCTTACTCACAAATGATCCTATTTCCAATTAGAATATGCCACAACAAAAAGGTGTTGGCTGGAATTTCCATCTGTTCATCCTGGCGGGATTTTCCGGTTCAGAGACAGTGCACCCTCACTCATGGGTTCCCCACTGATGTGGAGTGGCATCAATGAGAGTTCCCATTGGTAACAGCAGGACCAGGGAATTCCTCCACCAGCAAACAACACGCCACCTTTCACCAGGGAGAAATCACCGGAGATCAGCTAATCTCACCCATTGAATCTAAAGTGGGGTAACAATGATCATTATACTTTCCACTACTCCGGAGATGAACCAATTTCAATCATTACAAATATATTAATATTATAAAAATTAATACTGAAGTTAATAGTAAATAATTTTATCTGTTATTTTCTCGCCAGTCTGCATCAGTATATCACAAAAATATTTTACATATTTTCTGTATTTATTAATTGAACTTTAACGAAAATATTAATGTCTGAGAAGGTTTAAATAATATAATGACAATAATCTGTATTCCCTTCTATCTGCACAAGGATTTTAATATCTGCACTTGTGTTTTCTCATAGTTTCCCATTCCGAAACTTGAGTAATAAGGCAAGGATTTTTGTTACATTGAAGTTCTTCAACTTTGTACTAAACTCAATAATTCATTCAAATAAATCTCCATTAATCAAATTTTAAGTCAATATAGTTTAGTAAATGGAAAGAAGTTGTCAATTTTATGAGTTTTCTATTTGGAGAGTTAATAACTTTGAATCCATCTACACAGAATGAACATAGAACAGATGATTCCATAAGACTGAGATCATTTTTTCATTAAGTCCTTAAACTGAATTGTACATAACAATAACCAGGACAATAAAAACTATTTTTTTATTCATATGTGGGATGTGGGTGTCACTGGCTGCCCAACATTTATTATAAGAAGTTTCACAACACCAGGTTAAAGACCAACAGGTTTATTTGGCAGCAAACACCACTAGCTTTTGGAGCTCTACTCCTTCGTCAGGTGAGTGGGGAGTTCTGATCACAAACAGGGCGTATAGAGACACACAATCAATTTACAAAATACTGATTAGAATGTGAGTCTTTACTCGCAAGCCTTAAAAGTGCAGACAAAGGTGCAGACATCTGAGTGAACTTCACACATGCACACATGTGCTGACACATGGATTTGGGCCTGTGTCTGCGGGAGTTTGCACATTCTCCCCGTGGTTGCGTGGGTTTTCTCCGGGTGCTCCGGTTTCCTCCCACATTCCAAAAATGTGCTCTTAGGCTGATTGGGTATCAAATTGTCCCTATATTGGTCCCTATATGGGAATCTTCAACAATAGGCATAGCCTAAAGTCAAGGATATGTCATTAAGACGTTAGGACAGCGGCGTGGGCTCGTTGGGCCAGAGGGCCTGTTTCCCATGCTGTGTTGCTCTTTGTTCTTTGTTCTTTGTACATCTACTTCAGAACTTATATCATCTCTCACTACTGTCCTGATATCATCTTTAAATGTCAGAGCTACAGCACCTCCCTTACCCTCCTGTCAGTCCCTCCGAACAGTCTGATACCTCTGGATATTTAACTCTTAGTTGTGACCATCCTGCAACCATGTCTGTGTAATGGCCACCAAATCATACTCATTCACAATGATTTGTGCCGTCAACTCATTTACCTTGTTTTGAATGTTACGGGCATTCAGATAAAGTGTCCTAGTGCTGGTTTCTGTACCTACTTTTTGAATTCTCATATTTCATTAATAACATCTCCTGAGTACTCTTTCCTTTTAATTTTTTCCCTGATTTTTGATGTAGTTGGAACATTCTCCCCACATTTTGTCCTTCTCGAATTCCTTAAATTGATTCCCATTCCCCTGCCATATAAGTTTAAACCGTCCCCAACCACTCTAGCAAACACACCCCCAGGACATCAGTCCCAGTCCTGCCCAGGTGTAACCTGATCAATTTGTAAGGTCCTACCTCCCCCTAAAGTGGTCCTAATAAAAGGGAATCTGAAACCCTTCCCTGACACCATCTCTTCAGCCTCGTGTTCATCCAATATCTCCTGTCAATTCTACTCTGACTCACACAGAGTAATCCTGGAATCACTTCCTTTAAGGCCCGATTTCTTCACTTTCTTCCTAGCTCTCTGTATTCTGCTTTTAGGACCTCCTCTTTTTTTTTAACCAACGTGTACTAAGACCATTGGCTATTCGCCCTCCCTCTTTAGAATCTCCTGCAGCCGCTGTGAGACATCCTTGACCCGAGCACCAGGGAGGCAGCATACCATCCTGGAATCTCCATTCCGGCCATAGAGACACCGGTCTATTCCCCTTACAATCGAATGCCCTATCACTATTGCACCGGCACACTTTTTATCCCTCCCTTCTGCAGCAGAACCAACCACGGTGCAATGAGTTCGGTTGCTGCTGCTTTCCTCAGAGAGGTCATTCCCCGAACAGTATCCAAAGTGATATATCTGTTCTGGAGTGGAATGGCCAGAGGAGATTCCTGTACGACCTGCTTATCTCCATCTGGTGGTCACCCCTTCCCTCCCTGCCTGCAGAGTCTGAGCCTGTGGTGTGATTCCTCTCTATCCATGATGCTCTCTGACTCACGGAAGCTCCAAAGTGTCTCCAGCCGCTGCTCCAGCCCTGAAACTCCAGCTCCCAGGAGCTGTAGCTGGAGACACTTCCTACACACACACTGACCCAGGGGATTGGAACTGTGCCCAGCCTCCCACATGGAGCAAGAAGAGCAAAGCACCGCTTGGAACTTTTCTGTCATGTCTTACCCCTTTAAATTAAACTTTTGAAAGATGTTTTGTTTCAGATTTTATCCAATTTTCTAGACCTCTTTCCTGTTCCTTGTTAATACTTTTCAAGTGATAAACCACATTACAAAGAAACATTATTGGAGTGTAAAAAAAAACTACAACTACAATGCCAAGAACAAAAGAAAAAATACTGCTTACTAACCAATCAGCATGCTCCCTTAATGACCAATCAGCATGCTCCCTTACTAACCAATCAGCATGCTCCCTTATTGACCAATCAGCATGCTCCCTTAATGACCAATCAGCATGCTCCCTTACTGACCAATCAGCATGCTCCCTTAATGACCAATCAGCATGCTCCCTTACTGACCAATCAGCATGCTCCCTTACTGACCAATCAGCATGCTCCCTTAATGACCAATCAGCATGCTCCCTTACTGACCAATCAGCATGCTCCCTTACTGACCAATCAGCATGCTCCCTTCCTGACCAATCAGCATGCTCCCTTACTGACCAATCAGCATGCTCCCTTGCAGCCTCTGCTGCTTCTTTCACCTAACTCCCTGTTTTCACTCAACCCCAGAAGTGCTCCTCCCAATCAGGCAGCACTCCCGCTGCAGTCAGAGCAGCATTGTGAGGCCTCCATTTTTATGCACACAACTTACAAAATCCTATAAAGGGTTTTAACTAGTTGTACAAACAACCAGCCAAATCCAGTTGAGAACTGGCTCAGCTGATTCCTGTTGCAGGAATACACTAAAGTGCAGCTTTTAACTTCTCACATAAGAACGAATTTGGCTCACTGTGAAAACAAGCTTAATGACTACTTACCTCCTTATAACTCCCTTTGTTCATCCAACTCCAAAAGCACTCCTCACAGTCAAACAGCACTCAGTGTGCACAATCCCCCTCTGCATCAGATACGGCAATCTCGATTTCTAAATCATCCCTCCACAGTAATCATCTCCCTCTGTATCCATTGAATTGGAAATTAGCATTTTTGAAGGCATTAATTGCATCCCATGATATGATCATGAAATAACACAAAACATCAAGTGCAGTAACACTATGTTTGCTCTCTGTGAGAAGGTTTCTTTTCCAATAACCATCCAATTAATTCCATTTGGCACAAATATGATCTTTGAATAACTTACCGAATGATTTTGGTGCCACTGAGGGTGTGCCCCCACCGCATATTTCTTGGTTTGGGGTGGAATCAATGGGAAATTCCATTGACAGCGGTGAGGCCAGAAGGTCCTAGTGTGGGCCAACAGCACTCTGCCTCCCACTGTGAGTAAAATGCCAGGGGAAAGCCAGAGAATCCCGATGAAAGGGTTGAATGCCCTCCTTCTGCACTGTAAGTCTTCTCTGATCCTGTGGTTTTCACTGGAACCGTTTTTGAACATTCCCACTCCATAAACCATTTGCTGGGCATTCACCTTGCTCCTGTGACGTAATAGACAGCCTTGTGTTGCTGCTACCTGCCAAAGAATCACTGAAAACTGGTGATATTAGTGTTAAAGTCTTTTGGTAAACTGAGTGATCTTCGTCTTCTGCCAGAGCACTAGACTTTTCATTGTGTAAAGTGGATACACCAACTAGTTGTTGTTCTGAAATATTTCTGGACTCAGGGTTTGACTTGGCCCAGTGAAATGCCATTGTATTTCTTTTGTTTTATTCATCCGTGAGACATGGGCGTTGCTGGCTGGCCAGCATTTATTGCCTATCCCTAGTTGCCCTTGGAGAATCGTTCAGAGTCAACCACATTGCTGTGGCGCTGGAGTCACATGTAGGTCAGACCGGGTGAGGACGGCTGATTTCCTTCCCTGAGGAATATCAGTGACCCAAATGGATTTTTTCGACAATTGACAATGGTTTATGGTCATGAGTACATTCTCAATTCCAGGTGTTTTTTATTGAATTGGAATACCATCATCTGCCATGATGGGATTCAAACCCGGACCCCTGTAACATTGGCTGAGTTTTTGGATTAATAATTTAGTGATGTTATCACCTTTCGTTTCTGGTGATGATCAAACTATTCTGATGGTTTTAAGGACCCATTCTGATACAATCTTCTCCAGATCAGGCCAGTTACTGTTCCAGATCTCATGCCACATTTCACTGTGGCAATCTTCCTCAGGACAGATTCTATCCTCTTCCATTTTCAAATTCGTTTTTCACTGACACTGAATTCCCCTCACCACAGCACAGTTACTTGATGAGTTGGCAAATATTATGACTTTAAGTTTGAAAGCAGCTTTGTAATTGATTCCTTTTGCTGGGAGAGCCATTTCGGTCTATTGGTCATCATGCTTTAAACTTCTGGGATACATCTCCTTGGCAACATGGTCCATATTACCCAACTGATTCCAGGTGCCAACTTTTCAGGAGAAGGTAACCCAGACCAGGTATTTCTGAGCTGAAAGGTGGGGGTCCCTCCTAAACATTCATTTGTTCATTGAAAAACACGTGGGAAGGGAACAGATGCAATGGTCAACATACACATCAAGTATTGGCCTAAATGTGTATTGCACTAAAAGATGGGGTCATCCTGCACTCCCAGTTCTTTGCTACAATCTGCAGTAAAATCTCACTGTGTCTGTTACTATAAAGGTGCAAAATTTCTGAGGAATTATCAATGTGGTGACAATAATGGTGTGAGTCACTTGTTGCAAAATTTCTTAGAACATTAGCCTTTAAGTAATTGTGTTTTCAGGAAATTCAAGATGGATATTGTATTTTGATTGGAACAAGGTTAGAGTTTATTCTTGACACAAACAGCAAAATTGATCCAAACAGCCGTGTTATTGACAAGAAGACGCTGTTCCAGCCAGACTGTACGCATTGCAAATTGGTGTGAATTAAAAGAAAAGTAAGTTGTAGTCCAACTTTGAACCAGTTTACATTATAACACTGGCAGTAATGGATTCAAATACCAGGGACAAGGGAAAGATCAAACACAAGATTTTGCAGATTATAATTTCTGCTCTCTGGAAATGAAATGCATTAATGGGGACACTGCGGGAGGTTTCATCATTGTAAACTTAACGGATACATTGACTGCCTGAAGATCTCGGTTGAAATCCAAAACATTTTTAAGATGAGGCCATATGTATATTAAATTGATGAGCTGCCATTGTATTCCCTAGAAGCAGCATGTCAACTGACAGGGGAAGAAATCTGATGACATGTCTCTAATAAGAAAGATCCTGCAGTGTCTATAAGGAAGGTGAATTTCACAGGGCTGGAGAGCAGACAGTAATATCATACAGTGACTGGTTTTGTGACTAAATCTCCAATGTAGTGCTGAAGGGCTAATTGACTAAGTAAGTCTCCTTTATGAATGAATTACTCAACAGACATTGAGAGGAAATGAGAGACAGAGATAAAGAATCAGAAATTTACTGTATGGGAAGAGACCATTCAGCACATGGTGTGTACACTGGCTAGCACACTTAGCTATGGTAACGGTGTGAGATTACAGAGTGGGGGCATGGGGAGAGGGCCTGGGGAAGGTACTGGGTGGGACTTTCCAGTCTCGTTCCAGCAAGACTGGATATTCCTGCCCAAGGCCAACAGACATAGAATCATCAAATTCCTAAAGTGAAGAAAAATTGAATCTGCACCAGACACAATCCCACCCAAACCCTATTCCTATAACCCCTCACATTTACCCTGTTAAACCCACTGACACGAGAGTGAATTTATCATAGCCAGTCAACCTAATCCACGCATCTTTGGACCATGAGAGGAAATGTAACGGAAACCCATGCAGACACAGGGAGAACGTGCAAATTTTACACACAATAAGTAGTCTTACAAAGTTAAAACCCAACAGTTTATTTGGTAACACAAGCTTTTGGAACACTGTTCCTTTGTCAAGTGACTTCATTTACCTGGCACACACCTGATGAAGGAGCAGTGCTCCTCCAAATGCTCATGTTACCAAATAAACCTGTTGGACTTTAACCTGGTGTTGTGAGACTACTTCCTGTGCTTACCCCAATCCAACACAGGCAACTCCACATCAAACTCTACACAAATGGTGAACCAAACAGGAATTGAATCCAGGTCCCTGACATTGTGAGGCAGCAGTGCTAACCACTTTGCCACTGTGCAATGTTTTCCAGACCCAATGCGCCAATGTTTTTTCTTCTATAAAGTAGCCATCGAGCTGAATCCCAGTTTCCAGCTGTTGGAATCCATGAGGAAAGGCCTGACCTACAGGCAGGAGGAGAAAAGGTCGGAAATTCAAAATTTGCTGTCAAATCTAGAAAGTAAAATATTGTCCATAGTCACCAGGAATCGGATCGGGTCTGCTCTGGAGCTGTTCATCCACCCTTACCTGACCCAGCAGGAAGATCTCAGATAGTCTTGAGCTACTGCATATGTACGGGAAAGGGGTGTGGACAGCTTCCTCATCCACCTGGTACATCGCACATCTACATGATGGATGTTCTCACCAAAATGTGGTTTGGGGAGAGAATCTGCAATTGGATCTAGCTGCTCTACACAGACATCAGTAATGTGGCCTCAATCGATCAACTGGAATCACGAAGCTTTCCAACTAAACCTGGAGTCAGGAAGGGTTGCTCCCTCTCTCTTGCCCTGAATCTGTGTTGCATAGAACTTTTTGCTGAGTCCACTGGGAAAGATTTGGATGTAAGAGGAATGGCAATCCCAGGTAATGTATGCACTCAGCTCAAAGTCTCTCTGTGCAGGAATAATGTCACCATCTTCTGCTTGGACCTGCTGTCAGTGCACAGACTGATCAACATCTGACACCATTTCAAGCTGGCTTCTGGAGGCAAGATAAATTGCAACAAGAGTGAGGTTCTTTGGGAAGTGAGCTAACCAATCACGTCAGACTGCCTGATTCAGAGAGATCAGCCATGTGCCAGGAGTTGGAAGGATTTTGTAACTATAGTCAAACATAGTTGGGTATGTGGGAGCAGCAGCCCCTGTCCATTGAACATGGTTACAGGGGTGGGGCATTCTTGGTGTTCCATGTGGCAGGAACATGGTCAGGTCCGTCCCTCACTGCTCCATTCCAGTGGGTACGCAAACCAACTTCTGCTTTACCTTGAGGTCAAAAATAGACTGTGTTTGTGCGGACATGATGTACAAAGGAGGAAAAGTATGTGAAACATCACCCTTACCCAGGTGGCCATCTTTGCATGTGCCTGCATCAAGCTGTGCATAAATCCTGGATCACAGAGTGTCACAGCGTGCTGAGGTTCTACATCTTCCTGGTGTTGCAAAGGATGGGTCTGGTCATATGCCACGGAAAAATCCAAGTGGTTGGGTCACGCTGTACCAGTCGTCCTTCATGAAGAAGAGAAACACAATTGACCACAAGTCTGTTAAGCAGTGGTCCCCACGTAATGTTCTCAAGGCCACATGGGAAAGAAGATGGTGGACCCTGTCAGTGGTTTCTGCAGCAAACTAGCAAATAAATTTGGCACAATACCAGAACTTGCAATCAATAAGACTTAGATTGGCTGGCAGTGAGAAAGGCCCTCCCTATCAAATCCTTTCCATCTGACCAGAGTCTCAGCCAGTTCACACATCACCCTCCAGGTTGCTGCAATGGGAAAGAGGTCATAGTTCACCTCCGTCTGGGATGTGCCTTTGCAAAGAAGATCTGAGCAGAAAGACAGTGGATTTTGTTGAGGAGTTTGGTGAATTAATATTCTGCTCTACGGGCTGTTCCTAGGGATGCACACCAAGACAAACAGCAGCTGGATGATCATCTGCTCGGTCAGAGACTCTGTTTGCTGCCGTAAAGCTGTTGGCCTTCCAGTGTGAAGAGTTATCCATCACTGACCGTGGCAGACTGGCACATTCTTAACTCCTATACAATGTGCTGAGAGATGCACTAAAGCTGGAGGCAGCGGCCGTTGGGGAAAGGTCACTGTTAAGACCTTTCAGCCTAGTGCACCAAAGGTTGGAAATGTATGACTCACATTGAACATAAATAATAGATTGATCACAATTGTATTGAAGCATCTCAGAGTGTAACATGATCTACATAGGAAAAGTGAGTATTATTGCAGTTTTTGTGATGACCATTTTGAAATGCTTTGAAATGTTCTTTTATATATTTTGAACAGCGTATAGTTTTCCAAAAAAAATGCCCTGGAGGGGATTTAAAGGCAGACCCTGTGACTCAGAGAGGAGAGTGTTATTAACTGAGCCACAACCGATACCCTAAGCTGCTGCAATCTGCAGCACAGCTTGTTCAGGTCAGCATCACTTAATATCTTGGATCTCTTGATAAATCCATGCTCGCCATTAAATCCCGTGTAGTCACTGTGGACAGAGCACCCAAAAGAATCAGAAGAGTGGATAAAGGAGCACTGAAAAGATGCACTAGGGTTTAACACCAGTGTGGTAATTAATGTATAGGTATTTGAGTAAGCCCAGGATAATATCCCTTCTTCATATGGAGCAAGGAAGTTACACTGAATCTGTAAAAGACTCTGATTAGACCATAGCTGGCGTATTGCATACAGTTCTGGGTGCCACACCATAGAAAGGCTGTGAATGCATTGTAGAGAGCAGGAGAGATTGGTAAGGATGATTCCAGGGATGAGAAACTTCAGCTTTGAGGATAGATTGGAGAGATTGTGACTAGACTGAAAAGGCGAAGAGGAGACTTTTAAAATCATGAAGGGACTTAGAGTAGAAACTAATCTCACTTCTAAAAGTTTCAAGAACAAAAGGGCACAGATTGAAAGCGATTTGCAAAAGTAACAAATGTGACATGAGAAAGAGATGTTTTCACACAAAGAGTAATTCAAGTCTGCGATGCACTTCCTTGAACTGTGGTGGAGCCACGTTCGATTGAGGCACTCTAGATCACATTAGATGATTACTTGAATAGAAACAAGGTGCAGGGGTACAGGATAAAGGCAGGGGATTGGCAGCAAGCCATGATGCCCATTTGGAGAACCAGTTCAGACACAATGGGCTGAATGGCCTCCTTCAACACCAAAATTATTTGCTGATTTTGTGATGATATAGTGAGAATTCCCGCTGTAGCTGATAACCTGACAATGTTATTTGGCATGAATATCAATAGTGGTCTTCAAGCACAGGCAATATATTCACAGGTAGAAAGATCTGAGAGATGTTTGCTATGGGGATGGGGTGCAGGGGATGGGAGAGAGGAATCAGACAAAACGCTATTGCTAAAGAGTTTCAGTTATAAGCAAGCATTGGAGTACTTCCTCACCAATTCCTGTCACCTCTTTCATTACGCTGAAGCTTTTAGTCCAATCCTCGGTCTATAGGCTGTCATGTTTTGAAAGCTAAATTATGCAGTGTAGCTCCAAATATTATCAAATTAGATTGTGTTTGAGGAGCGCATTCGAGTAAATCACCATATTTTCTGAGACATTACAATCATTACTTGGGGAATGGTTTGCTTGATGAGTGTCTGATTGTAACAGCCCAGTACTGACTTTACTTTCTCAGAAGACTAAGAAAACTTAGCATATCTACTACGACTTCCACTCACTTTTACAGACATACCATAGAAAGTACTTTATCTGGTTGTATTTCAGCTTGGCATGGGCTCCTGCTCTGCCCAAGACCGTAAAAAACTATAAAATGTTGTGAATGTCGCCCAATCCATCATGCAAACCATTGACTCTGTCAACACTTCCTGCTGTCTCAGCAAAGCAGCCAGTATAATTAAGGACCACACACACTGCGGACGTTCTCTCTTCTGCCTTCTTTCTTCGGGAAAAAGGTATAAAAGTCTGAGGTTACGTACCAATCAACTCAAGATCAGCTTCTTCCTGCTGCTGTCAGACTTTTGAATGGACCTATCTTGCATTAAGTTGATCATCTTCTCATCCCAGTCTCAAATTGAAGATCCTTTATTTTTAAACTATGGTCCCTAGTTGAGGGGAAACAGTCTCTCGGTCTCTACCCTATCAACCCCCTCAGAATCTTATATGTTTTGATCCAATCACGTGTCATTTTGCTGAACTCCAATAAGTATCGATCCTTTTGAGAAGGTTTGGACCAAGGCTGCACTGAGTCTGGAATTGAGTGGGCTTGGCAAACCCAAACTGTACAATGAGCAGGTTCATAGATCATAGAATCTCAGCAGTGCAGACAGAGGCCATTCAGACTGCACCATCAATGATTTCACCTGGGTCCTGTCGTTGTAACTCCACATGTTTATCCTGTTAATCTCCCTGACATTGTGGGGTAATTTAGCATGTCCAATCCATCTGACCTGCACATCTTAAGGGGTAGCATGGTAACACAGTGGTTAGCACTGCTGCCTCACAGAGTAGTGACCCGGGTTCAATTCCCAGTTCGATTCACTGTCCGTTTGGAGCTTGCATGTTCTCCCTGTATTTACATGGACTTCTCCTGGTTCCTTCCACAGTCCAAAATGTGTAGGTTAGGTGGATTGGCCATGCCAAATTTACCCTAATGTCCAGGGGATTACTAGGGTAAATATGTGGGTTTATGGGAATAGGGTCTGAATGGAATTGTGGTTGGTACAAACTCACTAGGCCACATCATCTCCTTCTACATGGTAGGGATTCTATAATTTTATGATCTCTGATCAACCACAATCCCTCTGAGGCCCTATCCCCCTTCCTCCACCTAGTTATCCTGCTAGCTCCCTGGCCACTATGGGACAATTTATCATTGGATAATCAGTCTAACCTGCATATCTTTGTACTGTGGTTCCCCATCATTATTTAGGCCTATGTTTTAATGTGTGGAAAGCAATGAGTATTAGAAATAACAAGTTATTGGGAATTTTCAGCTTTCCTTTAAGAGACACAGAAGTTTGTAGATGTCAGGGTAGTTGTAATGGGAGATTTCAATTTCCCTGGGGTAGATTGGAAGGTGCCGAGAGCAGAAGGTGCGGATGGGGAAGAATTTGTACAGTGTGTTTTAGAAGGGTCCTTGGAGCAGTATGTGGATAGCCTGACTAGGGAGGGGGCTATACTGGATCTGGTTCTGGGGAATGAGCCAGGGCAGGTGGCTGATGTTGTAGTAGGAGAGCATGTGTCTAATAGTGACCACAACTCTGTCTGCTTTAGGGTATTAATGGAAAAAGATGAAGCCTGCCCTAAGGGGAGGGTGTTAAACTTGAGGAGGGCTAGATATAGCCAGATTAGGCAGGATCTTAGGGATACCGACTGGGATAAGCTGTTCGAGGGTAGGTCGACGCTGCACACGTGGGAGTCATTCAAGAGAAAACTAAAATTTTTGCAGGAAAGACACGTGCCGGTAAGGAGGAAGGATGGGAAGGGTAGGATTAGAGAACTGTGGGTTACTAGGGATGTTGAGGACTTGGTCAGGAAGAAGCGGGAGGCGTACGTTAGATCCAGGCAATTGGGGACAGAGGCAGCGCTTAAAAAATATAGAGAATGTAGACGGGATCTTAAAAGGGGTGTCAGAAAGGCAAAAAGGGGCCACGAAATGGCTTTGGCAGATAGGATTAAGGAAAATTCTAAGGCATTTTGCTCCTATGTAAGGAGCAAAAGGATGGTTAGAGGGAAGATTGGACCTCTCAGAGACAGAGGAGGGGAACTATGCTTAGAGCCTGAGGGAATGGGGGAGATCCTGAATGAATACTTTGCGTCAGTATTCACACAGGAGAGGGGCCTGATGTCTGATGCTGGCTTTGAGGATTTTGAGGACCCGTTAAAGGAAATAATCATTACGAGGGACGAAGTGTTGGGGCTTTTAGGTAGCATAAAGACTTATAAAGCTCCGGGGCCTGATGGTATTTATCCCAGGCTGCTAAGGGAGGTGAGAGATGACATTGCTGGGCCTCTGACGCAAATCTTTGTCTCTTCTTTGGACACAGGTGAGGTCCCAGAGGACTGGAGGATTGCAAATGTAGTACCGTTGTTTAAAAAGGGTCAGAGGGATAACCCAGGGAACTATAGGCCGGTGAGCTTGACTTCAGTTATAGGTAAGCTAATGGAGAGGATCCTCAGGGACAGGATGTATGAGCATCTGGAGCGCTGCGATCTGATCAGGGATATGCAGCATGGCTTCGTTAAGGGGAGGTCGTGCCTTACGAATCTAGTGGAATTTTTTGAAGAGGTGACAAAAACGGTTGATGAAGGACAAGCCGTTGATGTCATCTACATGGATTTCAGTAAGGCGTTTGACAAGGTTCCCCATGGTAGGCTGATAAAAAAGGTGAAGGCGCATGGGATACAGGGCCAGGTATGTAGATGGGTTGAGAACTGGCTTGGGAGGAGGAGACAGCGGGTAGTAGTGGAAGGCTCTTTTTCCAACTGGAGGTCTGTCACTAGTGGTGTGCCACAGGGCTCAGTACTAGGACCTCTTCTATTTGTGATTTATATAAATGACTTGGAAGAGGGGGTAGGTGGTGTGATCAGCAAATTTGCTGATGACACTAAGATGCTTGGATTGGCAGGAACTGAGGAGCAGTGCCAGGCAATACAACAGGACATAGATAGGCTGGTAGATTGGGCAGATAGATGGCAAATGGAATTTAATCTGGATAAATGCGAGGTGATGCATTTTGGCCGGAATAATGTAGAGGGGAGTTATAGGATAAAAGGTAAAACTATCTGGAGTATAGAGACGCAGAGAGACCTGGGGGTGCAGGTTCACAAGTCTCTGAAGGTGTCAGTACAGGTGGAGAAGGTGATAAAGAAAGCGTATAGTATGTTAGCTTTCATAGAAAAGGGTATAGAATGCAAGAGTAGGAGTCTGATGTTGCAATTGTATAGAACGTTGGTTAGGCCTCACTTGGAATACTGCGTCCAGTTCTGGTCGCCGTACTACCAGAAGGATGTGGAGGCCCTGGAGAGAGTGCAGAGGAGATTTACCAGGATGCTGCCTGGTATGGAAGGGCTGTCTTACGAGGAAAGATTGAACGCACTGGGGTTGTCTTCCCTTGAAAGACGTCGGCTGAGAGGGGATCTATTAGAGGTATATAACATTATGAGGGGTATAGATAGAGTAAATGGTGGTAAGCTTTTTCCACCATTAGAATTGGATAGAACGAGGGGTCACGGCCTTAGGGTGAGGGGGGCTATGTATAAGACGAATATTAGAGGGCATTTTTTCACACAAAGGGTAGTGGGGGTGTGGAATGCACTACCGAGTAAGGTGGTGGGAGCAGGCACGCTAGGGTTGTTTAAGGGTCTCTTGGACAGCCACATGAGCGGTCTGCAGATAGAGGGATATAGGAGGACTGTTTAAATACTTTATTTGTTTCCACAGGCTATTCGGTCCATCTTGTTGACCAACAAGGTACATGCATTCGGCAGGTCGTGTGAGGGATGCTTGTGGATGTTACTTCAGGAGTGGCCTAGTGCTTCATGTCGTTAGTGTATGCTTAAACTGGACCATCAGATGGGCACCATGACAGCTCAGAGACTATCGCTGTTGCTGTGCTGACACATGGATTTGGGCCTGTGTCTGCGGGAGTTTGCGCGTTCTCCTCGTGGTTGCGTGGGTTTTCTCTGGGTGCTCCGGTTTCCTCCCACATCCCAAAAATGTGCTCTTAGGCTAATTGGGTAACAAATTGTCCCTATATTGGTCCCTATATGTCATTAAGACGTTAGGATGGTGACGTGGGCTCGTTGGGCCGAAGGGCCTGTTTCCCGTGCTGTGTTGTTCTTTGTTCTTTGTTCTTTGTTCTTTGAATCTCTTGTGCTCCTAGCTCCTCTTCCATATGTCCTCATTAGTGCAAAATAACACTATAGCTTTGCATCATGTCCTTGGATGTCTAGCTGGACAATTTTAATTTTTTCTATTAGTCACATTAGATTTACATTAACACTGCAATGACATTACTGTGAAAATCCCTTAGTCACCACACTCAGTACTTGTTCAGGCACATTGAGAAAGAATTTAGCGTGACCAATTTACCCAACCAGCACATCTTTCAGGCTGTGGGAAGAAATTGGAGCACCCAGAGGAAAAACACGGGAAGAAAATGCAGACTCCACACAGACAATGATTCAAGTCGGGAATTGAACCCAAGTCCCTGGCGCTGTAAGGTAGCAGTGCTAACCATTGTGTCACCATGCCATCCAAATATTCAGATTTTACCAGGCTGGAAAGGTTAAAAAATCACTCTTGTGAATTTTGGCCACCGCTTGCTAACTCATCTGTCTTCTTTTCTGTGTAAATAGGGAATAATCCTGACATTGTTTGGGTATCTGCCCAATTCACTTGGTTAACTTTCCAATCCTGTTCAGGAATCATTGACCAACGTTGAGCAGTATGTTGATTCACTTGGCTTTTCTCCAATGTATTTTTTCCAGAATGTATAAACAAATCTCAAATCAGATTCTTGATGGAATAAAAATCTAGCTGGGTTTATTGAAGCAAAGAATGGAGTATTTGCCAATTCTCTAAGATGTTATACTCTACACAGCACTCCTTCAATTAATGTTCACTCCAAAACTACACAGAACATAATAATCTTTTAAGATCAAGCTGCAAAGACAAAAACAGCCATTTAGGTGGGATGTGGTAGAGTGGAAGGGCAGCATGGTGGCACAGTGGTTAGCACTGCTGTCTCACAGCACCAGAGACCCCAGTTCAATTGCAGCCTCGGGCCACTGTCTGTGTGGAATTTGCAGATTTTCCGTGTGGCTGTGTGGATTTTTCTGTCAGTGCTCTGGCTTCCTCCCATAGTCCAACAATGTGCAGGTTTGGCCATGCTAAATTGATCCTAGTGCAAGGTAATTAACAAGGTAAATGTGTGCGATTGCAGCAATATGGCCTGGATGGAATTGTGGTTGCTACAGAGTCGATGGGTTGAATAGTGTTGTGGTTCCCCAGGACAACAAAGAACTTTAGATAGTTGAGATAGACAGTCTGAGTCTTGATCTCTAATACAAGACAACAAAGCCGGGATGTCCGGAACAATCCAACGAACCGCTCACTTACAGTCTTTTTGTACTTGCTGTAGTTACATAACCCGAGACCCTTTATGTCATTCTCAAGGTTGGATTTCTTTAACCACTATTGTTGCTGAGTCTACTGGTTATCTGCTTCGTTTCAGATTGGTCACTAACTAATACAGTGCTCACTTCATGAAACCATGGTAGTTACAATCTTTGCCCTTGCCCAATTAGTTCCGCTTATACAACAATCGTGGCTTAGCTAGCCTAAGCCGAATGATAAAGAGAACATATTTACTTCATTCTTTCCTTTTTAGTCATAATCATATTAAGTTGAATAACTGAACAATAACCATTGTTTCCCAAGGCTGTTACTGCTTACATCCATTGATTATAAGTGATTACCATACTGATTCTATCACATTGGTCAACATACATTGATTACATTGACTACAATTGATTAACATACTGATCTCATCACATTTCAACATACAAGTTTTAATTACAAGTTTTTAACTGATCCTCTAATGAGAGTATATTCTCTCACAACAGCCTCCTTCTGTACAGTAAAGATTCTATTCTATTCTAAACAAATGTAATTTTGAAAGCAGACTTCCACAAAATGCAAAAGAGAAACAAAAGCTTGAGGCTTTGATGTTAAATGAAACATTATGCATCAATAGTAGCACATGCTGGATTTAATTAATTATGACCAAAGTATTGTCAGAACAGTTATTATCACACACCAGTGGATATCCTCAGGTTGTGCACACATTTTTCTGTGTTACTTACTGTGAATGGATACTGAGGACTGTGAGAATGTTCTTTACTAATTCCTAAGGCAGCTTTCTTAACATTGTCATCATTCATCAGTGTTGATGAAGGTTGGTTTAATAAACAAAACATTTCATTTTCATTTCAATGACTGTCTTGCTCTATTATTCAGGCAGACTTTTGCCTATTATACTCAATGCAAGGTGGGTTTGCTGTACACTAGTATACATGGGAGTTCAAAATATTTCCCGCCTTCCAATTCTGGCCAGCAAGATGGGGCTGGAGACTAGACCCTACCTCCTGTGTGACTGACATTTGCATCTTGAGGCGTGATTTTCCAATCAATTAATCCTGACCTCTCTCAGCTTTCATTTGTAAGTAATTTCAAGTGCCACTTATCCTGCCTGACACACTGTACCTGAAGGGCAACCAAGCAGAAATTGCAAATACTTGACAATTCCAGGCCTTCGAAACTAACATACATCCAGTAGTTGCTGAGCTGACAATTGGGGATCTTACTGCACTTTAGGTTTAGGGTAGAACTTTAAAAATTAATTTGTGGGACAGAGGCATCGTTGGTTGGTCAGCATTTATTGCCCATCCCTAGTTGCCCTTGAGAAGGTAGTAGTGAGCTGCCTTCTTGAATTGCGATGTACAGATGCCGGCGTTGGATTGGGGTGGTAAGAACTCAGTAAGAATTTAGCAACACCAATTTATAATCCAACCGATTTATTTGATAGTAAAAAAGCGAGCTTTCGACTCCTGTGTCTTCTTCAGGCAAATGCAGTGTTCTGGTCTGCAATAGCACACATCAGCACAGTCAGAGATTGCTGATTAGAATGCGAATCCTTACATCTAACCTGCTATTGAAGTGTTAAAGTGGCGAACAATGTGTGTAAGGGAATCCTGAGCATGTTGAGAATTGTGTGTTTTCTCCAGACAGCACAGTAAGTGAGGTTTTTTGCTAACCCAGGCAAGTTACGGGGGTTACAGATAGTGTGTCATGAAGCCAAGATCCCTGTTAAGACCGTCCTCATGTGTGCGGAGCTTGGCTATCAGTCTCTGCTCAGCGACTCTGCGCTGTCGTGTATCACGAAAGCCCCCTTGAAGAACATTTACCCGCAGGTCGGAGGCCGAATGCCCATGACTGCTGAAGTGTTCGCCCACAGGAAGGGAACTGTTTTGCCTGGTGATTGCTGAGCGATGCTCATTCATCCGCTGTCGTAGTGTCTGCATGGTCTCCCCAATATACCATGCTTCGGGACATCCTTTCTTGCAACGTATTAGGTAGACAACGTTGGCGACGAGTTGCAAGTGTATGTACCGTGTACCTGGTGAATGGATCCTCACGTTTGATGATGGTATTGCTGCAACTGCCTCAGTACTCAATGCCAACAACTGCCAGTTTCCGGGTGCAATTTTACAACTCATCCGCTTCATCTTGGACCACAATGTCTTCACCTTCAACAATCAGCTTTTCATCCAGACACACGGAACAGCCATGGGGACCAAATTCGCACCTCAGTATGCCAACATCTTCATGCACAGGTTCGAACAAGACTTCTTCACCACACGAGATCTCCAACCAAGGTTATATACTAGATACATTGATGACATCTTTTTCCTTTGGACTCATGGTGAACAATCATTGAAACAACTGTATGATGATATCAACAAGTTCCATCCCACCATCAGACTCACCATGGACTATTCTCCAGAATCAGTTGCATTCTTGGACACACGCATCTCCATCAAGGACGGTCACCTCAGCACCTCACTGTACCGCAAACCGACAGACAACCTCACAATGCTCCACTTCTCCAGCTTCCACCCTAGACACGTTAAAGAAGCCATTCCCTATGGACAAGCCCTCCGTATACACAGAATTTGCTCAGATGAGGAGGATCGTGACAGACACCTCCAGACGCTGAAGGATGCCCTCGTGAGAACAGGATATGGCGCTCGACTCATCGATCGACAGTTCCGACGTGCCACAACGATAAACCGCACTGACCTCCTCAGAAGACGAACACGGGACACGGTGGACAGAGTACCCTTTGTTGTCCAGTACTTCCCCGGAGCGGAGAAGCTACGACATCTTCTCCGGAATCTTCAACATATCATTGATGACGATGAACATCTCGCTAGGGCCGTCCCCACCCCCCCACTTCTTGCTTTCAGACAACCGCACAACCTCAAACAGATCATTGTTCGCAGCAAACTACCCAACCTTCAGGAGAACAGTGACCACAATACCACACAACCTTGCCACAGCAACCTCTGCAAGACATGCGGATCATAGACATGGACAACATCATCAAACGTGAGGATACCATTCACCAGGTACACGGTACATACACTTGCAACTCGGCCAACGTTGTCTACCTAATACGTTGCAAGAAAGGATGTCCCGAAGCATGGTATATTGGGGAGACAATGCAGACACTACGACAGCGGATGAATGAGCATCGCTCAGCAATCACCAGGCAAAACAGTTCCCTTCCTGTGGGCGAACACTTCAGCAGTCATGGGCATTCGGCCTCCGACCTGCGGGTCAATGTTCTTCAAGGGGGCTTTCGTGATACATGACAGCGCAGAGTCGCTGAGCAGAGACTGATAGCCAAGCTCCGCACACATGAGGACGGTCTTAACAGGGATCTTGGCTTCATGACACACTATCTGTAACCCCCGTAACTTGCCTGGGTTAGCAAAAAACCTCACTTACTGTGCTGTCTGGAGAAAACACACAATTCTCCAACAATGCTCAGGATTCCCTTCACACACATTGTTTGCCACTTTAACACTTCAATAGCAGGTTAGATGTAAGGATTCACATTCTAATCAGCAATCTCTGACTGTGCTGATGTGTGCTATTGCAGACCAGAACACTGCATTTGCCTGAAGAAGACACAGGAGCCGAAAGCTCGCTTTTTTACTATCAAATAAATCGGTTGGATTATAAATTGGTGTTGCTAAATTCTTGCTGAGTTCTTGAATTGCAACAGTCCACGTTCTGTGAGTCGACCCACAATGGAAGGGCATTCCAGGATTTTGACCAGAAAGTGCGAAGGAATGGCGATATATATTTTCAAGTCATTACAGTAAATGGCTTGGAGGGGATCTTGCAGGTGGTGGTGCTTCCATTTATCTGGTGTTCTTGTCTTTCTAGATGGAAGTGGTAGTGAGCTTGCAAGGTGCTGTCTAAGCATCTTTGGTGAATTGCTGCAGTGCATCTTGTAGACATTTCACACTGCTGTTACTGAGAGTTACCATCGATGATGGTTCTATTACACTTTGGCTTCTTGCACTCAAAATCCATGGTGTCCTCAGTGACAATCTGAAATGGAGGTTTAACAAGTGAGATTATCCTACTCTTGACCTTCTGGATCTCAGTATTGACCGTTAGATCTGAATATTACATCTCCTTTACTCAGAGTTTTACATTAAATTAACTTTCCCTCATACCTCATTGATCTTTTTGATTGAACTCATATTTCCATTCTAAATCACTTCACTCTGTTTCAAATAAGTGAAGTGGAGGACATGTCCCTGGCTATACCAAAGGGACAAAGTGAAAAAGGTCGAGAGCCTCAAGTTTCTAGGTGTCTGAATCACCAACAAACCTGTCATGGTCCCCCCAGGACTTGTAAATGTTCCAGTTCTTCAAATTCTAACAGTGTGCTGAGGGCTGGTAGACAAACCAAAAGAGAAAATGCTGGAAAATCCCAGCAGGCCTGGCAGCATCTATAAGCAGAGAAAAGAGCTGATGTTTCAAGTCCAGATGACTCTTTGTCAAAGCTAAAAAGGCAGAGAAAGTGGGAGACATTTATACTGTGGGGGAAGGAAGGAAATATGAGTCATAGCCACAGAAATCAGGGGAAAGGCTGCTAATGGCTATCCACAGAGAGAATAAAGGGTATGATTGGCCGAATAGCAAAGAAGCTGTAAGCTGTGACAGATGGAGATGTTAGGAATGGGGAGGGGCAAGAAGATGGGGTAGAATGTAGAAGAGGGGAAGCGGGGGGAGAAAAAATAAGGAAAGGGGAGATGAAGTAGGGGGAAATAGTGGGGGGGGGAAGAGAAATGAAGAAAGACAACAAAGAAATAAAAAGTGGAGAACAGTAAAAAATAAAATAGAATGAAAACAAAGGGAGCCGAGGTGGGGTAGAACTAATCATCTGAAGCTGGTAGACAAATGCTAAATGCCATACACTAACTGATCTGTTGAGTTTAAATTCATCTCTTGTCCACCTAAAGATCCAGAATTTAATTGACTGGAAGTACTGATTTAGAGAGAAACCAGAATTAACTGAAGTTGATCTTTTAGTATTCCATTCCACTGAACCAGCTATCTGCCACATGAAAGGTCATTTTCTGGTAAGGTTGGCTAACAGTAAAAGTTTACCAGACTGATTCCCAGGATGGCAGGTCTGTCATATGAGGAATTAGGATTGCATTCATTACAGTTTAGACGTGTGAGAGGGAATCTCATGGAAACTTATAAAATTCTAACAGGATTAGACAGGGTAGATTCAGAAAGAGTGTTCCCGATGGTGGGGGGTAGTCCAGAACTAGGGAGTCATAATTTGAGGATAAGGAGTAAAACTTTTAGAACTGAGGTGAGGAGAAATTTCTTCAACCAGAGAGTGGTGAATGTGTGGAATTCACTCCCACAGAGATTAGTTAAGGTCAAAAGAAGAAATTAGACACAGTTCTAGAGGCTAAAGGGATCAAGGGCTTTTGAAGGGGTGGAGGGGTGCTGAGGCAGGGGGGAGCAGGGATTAGGACACTGAATTTGATGATCAGCCATGATCAGGATAAATGATAGTAGAGTCTTAAAGGGTTGAATGGCCTATTCCTACTTCTAGTTTGTAGATTTCTATAAAACAAACTGCTACCCACCAATACATTTACCCCATCCTCCACATTCCATCCAAGTTGGCTAATCAATGCTTGCTGAGTTGCTTGGATCACAGAAGTCAGAAGAAATGATTGGACTAACATATACAGCCTAAAATCTAAAGGTTCAATCTCACTTCAGTGCCAGTGATGCTAAACTGCTTCATGCTCGGATTGTCAATCCCAGGTGAATGGGTGTAGTCGTGAAAGTTTTATCACATGATCTCCCGCCTCCACCAAGAAGGGAAAGAAAACCTCCAGTAAAGTAAAGGATATGAATACTGATCTGAACTGCTTTTGTACACCTTAAAATGGAACAGCAGTAAAGAGAGGAAAACAGAATACTGTCTTTTTCCTTCTGGGAAATTACTGATCTGATATTCCATCATTGGACATCCAACATGTCCATTCTTACAACATGCCTCTCCTTTGGGGGAGGCAGTGTCCAGTGAAATTGTTGCTGGCCTAATAATCCAGAGCCCCCGGGTAATGCTCTGGGGACCTGAGTTCAAATCCCATTATAACAGACAGTGAAATTTGAATTCAGTAAAAATCTGGAAATAAAAGTATAATGATGATTATGGAGCTATTGTCAATTTTTGTAAAAACTCATCTGGTTCACTAATGTCCTTTAAGGAGGGAAATCTGTCACCCTTACCCAGCCTGGCCCAAATGTGAGTCCAGAGCCACAGTGATGTGAGTTGACTCTAAAATGCCCACACCGATGGGTAATAAATGCCAGCCAGCAATGCGCACATCACATTAGTAAATATTAAAAAAAAATACACCGCTATTTATCAAATAAACTCTTACATAATGGAAAATTCTTGGCTCTTTCTCAAATCTTTCTCTCTACACTTCAGTCCAATCTCTAATATTTATGTAACTAATAAAACAGAAGTATTCAAATAAAATAAAGAAACAATTAACATTATTCCCCCTCTAACCCATTGCCAACACTCGTGTCCTAGAGATTAATCTTCAGTTTCTGGAAAACTAATTTGTTTTATTTTAATTGTTTTGGTGTTGTTATCTTGTTGCTCTCACTAAAACTTCTGTTTCTTTCTCTCGTCCTTTAAGACCTGTCTTAAATTCTACTTTAAATAAGCGTGTCTGAACAGATCCTTGTATGATTTGTGTCAAGTTAAATTTGGCCATGGGTAGCAAATAGTACAGTGGGTTAGCACTGCTGCCTTACAGCACCAAGGACTTAGGTTTGAATCCCAGCTTAGGTCACTGTGTGGAGTTTGCATGTTCTCCCTGTGCTTGCATGGGTTTCCTCCAGGTGCTCCAGTTTCCTCCCACAGTCTGAAAAGCATGCTGACCCAAACAGGCACCAGAGTGTGGCAATTAGGGGAATTTTACAATCACTTCATTTCAGTATTAATGTAAACCTTACTTATGACTAATAAATAAACTTTCACTTTAGAACAGCTTAATCTGGGATGGTCAGCACAGTTTTGTAAGGGATAAGTCCTGCCTCACAAATTTGATTGAATTCTTTGAGGAGGTAACCAAGTGTGTAGATGAAGGTAAAGCAATTGGTGTTGTGTACATGGATTTTAGTAAGGTGTTTGAGAAGGTTCCCCATGGTAAGCTCATGAAGAAAGTAAGGAGATGTGGGACAGAAGGAAATTTCACTGATTGGATAAGTAACTGGCTATTTCATAGAAGACAGAGGGTGTGCAAAAGTTTTCAGTGCAGAAGAGATTTACCAGGATGCTGCCTGGTTTGGAAGGTAGGTCTTATGAGGAAGGGTTGAGGGAGCTGGGGCTTTTTTCCTTAGAGTGGAGGAGGATGAGAGATGACTTAATAGAGGTTTATAAAATGATGAGGGGGACAGATAGAGTGGACGTACAGAGACCATTTCTTTAGCTGGATATAGCTGTTATTAGGGGGCATAACTGTAAGGTTCATGGTGCGAGATACAGGAGGGATGTCTGAGGTAGATTCTTTAGTAAAGTTTCACAACACCAATTTTAAATCCAACCAATTTATTTGATAGTAAATTTGTGAGCTTTCGACACTATGTGCCTTCGTCAGGCACATAGTGTCGAAAGCTCGCGAATTTACTATCAAATAAATTGGTTGGATTTAAAATTGGTGTTGTGAAACTTTACTGAGTTTACCCCAGTTCAACGCCAGCATCTCTACATCATGTAGATTCTTTACTCAGAGAGTGTTTGGGGTGTGGAATGTACTGCCTGCTGTGATAGTGGAGTCAGACACTTTAGGAACTTTCAAGCTGTTATTGGATAGGCACATGGAGCACTCCAGAATTATAGGGAGCTAGATCTTGGGTTCGGACATAGCTCGGCACAACATCGAGGGGCGAAGGGCCTGTATTATGCTGTAATGTTCTATGTTTCATATCTATGAAGCCCTTTGATGCAGTAAAGATGGAAATTGTCAAAAATGAGACTAGTGGAATAAGTTGGCAATCATACAATAAGCTATTAGATGCTGCACTGGAAATACTTCCAATACAAGGAAAAGGCAAATATACCAAATTAACTCACTCTTCTGATTTTTAAATTCACTCAACACACAGATTTAGTTTGTCCTGAATCTGAATGGAAACAAAGCTTCCAATCCAACCAAACTGCCTTTGAAATAAAAATCAGTCTGTCTTGTGGTGGTTATCAGCTGGCACGATATTTACTGTTATCTTCATGTCGGGATTGATTATCAAATCTGTGCATCTAAATCTTAGTCCTACCTCAGAGAAAAGCAGGAAGCTCTTGTAATAACGGCTGAATCTTAACAAACAACCTGATTACAGATAGATGTTACATTTAGATTACAATTCTTAGGGTCTCCAACTCTTCTTTATGCTTCCATAATGTGAACTAAAATCAAAAGTATTACGTTCACGATTTGATTGCATACATTCCTCCAGTTAATTTATGCTGGAGGAATGTCCAAATCCAAGGCATGTCACCACTCTGATCTCTGCGTCAGATGGTAACAACCTCAAAGTGATGATTTGTGTCCCACTTGAATGCTGGAGCCAATTACCAGTGTAGCATCAAGAGTAACACAGCTTTATCAGGATACTCTTTCAGATGCAATACTCCATTTACCTCCTCTGGTAGACAGAAAAGTGACATCGTATTCCATAACAAAATAGGATGTTCTGCATTTCTTCAGGTTTACGTGACTCTCAGCTGCATTATAGAATGATTAACAGGGAATCACCATTAATAGAAAAATGGTTTTGGGGAAATTGATGGGATTAAAGGTGGATAAATCTCCAGGTCCTGATAATCTTCATCCCTGAGTACTTAAGGAGATGGCCTGGAAAATAGTAGATCCATTGGTGGTCATTTTCCAAAATGTTTTGGACTCTGCACTGCTTTTAACAGATTGGAGGGTAGCTAATATAAGCCCACTATTCAAAAAGGGAGGTAGAGAGAAAACTGGGAACTATCAACCACGGGATCTAACGTCGGGACTGGGAAGTGGCTGGAATCCATTATCAAGGATTTCATAACTCAGAATTTAGAAGGCAGTGGGATAATCAGACAAAGTCAGTGTGGATTTACAAAAGGGAAATCATATTTGATGAACTGATTGGAATTCCTTGAGAATGTAACTAGTAGAATTGACAAGGAGAACCAATAGATGTGGTTTGTTTCGACTTTCAGAAGGCTTTTGGCACGGCCTCACATAACAGATTACTAATTAAAGTTAAAACATGTGGAATTGCCTGGAGATGGATGGAAAGCTGGTCAGCAGATAGGAAGCAAAGAGTTGGTATCAATGAGTCTTTTTCAAGAAGAAATTAGATATAGTTCTTGGGGCTAAAGGGATCAGGAGATATGAGGGGGGGAAAGGAGGATCAGGATATTGAATTTGATGATGTTAGGATCATAATGAATGATGGAGCAGGCTTGAAGGGCCAAATGGTCTCCTCCTGCTTCTGATTTCCCTTTTTTTAATATTTCTATTCAACACATTGCCATTCATTAAGATTTACAGGGCATTAATTGACTTTTAAACTAACAAACACAAGCAGGACTAGCTCAAAATTTGTGAGCACCCTGGGCAAATTGAATTTCAGTATCTTGAAGACTTATTGCCATGTTCAGAATTACTTCACAAAGCCAAAAATATCATGTCCCTCCATCTGTCTGATTTTTGCTTGCCCTTTTAAAATGCAATAAGAAGCCTCACAACACCAAGTTCCACATCATGATTACCTTTTAAAATGCACAGAGCATTGTTTAACAGTGAGAAAAACTGGCTGCGGAAATCCTGCATCAACATCCCCATACATTCTTGGAAGGTTCTGCCCACTATCTTTTTCCTCAACTTCAGATCTGCAAGTTTCTAACTCACTTTTTGCTTCTATTTATATTCATCTGATCAGAAAGCTTATTTCTCTCTTGTCTGCAGTTATAGGTTTTGTAAGCATTGTCCTCATGCAATCCACAAATTTGGCATAACATCCCACAACATGTTAGCATTAATAAATCAAATTACTTGTATTTGTATTGGACATTACACAGCGTGGGGAAATATTATATTTGCAATTTACAATTCACTCAGTAACTTGCAACCATTAAGGTCCCAACTTTTTTGATACCTTGGAAGTTGCAGCAGGGTGTTTAGAATGGTGAGAAGGAGAGGGTGGGTGTCTCTATGTTATTCACACCTCCCCCCCCAACATAAACTTCCATCATTGCACCCTGTGACATGGTAAGCAAAGGCCACCACCCAATCAATCCAATCACAACAAGGCCCTTCAATGGGTTCAGTTGATAGCTGTTGACACAATGTCCATCGCTTTACAGGCTCACCTCATCATTGGGAATAAGTTATGTCCCACCAATGCTACAGTGCCGGGCTTGCTGTGTTACAGGTTTCCAAACCTAAAAGAAATCATGCACAGTCATAATTTAAGGATAAACGGTAAACCTCTTAGAACGGAGGTGAGAAGAAATTTCTTCACCCAGAGGGTGGTGAATGTGTGGAATTCACTCCCACAGAAAGTAGTTGAGGCCAAAACTTTGTCTGATTTCAAGAAGAAATGAGATATATAACTCTTAGGGCTAAAGGGATCGAGGGATATGGGAGGAAGGTGGGGTCAGGATATGGAATTTGATGATCAGTCACGATCATATTGAATGGTGCAGCAGGCTCAAAGGGCTGATTCTAGTTTCCATGTTTCTATGACCCTTCTACAGACATGAACCCATAGCCCTCACTGACCTCTTTTTATAACGGTGATATTTGCAGGAAAAAAATCATCCTGGTCACCTGGGATTGCTGCTGCTGAAGATCCCCAACACATTTTTCAAATGTTCTTCTACGTGATCCATCTGCAATGAAATTAGATGTTGTTTTATTGGCCTGGATTGTCACTTGTAAGAAGTGCACACTGAATTGGAAAATGTCCAGCAGTCACCTCAGGATAAAGTACCCGAAATTTCACTCCCATGGGACAGGTGCAGGGTGAAGTTAAGGCCACTGCCCCCACAGGCACTGTTGTAATGGACTGTTTAAAAAAACAGCCTAAGTTCTTTCGGTCAAATCTGAGATTTGTTTCTTGAATTCTATGCTCTCTAGCATCAGTCCCAATGCTGCTTCCATGCCAACTCATGCCAACTCATACCAATCCATGTCCCACCCAACCACATGCACCCTTTGAGCCCCGATGCCAACTTAATGGGGACTCACTGACATTTTGCCAGAAATTAAACTCTCTCCTTTCTGATATCATCCAAATGATTCAATCAAAGCTTTGTCATTCTTCCTGGGGCGAAGAATGCAAATATGAACAGGAGATTCTAAAAACAATCTAACCAATTATTTAGAAGCTGCTTTGTGTAAATCCTAGCTCGAGGTTAGTGACTGTTGGATAATATATCAGTGCTGGAATACTTGATGCTGCTTTCCAGCCAAACATGTTTCACATATCACCTGAAAACATGGAACAGTGATGGGATTTTCTTTACAAACTCAAAAGTCAATACAATGTTTCTAGAAAATAATTTCAGAGAACAGTCTTGTCCGAACCTGTGCATGAGATTTTCTTGGAACGTTTGTAAGTGTAGTATGTTCAAGCTAACAGTGCAGCCTTGCTGTGTGAGTTAGGAGAATTCTGTCATCTCAGCTCAGGACACAGTATTCAGCCCAGTGGGCAAAGCTACCACCAATCAGTCAGGTGGAGTGAGACGGAGATGGGTGGGACTTCGGGGAGGCCTTCACACTGACCCTCCGAGTGGTGGCGATACTCGATAAAAGCAAATTACTGCGGATGCTGGAATCTGAAACCAAAAGGAAAAATGCTATAAAATCTCAGAGGTCTGGAGCATCTGTAAGGAGAGGAAAGAGCTGACATTTTGAGCCCAGATGACCCTTGGTCAAAAAGCTCAGCTTTGACAAAGAATCACCAGGACTTGAAACATCAGCTCTTTTCCCCTTACAGATGCTGCCAGACCTGCTGACATTTTCCAGCATTTTCTCTTTTGATGGCCAATACTCTCCAGCATGCGCTAATTGGCTTTGAGACTGAACCCCACATGTAACCATGTAAGGTCCCTGGGAGAATAATGCTAACTTGTACTTTTGGCAGAGTGAAGACTTGCAGCCTCAAGAAGCAAGACAGCTGGGGTTCCTGCACAGGCTGCTGAAGAGTCTCAGTGAGCTGTTATGAATTATAGAGCATAGAACATAGAACATTACAGTGCAGTACAGGCCCTTCGGCCCTCGATGTTGCGCCGGCCAGTGGACCCTCTAACCTAAACTATTCCAATATCATCCATATGCCTATCCACCGAACATTTGAATGCCCCCAAAGTAGGCGAGTCCACAACTGCTGCAGGCAGGGCATTCCACGCCCTCACCACCCTCTGTGTAAAGAACCTGCCTCTGACATCCGTCCTATAACTACCACCTCTTAATTTAAAGTTATGTCCCCTCGTGTTGGTCATCACCATCCGAGGAAAAAGGCTCTCACTATCCACCCTATCCAATCCCTTGATCATCTTATACGCCT
Organism: Sphyrna mokarran; assembly: GCA_024679065.1. Lineage (NCBI taxonomy): Eukaryota > Metazoa > Chordata > Chondrichthyes > Carcharhiniformes > Carcharhinidae > Sphyrna > Sphyrna mokarran. The sequence goes on along the minus strand of JAGIQG010000023.1, from coordinate 48,232,483 downwards.
CAATTAGGTCACCGCGTAACCTTCTTCTCTCTAATGAAAATAACCTCAGGTCCCTCAGCCTTTCCTCATAAGGCCTTCCCACCATACCAGGCAACATCCTGGTAAACCTCCTCTGCACCCTTTCCAATGCTTCCACATCTTTCTTATAATGCGGCGACCAGAACTGTACGCAATACTCCAAGTGCGGCCGCACCAGAGTTTTGTACAGTTGTAACATAACCTCACGGCTCCTAAATTCAATCCCTCTACCAATAAAAGCTAACACACCATACACCTTCTTAACAACTTTATCAACCTGGGTGCCAACTTTCAAAGAGCTATGTACTTGTACCCCAAAATCCCTCTGCTCGACAACGCTATTAAGGGTCCTTCCATTAGCCCTATATTTCATATGCCTGTTATTCCTACCAAAGTGAATCACCTCACACTTATCCATATTGAATTCCATTTGCCACCTCACGGCCCAGCTCTGCAACCTATCTATGTCCCTCTGCAAACTGTAACATCCATCCTTGCTATCTACAACTCCCCCCACTTCGGTACCGTCAGCAAATTTACTAATCCAACCCTCTACACCCTCATCTAGGTCATTTATAAAAATGACAAACAGTGGTGGCCCTAAAACAGATCCTTGAGGTACACCACTTGTAACTGCACTCCAGGTTGAATATTTCCCATCAACCACCACCCTCTGTCTTCTATCAGCTAGCCAATTCCTAATCCAAACTGCTAAATCACCTTCAATCCCATGCATCTGCACTTTCTGCAGTAGCCTACCATGGGGAACCTTATCAAACGCTTTGCTAAAATCCATATACACTACATCAACTGCCTTACCCTTATCTACCTCTTTGGTCACCTCCTCAAAAACTCAATAAGGTTTGTGAGGCACGACCTACCCTTCACAAAACCGTGCTGACTATCCCTAATCAATTTATTCCTCTCTAGGTGCTTATAAATCCTATCCCTTATAATTCTTTCCAAGACATTGCCCACAACAGAAGTCAGGCTCACCGGTCTATAATTTCCAGGATGGTCCCTACTCCCCTTTTTGAACAAAGGGACAACATTTGCCATCCTCCAGTCTTCCGGCACCATACCTGTGCTGGATTAGTGACTGGGGACTCCCTAGTTAAGAGGATAGATAGGAGGGTCTATGGGAAGGAGCAGGACTCGCGGTTGGTATGTTGCCTCCTGGGCGCTGGGGTCAGTGATATCTCTGACCGAGTGTTCGGGATCCTTAAGGGGGAGGGGAACCAGCCCCAAGTTGTGGTGCATGTAGGTACCCATGATGTAGGTAGGAAAAGGGATGAGGATATAAAGCAGGAATTCAGAGAGTTAGGGTGGAAACTTAGGGCTAAAACTAACAGAGTGGTTATCTCTGGTTTGTTACCTGTGCTGTGGGATGGCATAGAAAAGAATAGGGAGAGAGAACATTTGAACTCGTGGCTCAAGGGATGGTGCAGGAGGGAAGGGTTCAGGTATTTGGACAATTGGGGCTCATTCTGGGGAAGGTGGGACCTCTACAAGAGGGATGGTCTGCACCTGAACCGGAGAGGTACCAATATCTTGGGGGGTAAATTTACCAGTGCTATTCGGGGGGGTTTAAACTGATTCGGGGGGGGGGGATTGGCACTTAGCTAGGCCAAGGCCCTCCTGGCGGTGTCTGTCCTTCCTGCAAATGATCGAGAACTATTGTCACCGAAGGCTACACATATCCAGGGTCACGTAAGCCAGCTGCGGTAGGATTTGATACCACAGGGACTGTCCTGATTAATCCTTGTTTTAAAACTGTGCTTCATCAGAAAAACATGTGCTTTGAAAAAGAAGATAAAAGGTACTAGCCCAAAGTGTTATACAACTGAGAATAAATATGAATGAAAAACTCAGTGGAAACCAAGCTTCACACACAACAGGCAGGGTATCACGTTGGATTGGACAAGCTGGATGGACATGACCTTTTCCGGTCTCATATAAAGCAGGCCAATGGTACTCGGAGTGCATCTCTTTCATTCAGTCTTGGGATGCGGGTGCCACTGGTTAGGCCAGCATTTGATTTCATTTGATTTCTTATTGTCACATGTATTAGTGTACAGTGAAAAAGCATTGTTTCTTGTGTACTATACAGGCAAAACATACCGTACATAGAGAAGGAAAGGAGAGAATGCAGTTAGATCATAGAAACCTACAGTGCAGAAAGAGGCCCTTCGGCCCATCAAGTCTGCACCAAACACAACACCACCCAGGCCCTATCCCCATATCCTCACATATTATACCCACTAATCCCTCTAACCCACACATCCCTGGACACTAACGGGCAATTTCTTAGCATGGCCAATCAACATAACCTGCACATCTTTGGACTGTGGGAGGAAACTGGAGGAAACCGACACAGATATGAGTAGAATGTGTAAGCTCGACACAGACAGTGACCCGAGCCAGGAATCAAACCCAGGACCCTGGAGTTATGAAGCAGCAATGTTAACCACTGTGCTACTGTGCCACCTACTAGTGATTGGCCATCACTAATTGCTCTTGTGAAGGTGACAGCTAACAAAGGAGAAATAATTGTCTGATCTTATTATCTTACAAGTCTGACCTTCCTGTATGAGATAGTAATTGTTGAATTTTTTTGGGAAATTAATTTTAAAGTCTATCTATTGGTGTCCCAAGTGGGCTTACATTAACACTGCAATGACATTAGTGTGGAATTATGTAAATTCTTTAAAGCATCACATTAAAGGGAGTTTGAACACAGAAAATAAATGTCTGAATTGAAATGATAGCTTACTGCGTGCTGTGTTCTCAATCATAATGGAGTCCATGAAGAGTCTCAGTGTTGTGTTGATCTGAGCATTGAAGACACAGCTTCTCCATTAAGGGATTGGTGACTCTCATGGAGAGGCAGCTGCTGGAATACAATCAGGGCTTCCTAGGATTGTGCACAGACCTGCAAGTTCTCACAAAGGCAATGATTGTAGGAGGTCACTGCCAGTCTGAGAGATGGATGCATCTCCCAATCCCTCAGATAGGTCCTTCAGTGGTGAGCAGGAAGATACAGATATCTCTGATCCAGGTGGATGGGTTGCTGTCAGTTCTGTGGGCTCCTGTTATGATACTCTGGATGAGGGCGGAGGTCCTTTCACCTTTCAGTCAATGACCATGTATCTTCAGAGGCCACAACAACTGAGCAATTGCCAACCATTTCACTGAGTGACCCCTCCCAGGTAGTACCTGCTCAAACAGAACCCTCCAGAGGCTGAGCGTCAAGATCATCATGGATAACACGACAACAGAACCAACAATTGGTTTCCAATATCACTGCTGGTGAGGTGGGGTTTATTAAATTTATTTTTTATTCATTCATGGGACATGGGTGTCACTGGTTGGCCAGCATTTATTGTCCATCCCTAGTTGCCCCTTGAGAAGGTGGTGGTGAGCTGTCTTCTTGAGTCGCTGCAGTCCATGTCCTGTGGGTTGACCCACAATGCCCTGAGGGAGGGAATTCCAGGATTTTGACCCAGCGACAGTGAAGGAACGATGATATATTTCAAAGTAGGATAGTGAGGGTGATAAGTGTCTGGAACAAGCTGCCAGAGGCAGTAGTAGAGGCAGATACAATGTTGTCTTTTATGAAGTATTTAAACAGTAATGTGGGTAAAATAGGTGTAGACGGATATGAGCCAAATGTATTGGAACTAGCTTAGGAGCTTAAAAAAGGGCAGTATGGACAAGTTGGGCTGAAAGGTCTGTTTCCATGCTGCAAACCTCTACGACCCTGGGCAGTTCCCGAGGATGGCAACACCTCGTTAGTGAGAGATGTCAGACCCCTTTGCCAGCCTGCAGTGGGCTACGGCTGTGGGCCAGATTGGTGTGGAGTAAGTTGTTTGGGGGTGAGGGGAGGAGGGGAGGAGGGGGAGAAGAGAGTGGGGGTGGGGGTGGGGGGGGGCAGCAATATGCCTCCCTAACGTACAGCCCTACATTTTGTTAAAGCTGTATTTGTATTATGATAAAAGCCATTTTTTATATCAACTCACATCCTGCCAGTAAGAAACTCAGTACATGGGCAGGGAATATGTGTTCAATTCAAGGTTGAATGTGTTGAATTTAAAATTGACCTTAATGAAAACTTGAATAATCGTAATAAGCAATTTCAAATATTTCAGTAACCAAAGATTTCTCTTCGTTCTTAGATTAAAGGAAGCCACTTAATGTGCAAGAACTTTGAATGTAAAGTTTGATTTGATAGGCTCAGATCAATGGCTGCACACATCTGCTACAACTAGATTCTGAATAAAAGAAGCCCATATCCCCGGATTTATTAAAATCAATCTCAGTGGTACTTTCAGTTCAGAGTATGGACAAAGTTAACACAAAAATATGCAATATGCTTCATCTTTAACCCATGCCTGCTCCCTAATGGTGAATTAGGCTATAGTGGGATTATAAAAGACTGAATAACAGAAAGCTCACGCAATTTTACCAGAAAAGCTTAATCTTTGAAACTATGTGGGATTACATAGCTTGGGGATCTGACTTAATGTTGGTTCCATATTGTACAAGCTGATGTTACATTGGGTCTGCTGACCTTACAGCAGAAAGTCCCGGATAGCTTCACATACTACCACCACATTTAGTCATTTTGCAAATGGTTGCAGCTGAATTGGAAACGTGAGCAAGTATAATTTGAAAATCTGTCGGACAACTTTCCCCAGATCAGCCCGTGATCAAAAAACCTTTCGGATTGTATTTTAAAACAGACATACCAGCATCTGAATGACTTTCTCATCAAGATCACAACTGTTCTGGTTCAGGCAGTGTGGTTATGGAAACCGTTGTGACCCACAGGGCATTTAGCTTCAGCCTGGGGCCTGAGATACCCAGAGTGCTGCAAATCCAACTACAATCACTCAGAAGGAAGCTGTGCTTGCCTTGAGCTCCTGGTCTTTAATGTTAGTCATATGCTGAATGCCCTCTGAACCCAAGTCTGCAGGTGAGAAAAAAGTATTTCAATCCTTTAGCTCTGACTGGAACCTGACTCCTGCATCAATACTTCACCATTTGATGAATTTTATTCCTAATTATAAATCAAAGCAAATTGAAAGCATAGCTTAAGTTTACTTATTATTGTCACAAATAGGCTTACATTAATAATGTAATGAAATTGCTGTGAAAATCCCCCCCGTCACCATATTCTGGTGCCTGTTTGGTTCCATTGAAGATGACTTTAGCACGGCCAATCCACATAACCAGCACGTCTTTCAGGCCATGGGAGGAAACTCACACGGACATGGGGAGAATGTGCAGACTCCACACGGACAGTGACCCAAGCCAGGAATTGAACCCAGATCGCTGGGACTGTGAAGTAGCAATGCTAAGCATTGTGCCACCGTGCATCCTCTCTAAACCTACAAGCAGCTGTGATTATAATTTCAGTGCATGACTTAAGCTGACATTTCCACAGGATACATTACAGTTTGAGACATCATTTTCTGAACATTATGATGAACCAAGGCCCCATCTGCTGACTTTAACTAAAAGCAAATTTCAGACATTTATCAACTGGGCTTCAACCTTTCTTTGATAAGGTGAAAGCAAAAATATTTACTGTGTTTGGGAACACAGCTGAAGGTGGACAATGATATTCAGAACTTTGAGGGCGAGTTCTTCCATTGTTATTTGAACTGTTGCTGAACTCACTCTCACTAATGGAATCCGTTATGATTCACAGGCTTGGAGCTGACTCAAACTGTTAGCATTTGTTAGAATAATGGAAGCTGCCGGTTTTCAAATGTTTCACTTTGACTGCACTCTGCCCGTCAATTACTCCTGAAGTCAATCACTGCTTTTATGCATATGCAAGCAGCAAGTTCGTACAAAGAGTAAATGAGAGGAATAAAAGGCTTCTTATATTATCGATAAGAACATAAGAAATAGGAGCAGGAGTAGTCCATCCAGCCCCTCAAGCCTGCCCCACCATTCAGCAAGATCATGGCTGACCTGATAGTGGATCAGTTCCACTTACCCACCTGCTCCCCATAACCCTTAATTCCCTTATTGGTTAAAAATCTATCTATGTGTGACTTAAACACATTTAATGAAGTAGCCTCCACTGCTTCAATAGGCAGAGAATTCCAAAGATTCTTTTGGGAGAAAAGTTCCTCCTCAACTCTTTTCTAAATTGACTCCCCTGTATTTTGAGGCTATGCCCCCTAGTTCTTGTTTCATTGTAAATGGAAATAACCTCGCTACTTCTACCCTGTCTAGCCCCTTCTTTTTCTTAAGATCTCCCCGCAACCTTCTAAACTCCAATGAGTACAGGCCCAGTCTACTCAATCTCTCCTCATAAGCAAACCCCCTCAACTCCAGAATCAACTTGGTGAACCATCTCTGTACTCCCTCCAAAGTTAATATGACCTTTCTTAAATAAGGGGACCAAGATTGTACACAGTACTCCAGGTGCGGCCTCACCGGTACCTTGTACAATTGCAACTGCTTTTATACTCCATTCTTGTAGCGATAAAGGCCAATATAATGGGATTGGTTTCAGGATGAATGTTGGTTGAGATATCAGGTGAAATATTTGCCATTCTTTGAACATAATTACATGGAATATAATTTATTTTTATTATATTATATGGAGTTTTTTTAGATGGATATTTACTATATTGTATGGAGATTTTCCAGGATGCTGCCTTGTTTGGAGGGTAAGTCTTATGAGGAAAGGTTGAGAAAGCTGGGGCTTTTCACTTTAGAGCAGAGGAGGATGAGAAGTGATTTAATAGAGGTTTATAAGATGATAAGGGGAATAGATAGAATGGATGTGCAGAGACTATTTCCTCATGTAGCTGTTACTAGGGGGCATAGCAATAAGGTTCATGATGGGAGATATAGTAAGTATGTCCGAGGTAGATTCTTCACTCAGAGTGGTTGGGATGTGGAATGGACTGCCTGCTGTGATAGTGGAGTCGGACATTTTAGGAACTTTCAAGCAGTTATTGGATAGGCACATGGAGCACAGCAGACTGATAGGGAGTGGGATAGCTTGATCTTGGGTTCATACATAGCTCGGTACAATATCGAGGGCCAAAGTGCCTGTACCATGCTGTACTGTTCTATGTTCTATTCATTTGTGGGACATGGGTGTCACTGGCTGCTCAGAATACGTTGGCTGTCCCTAGTTGTACTTGAAGGAAGTTGAGACTCAATCACATTGCTTTGGCTCTGGAGTCACATGTAGGTCAGATCAGGTAAGGACAGCAGATTCCCTGCCCTAAGGGACATTAGTGAACCAGATGGGTTTTTCTGACATTCGACAAACAGCTTCACGGTCATCAGTAAATTCTGAATTCAAAACTTTTGTTTTATTGAATTCCAATTCCACCATCTGCTGCGGTGGGATTCAAAATGTAAACGTGCCGGCATTGGATTGGAGTGGTAAGAACTCAGTAAGAATTTAGCAACACCAATTATTAATCCAACCGATTTATTTGATAGTAAAATAGCGAGCTTTCAACACTCCCGTGTCTTCATCAGGCAAATGCAGTGTTCTGGTCTGCAATAGCACACATCAGCACAGACAGTCAGAGATTGCTGATTAGAATGCGAATCCTTACATCTAACCTGCTATTCAAGTGTTAAAGTGGCTAACAATGTGTGTGAAGGGAATCCTGAGCATTGGTTAGAGAATTGTGTATTTTCTCCAGACAGCACAGTAAGTGAGGTTTTTTGCTAACCCAGGCAAGTTACGGGGGTTACAGATAGTGTGTCATGAAGCCAAGATCCCTGTTAAGACCGTCCTCATGTGTGCGGAGCTTGGCTATCAGTCTCTGCTCAGCGACTCTGCGCTGTCGTGTATCACGAAAGCCCCCTTGAAGAACATTTACCCGCAGGTCGGAGGCCGAATGCCCATGACTGCTGAAGTGTTCGCCCACAGGAAGGGAACTGTTTTGCCTGGTGATTGTTGAGCGATGCTCATTCATCCGCTGTCGTAGTGTTTGCATGGTCTCCCCAATATACCATGCTTCGGGACATCCTTTCTTGCAACGTATTAGGTAGACAACGTTGGCCGAGTTGCAAGAGTATGTACCGTGCACCTGGTGAATGGTATCCTCACGTTTGATGATGTCGTCCATGTCTATGATCCGGCATGTCTTGCAGAGGTTGCTGTGGCAGGGTTGTGTGGTATTGTGGTCACTGTTCTCCTGAAGGTTGGGTAGTTTGCTGCGAACAATGATCTGTTTGAGGTTGTGCGGTTGTCTGAAAGCAAGAAGTGGGGGGGTGGGGATGGCCCTAGCGAGATGTTCATCATCATCAATGATATGTTGAAGACTCCGGAGAAGATGTCGTAGCTTCTCCGCTCCGGGGAAGTACTGGACAACAAAGGGTACTCTGTCCACCGTGTCCCGTGTTCGTCTTCTGAGGAGATCAGTGCGGTTTATCGTTGTGGCACGTTGGAACTGTCGATCGATGAGTCGAGTGCCATATCCTGTTCTCACGAGTGCATCCTTCAGTGTCTGGAGGTGTCTGTCACGATCCTCCTCATCTGAGCAAATTCTGTGTATACGGAGGGCTTGTCCATAGGGAATTGCTTCTTTAACGTGTCTAGGGTGGAAGCTGGAGAAGTGGAGCATTGTGAGGTTGTCTGTCGGTTTGCGGTACAGTGAGGTGCTGAGGTGACCGTCCTTGATGGAGATGCGTGTGTCCGCAACTCATCTTGGATGACAACTCATCCGCTTCATCTTGGACCACAATGTCTTCACCTTCAACAATCAGCTTTTCATCCAGACACACGGAACAGCCATGGGGACCAAATTCGCACCTCAGTATGCCAACATCTTCATGCACAGGTTCGAACAAGACTTCTTCACCACACAAGATCTCCAACCAAGGTTATATACTAGATACATTGATGACATCTTTTCCTTTGGACTCATGGTGAACAATCATTGAAACAACTGTATGATGATATCAACAAGTTCCATCCCACCATCAGACTCACCATGGACTATTCTCCAGAATCAGTTGCATTCTTGGACACACGCATCTCCATCAAGGACGGTCACCTCAGCACCTCACTGTACCGCAAACCGACAGACAACCTCACAATGCTCCACTTCTCCAGCTTCCACCCTAGACACGTTAAAGAAGCCATTCCCTATGGACAAGCCCTCCGTATACACAGAATTTGCTCAGATGAGGAGGATCGTGACAGACACCTCCAGACACTGAAGGATGCACTCGTGAGAACAGGATATGGCGCTCGACTCATCGATCGACAGTTCCAACGTGCCACAACGATAAACCGCACTGATCTCCTCAGAAGACGAACACGGGACACGGTGGACAGAGTACCCTTTGTTGTCCAGTACTTCCCCGGAGCGGAGAAGCTACGACATCTTCTCCGGAGTCTTCAACATATCATTGATGACGATGAACATCTCGCTAGGGCCATCCCCACCCCCCCACTTCTTGCTTTCAGACAACCGCACAACCTCAAACAGATCATTGTTCGCAGCAAACTACCCAACCTTCAGGAGAACAGTGACCACAATACCACACAACCCTGCCACAGCAACCTCTGCAAGACATGCCAGATCATAGACATGGACGACATCATCAAACGTGAGGATACCATTCACCAGGTGCACGGTACATACTCTTGCAACTCGGCCAACGTTGTCTACCTAATACGTTGCAAGAAAGGATGTCCCGAAGCATGGTATATTGGGGAGACCATGCAAACACTACGACAGCGGATGAATGAGCATCGCTCAACAATCACCAGGCAAAACAGTTCCCTTCCTGTGGGTGAACACTTCAGCAGTCATGGGCATTCGGCCTCCGACCTGCGGGTAAATGTTCTTCAAGGGGGCTTTCGTGATACACGACAGCGCAGAGTCGCTGAACAGAGACTGATAGCCAAGCTCCGCACACATGAGGACGGTCTTAACAGGGATCTTGGCTTCATGACACACTATCTGTAACCCCCGTAACTTGCCTGGGTTAGCAAAAAACCTCACTTACTGTGCTGTCTGGAGAAAATACACAATTCTCTAACAATGCTCAGGATTCCCTTCACACACATTGTTAGCCACTTTAACACTTGAATAGCAGGTTAGATGTAAGGATTCGCATTCTAATCAGCAATCTCTGACTGTCTGTGCTGATGTGTGCTATTGCAGACCAGAACACTGCATTTGCCTGATGAAGACACGGGAGTGTTGAAAGCTCGCTATTTTACTATCAAATAAATCGGTTGGATTAATAATTGGTGTTGCTAAATTCTTAGTGGGATTCAAACCCAGGTCCCCAGAACATTAGCTGTGTTTCTGGATTAATAACTTTGTAATAAAATCACTAGACCATCACCATGTCCAGGTATTGTGAAGCCTTTATTTATTTTATTAATTCATGACATTTTTGTGGCTCACCCCATTTGCCTTGAAGAAGTGTTGTTGAGTCATCTTCACAAATTACACCAGTCCATGTTGTACAGGTACATCCACTGTGCTGCTAGGGAGCCAGTTCCAGGAATTTGACCAAGCCACAGTGAATCACCAGTGCTCTATTTCCAAGTCAGAATGGCGGGTGACTTGAAGGGGAACTGCGGGTGATGGTGATGATCACGCCTGTCTGCTGCCTTGTTTTTCTCGGCAATAGAGGTTGCAGATTTGAAAGGTCCTGTTGAAAAACCTTGGCAAGTTACTGCAGTGAATCTTGTAGATTACATACACTGACAGAACTGTGGTGAAAGTTTAAGGTGAATGGGCATCAGTCAAGCTTTGTTCTATGTGATGCAACACTTGGTATGTTGTTGACATGACACTTATTCAGGGAAGTCAGTCTCCTGACTTATCCCATTAGAGGTGGAAAGACTTTGAGAAATTATATGTTTTGTAGAGAATTGCACGCCGCAGGATTCCCGATTCTTGCTTTGCTTTTGGATGTGGAGGCTTGATGGTTGGGGACCATTTTGAAGACTATTTGAAGGAGAGACCTGACTTCCATTCTTTTCCGAATTGACACCACCAAAGCAGAGAAGCAAATCCGTTGCTTTTGGTGAATGATAATTGGAGGCTACAAAACAATGATGATTCTGCGTTAAGTTAATACAGATGTGGACAGAGAAAGAACAGCTATAACAAGAACTTAACAATAATAATGGCAATAGTGGCTTTAAAATGGATTTTCTGGCTGAGAGTTAAACATGCTGGGATCTTTTTGGTCAATTTATAGATTAAAACCCAGTGCAGGTTGTAAAGTTGCTCTGAGTAAGGCTCTGGTCTGGGAGCTGGGACCTGAAGTTTCCTATTGGCCCAGGTAAGGGAATTTCTTTACATGAATCCAGACAGTGGGCCCTGTTTCACCATTCTGATTCTAAGTGTTCGCTGCACTTGAAATTGGGACTTTTAGACTCGTTCTCAGGTGCCCCCATGCACATTCTGCCTGAAAAAATATCAGCGATTCTCAATTGCGTTGCAGAAGCCTATAGTCAGGGCTTAAGGTGCCTGAAATCCTGAAAATCCGATTGGTTCCTCCAACTGTGTGTGTGCAGAAAACAAATGATAGAATAATGTCCCCTATTACATCCCTCCCAGACTGGGTAATACCTCCCCCAGCCCTCACAGACATTGCCCCATCGCTACAATATTCTGGGCCACTTATATCCCCACCCAGACTGATCGCAGCGCTCTCCCCATTCCCCCTAATGATCTCCGGCAGAGTGGTAGCAGATCCCCTTCTCTCCCCCACTGATCTCAGGTGGAGAGATCCACCCTCCACCCTACAGATATCAGGCAGAAAGACCCCCTCCTCGCCCACCTAGACTCTCTCGTACAAGGCCCCATCTCCTTTGGACTCCGATGGCTGTGTGACACCTCCCTCTCTCCCCTGTTTCCAATCAATAAGATACTCATCAACCACCACCCCCGCCATCAGCACACCTGTAAATGCTCACTTTCCTTCCCCTCAACGTTAACAAGCAAACTGCATGGAACTTGCTGGAATGTTCTTTCGAATTGCCTGCAGTTGATTGGCCCTAACGAGGAGCAGCTCCATTAACAACACAGAATGGACAGGCAGGCAGTACAGGACAATGTGCGTCCGACAGTCCCCTTTCCCTCCCCCGATTCTCTGAGGGTAACCTCGGGAGGGTGCTGGATGTAGCAGAGATGAGGTGGGAGACACTCTCTTCTCCCGAGGGGGACACAGACCTAGGGAGGCTGATGGAAATGGAGCCTGGGAGACAGTCACCATCTCGGTCAGTACCAGGGCACTGGCCCTTCGAACCGGGAAGCAGTGCCAGAAAAAGGCCAATGACCTCATCCGTACAGCAAGAGTGAGCGCTGAATCCCATTTTGAATCTTCCCCAAATCTCCCCCAAATCCACCCATCCTCACCACCCTGCATGCTTCCAACTCCTGACCTTCAAGCACACAGTGTCCAACATTTGTTCAAAGGTCATTGATGCACGGAACTGCCAGGGTCTCTGCTCCCTCCATCTCCTGCAGTCATCCTCCCCCACCTCCACCTTCTGGGTAAATAATGGCCACCTCCTGTCACTGGTGATCATTTCCCTCTGGTCCTGTGGTTGATAAGGCCTGGGCCTCCTGTACTCACAACTCTTCCTCCTGTTCCTCCTCCGTCCCAGCAACAACTGAAACAACAGCGAGGTTGATTGGTTGAGTAGAAATGTCATGTCATCATTCTGAAGTGAGGGTGGGGGAGGAACACATGTAGAGGTTAAGGAGCCCCGATTCCCCCGACCACACGCTCCCCACACTCACAGCCCCCCCCGATTCCCCCGGCCACACACTCCCCACACTCACAGCCCCCCCGATTCCCCCGGCCACACACTCCCCACACTCACACCCCCCATTCCCCCAGCCCACACGCTCCCCACACTCCAGCCCCCCGATTCCCCAGCCACAGCTCCCCACACTCACAGCCCCCCCGATTCCCCCCCACACGCTCCCCACACTCACAGCGCCCCCGATTCCCCAGCCACACACTCCCCACACTCACAGCCCCCCCGATTCCCCCAGCCACACGCTCCCACAGCCTCACAGCCCCCCGATTCCCCCAGCCACACGCTCCCCACACTCACAGCCGCCCCGATTCCCCCGTACACACATACACATACTCGCAGTGTCCCCCATCCCCCCAAGTAATCACAGGGCCCTCCACCTCCCGCACACACTCACAGAACCCCCCCAACACCCTTGCACACACTCAGAGCCCTCCACCACCCACACCTTCACAGATTCACCATGAACCCCAGACAGAAAATGGCTGCAATGAAGGAACACCCGTGAATAGCAGAGAGTCTGTGGAGATCAGCACTGATCCCCTCACTAACCCACACTGATGGAGTGTCCGAACAGGACTTTTATGGAGCATGTCTCTTTCACACCGATTCCAGATTGGCGAATGTGGTGGTAAAGGGGGAAGTGCTGGTGAATTTGGGGGTGCAGCCAATTAATTCAATTTAAATCCATTTAAATTGCCATTGTGCCTGTTTCAGGCGCAATCCCTATCATGGCCATTTTTGACCCTTGGTAAAGAGGGAACCGGCAGAGACGGGTGCAGATCACACAACTCACCTCACACCCGACTTTCCCAAGTTTTTGTACCCGAAAACAGGAGCAACTTGATGGTAAAATCGAGCCCAGTGCATCTTTGATTTTTATGGTTGTTATGAGTGGAACATGCAGTTTTAACTAAGCGTGATAGCATCATAATTTCATTGGATGTTCGAGCCATGTGATTGGTTCTGGTTACACAGTTGGTGGGACCTGACAGAATTTTCCAGAAGTGAATGGAGAATTGTGGATAAAATGAGATGTGCAGCCTTTGTTTGCCAGCGAGACTAACCATCACAAGAAGACCTGTACCCTGAAGGATGTTTCAGAGAAGAAGAAGAAGACATATTTTACATTGAAGATATTTCTTGGCCAAAGTTTTCCTAAGCTGGGTAGTATCTATTTCCAGTTAAATAATTAAAGTTGATCTCCAGTTCATGTTAACATGTAGTTAAGAGTTGAAGTTCAGTTAGAGTTAAAGTTCAGTAAAGAGTTAATGAGTTGGAACTGTTTATGTTTGAGTTGGCTCTAGAAGTGTTAAATAAATAAATTATGGATTACTGTCCTTGCTTGTCCCATTAAACTGGAATGCTTGGAAAGTATTTAAATTAAAAGCTGTATAACAGCTCTGGGAAACTTCATTTGCTAGCACGAGGGGACACAGCTTTAAATTAAGGGGTATGAGTTATAGGACGGATATCAGAGGTAGGTTCTTTACTCAAAGAGTGATTAGGGAGTGGAATGCCCTGCCTGCAGCTGTTGTAGATGCGCCAAGTTTGGTGCGTTTAAGAGGTTAATTGATAAGTATATGGAAGAGAAGGGAATGGTTTAGTTTGGAGGGGCATTGCTTTTTATTTTGGTCGGCACAACATCGAAGGCCGAAGGGCCTGTTCTGTGCTGTATTGTTCTATGTTCTATGAAACACCTTTGAGCCCATGATGAGAATAGACAATAAGGTGCTATATAAATATTTTATCAAAGCTGTACTATTAGGATTCTGAGGTGCTATTTGCTGCTAATATTTGATTAAAGATATAGAGATGGCATCATGAATGTACAACAAGAAAAAGTGAAAGCAAGGTTAATTAAGAGACCACTGGTCAGATTGTAATCACACAATTATATATTAGGCAAACATATTCTAGGTTAGGGATATGTGCACAATTAGTACAACTAAAAGGTCAAATGGGAGGGGATCCTCTTATAAATCTGTTTAACTAACTGAGACTAACTGTAGCCCACAGAGTGATCTTGCAAAACCAACAGGAGAGGAACTGGGGGTGTAATCTGTATGGTCCAGTTATTCCCTAAATAAATCTGTGAAGTAATAATGAGAGCTCACCGCAGAAGCTGATTGGGGCCCAGAGTCAGTGGAACCAGTGCTGTGCCATCAAATAGATACAACCAACAGATAAATTTAGTCAGAACACTCAGTCAATAATGTTTCCCCTCAAAGGAATGAGCCATGCAAAATAAATTTAAAAAGCCCATATAATTAAATAAATCAATGTATTATAAAAAAATCACAAGGTTGCCAAAGCTGCCCACAATGTTAATTGGTGTCTCCCCCATGAATGGCACCGACTGTGTTACATCAATACTTGTCCAAATAAAGTTAGAAGAACTAAAACCCACCACTGTTCTCCACCCCACCCACCTCTCCCAGTCTCAGGGGTCTCTGCCCCTCATTGAGTGTCCATGGAACTCAAGCTGTCCCCTCATTCCTCTCCACTGAGTACTCCCTCATTAGAACATAGAACATAGAACATTACAGCACAGAACAGGCCCTTCGGCCTTCAATGTTGCGCCAACCAATATAAAAAGCAATGCCCCTCCAAACTAAACCATTCCCTTCTCTTCCATCTACTTATCAACTAACCTCTTAAACGCCACCAAACTTGGCGCATCTACAACTGCTGCAGGCAGGGCATTCCACTCCCGAACCACCCTTTGGGTAAAGAACCTACCTCTGATATCCGTCCTATAACTATCACCCCTTAATTTAAAGCTGTGCCCCCTCGTGCTAGCTTTCTCCATCCTAGGAAAAACGCTATCACTGTCCCCCCTATCTAAACCTCTAATCATCTTATATGCTTCAATAAGATCCCCTCTTAGCCGCCTCCTTTCTAACGAAAACAACCTCAAATCCTTCAACCTCTCTTCATAAGACCTGCCCTCCATACCATGCAACATCCTGGTAAACCTCCTCTGTACCCTCTCCAATGCCTCCACATATTTCTTATAATGTGGGGACCAGAACTGCACACAATACTTCAAGTGCGGCCGCACTAGAGTTTTGTACAGTTGCAACATGACGTTGCGGCTCCGAAATTCAATCCCCCTACCAATAAAAACTAAGACTCCATATGCCTTCTTAACAACCTTATCGACTTGACTGCTTACTTTCAGGGATCTATGCACAAATACACCAAGATCCCTCTGTAAGAAGAATTTTCTCAGGTATCCATTGGAATGCATTGTATTTGTTGAATTTCACTCAACCAATACAAAAACTGTGAAAGATAGTATATATTTAAAGATGAAAAGGAATTTGTTTGCTAATGCATATCAGGAGAGAGACACAGTCACTGAGGGTTGACTGTCCTCTCTGAGTTAATATTGCAGGGTAAAATTATTATATTATTCTGAGCATTTCAATATCCTACGCAGTCTCATCAATCGGGGGGAAAACCCAGACAAATATTACACATTATTTGCCAACCTGTTAACAGGAAGAGGAGGTTACTAGCTTATTGTCCATGTAGGTTTCTTCCCCTTTACCCAGGAAACCTAACCCACATCATTACCAGTGTCCAAGGCCATAGCCAACATCTGTGATTTTTAATTGGTGAAGGAAGTCACTCTTTCACTGGAACCTGGGCCTCCTTTATCAGCTTGAGAGACTGCTCCAATTTTGCTAACCATCAATGAATCCACTCCCTTAAATAGCAGGCCTATGATTTAAACGTTATTTTGTGTATCCAAAAACAATAAGAGAAGCTGTCTCTCGGTTCTCCATTGTATGAACAGACCTTCCCTGTCTGTCACTGTGTTTCACATCATGCTGCATTCGGAACAAAGGCACACAATACATACAGATTGAAAATACAATTTAAACTTATAATATTTGGTTAATTTATCATTGTACAGTTTAAAATATACCTTTGCTGTTTGTATATATTTTTCTAGGCACATTGTGAATTCTCATTAAGGCATTTTATAATTACCTTAATCTTGTCTACTTATTATGGTAAAACTAAAATGAAGGGCCTGATATGAGAATTCTACACCATTCCCCCCCCACGGTTAGTTCCTGCTTTGGGCCCTTGGCTACAGCCCAAGATAAGGCCATGAATACTTATTCCTGTGTCCTGAAGGACCACTGGCCCCTTCGTATCTTTGCTTGCTCAACTTAGCTGCCGTCACTGGTACCATCCCTTCTGTGGATTTGGACAACCTTACTCAGGCACACTTAACCAGATTGACCAGCACCAAGATCACCATTAACCAATTTTGCAATCCCTTGTAGGATTGATGTTCCCACAGAGCTCAGCCAGCCTGACAGCCAACTACCTAAGGTAAACAGTATAATTTCTCCATGTCTTTCCTGATAGGATTGACCAAATTAGCTATGTTTACAAACCATCTGGTACGTGCAACATCCTGATCCAATCACTGCATAGATCCCATTCCTTGCCACCAAGATTCAATCTAATGCCAACCTGTGTTAAAGTACCACAGTGCGCATGGATACCATCTCATCATTAACCTTAGCAAGGACAGTCACTGTTCATTGGCGACTTCTTCCAAAATGGACATAGAACCAGAATCTCACGTATCACTTTAATTGCTCCATGTTGGTGAAACAAAGTGCCAAAGAACCATTCTGTTTCTGTAATAACTCATCGATGTCTTGGCAGAGGAAGGAGTTTAGCAGTGTGATGTATGGGATTATATATCCAAGGAAACACAACCCCTTCCATCTGACAGGGAGCCACGGATATGCCCTATCCCACAATTCAGAATGTTTCATTGAGAGTTGGATAAGGATTGCCTCCTTTAAAGCAATAAGAAATATTGCAAGTTTGGTTGTTACCATATGTTCACATTCACTCATGTATAAGTTTTCCCCTTGGTCTCCCATCTTTCCAACACAATATATCCCTTTTGGTTTTGGTGTTGGCTGTTTTAAAACTAAATTTGGAGCTGGTTCCTCTAGGTTTATAGATAGTTGTATATGTGTTTATATAACCTAACTTCCCTGCACAAAACTCACTGTTAAGAAAATCTTTCCTTACCTCTACTGATTCCCCTTCTTGCACATATGGGAATGAACAAACATACCCAACACTTTGCCTGACTAACTAATCTGCATATGTGCTATATATACGTAAGTATTAACATGTACCTCCCAAGGAGCTGAAGGACCTCATTTGCTGGTCCCACCTGAGTCAAAATTAGTACATTCGATACTAAAAAGATATACTCACATGAATTCATTACAGCAGTTTCTCTAACTTCTGTCTCACAATTGTTGGTCAATGTCAGGTAATAATACTGCTTGTTTACAAAACTTACATGATCACCCCGCCACACTTTGTGCACGCTTGCATTAGGGGATGTCCAGTCGACATTGGAGCTGTGCCTTGATTGTAGCTGTAACAGGTCAGAGATCTCTGTGCATATGATCTGTTATACAATCTAGATGGCCCCACGACCTTAAATTTAGCAATCAGAATAAATTTGATGTCATCAGATTTTCTCCGTTTCTACTGTTAAATCATTCAGTCGCTGGGTCAGGTTTGCTATTTTGGGTCTTAACACCAGGATGCAGCTTTAACTAAGTCCAGTGTCTCCAGTGCATCAATCAGGGCACATGTAACCATCACATTGAAAAGCCCTTCCCAGTGAGTTCCTAGCCCCTTTTTGTCCGTCATGAGTTTCATCATTCCCTTATCTCCTGGTGATGATAATTTAACAGTACATTCTCCTGTCAGTCTCAGTGCTGCTGTTGTGTGATCACCTGATTTTTTGAGAAAATGTAGATGGTCTATTAGATCCGTCCATATTCAATTCATCCCCTCCACTATCCCACAACTCTGAGGGTGAGATGGTATATGAAACTCTGCTTTATTTCCAACATACCACAGATCCCTCTTTCAAAACTCTCCCCATGAAGTGAGATCCCTGATCAGAATCCAGCTGAAGGGGTGTTCCCCGCCTGGGAATTATCTCATCTGGTAATATTGCAGCTACTGTTGGAGCTGTGGCATGGGAATGCTCCAACCCATCAAGTAACAGATCTACAGTTACTGAACAGTACGCTTTCCCTGTACCCATGGTAACAGCTCTGTAACATCCATTTGTAAATTCACCTAGGGTCCTTTAGGTCTGTGTTGACTTCCCATTTTAATCTTATAAGGATGTCCTGATATCACTAGGCCGCAGACACCTCTGGCAATAGTAACATTTCTCCAATAAATCAAGCATTCTATCCCTGCTTGTGTGTTGTTTATTTTATGGTAAATCTTCAGCAGCAAATGTATGTTACTTTAGGAACTATTATTTCCCTTTCTCCTCTATATTCCATCATGATCTTATCATCCTCCCATCTTGTTTCCATTGCTCCTTTCCTTCATCATCTGCTTGTTCCTGCATCTGTTTTATACCAATAGCTGGACTGTCCTCAGCTGCTAACCCTACAGCCTGTGCCCACTCCCAATCCTGGTTTATAAAGCCTTTGCTGCCTGGTTGGCAAAACAATTTCCTTGTTGCACTTTATTCCCAATTTTCCTCAGAGTTTGAACTTTTTATTCCTGTTGTTTCTAAATAAACACTGACTTCCTGGAGTAAATTCCTGAGTTATGGAGGGTCATTTTTCCCATCAACGTGAGAGGCTCCGAAACATTGATAAGGTAGTGCCTTCACACACCGAAGCATCTCTCTGGCATCTCAGTAACTAAACGGAGAAACATTCTATTAGTCTCATTCTATCCCCGTGCCGCTGAACAACTCCAGCTGCCTGTATCCCATCATTTCCCTCAAAAACATATGGAATGATTTGGAGCCCAAAGCTTGGACTGTCACTAAAGCTTGCTTCAAATCTGAAAAAGCTGTACTTCTGCATCTCCTCACTCTATCCTTCCTGATTAGCCCTTCTTCTCTTAATCAAGTCGTGTAAGAGCTTTACCACTTGGGCAGAATCTTCCACAAAACTCCAACAGTAATTAAAAAGTCTTCAATACTTGTCTTACCCCTTTTCCGGTGAAAAGCCTTTGTATACAAATAACCTTTCCCCGGTCCTCTGGAAACGATTTTTTTTCCGAAATACCATAATCTAATAGCATCTTTGAAACAAGAGATCAAACCTTTCAATTTGGTCCGAGGCCATAATTTAATTTACTTGTTTGTTCTTATCTTAAATAACATCATTTTATTGTAGTAACTTTCTGACAGCACATTTTCTTACATCAGAATCATCCCAAACTCAGAAAGCAGTGTTGTGGATTTTCAAGTGCCTATTAGTGCTTATCTTATCTTTTCTTTCCTTTAAGAAAACTTTATTCCTTCATCTATAGCTATCACCTAAACTGTGTTCTACTTCCTCGAATCCCTTTAAATGTGTCTCTTGTATCCAATGAATCCCACTTTTGATTCTGTCCTCCACTGTTTAGTATCAGTTCCTCTGTAACATATCTTTTATTCCCCTGTTCATTTTCCTTTCTCACTTATTCCACTGAGTTATTTCCCTCATCTGTAATTATATTAACCTGTCATTTTGGTGTTATAAGTGGACTCCCTCTTTAGCCTGGCATTTAATCCAGCTTTCAACATTCCCATATTCAAAATTTATAACAGGGTGTGCTTTGTGTTCAAAACTACTCTCCAGTTCTATGGTTGATTCACATTTTTGCATATCAATGTCAAACATTTTAACTGGGATGCATTATGATAGTATAACAATTCCTATCATTAAACACACATTCCCATTCTACCAAATGCAACTACCCTTTCTGTTATCTTCAAATTACTGTATGTCTTATAACACAAAGGTCCATCCTGTCTGGTTCAGAATGGGTTAATTCTCTGCTTATTTCAGCAGGGGTGGAGGAAATTCACTCAGATTGACATCATCACTTCAAACACTCCACAATAATTCTTTCCATTTATCTTTTCATTATCAGTTCTTACAAGAATCCATTTTTGAAAGTAACAACAAGCTTGATCCTGATTAATCCAGAATTATTTTTATCACTTTTAAATATCCCTACTAAATTGCGAGGTGATGCATTTCGGGAGAAAGAATGTAGTGGGGAGGTATATGATAAAGGGTAGGCCTATTAAGAGTATAGAAATGCAGAGGGACCTGGGGGTACAGGTGTACAAGTCTGTGAAGGTGGCAGAGCAAGTGGAGAAGGTTGTGAAGAAAGCATATAGTATGTTAGCCTTTATAGGAAGGGATACAGAGTACAAGAGCTGGCCTTTAATGTTGCAGTTGTATAAAACGCTGGTTAGACCTCATTTGGAATACTGCATCCAGTTCTGGTCACCTTACTACCGGAAGGACATGGAGACTCTGGAGAAAGTGCAGAGGTGGTTTACCAGGATGCTGCCTGGTATGGAAGGTCTGAGTTACGAGGAGAGGTTAGGCAAATTGGGACTGTTTTCCTTAGAAAGACGTAGACTTAGAGGAGATTAATAGAGGTGTACAAGATTATGAGGGGTATAGATAGAGTAAACAGGGTTAAGCTTTTTCCTAGGATGGACTCGAATAGCACGAGGGGTCACGGGCTTAGGGTGAGGGGGGTAAGGTATAATTTGGATGCTAGAGGGAGTTTTTTCACACAGAGGGTGGTGGGGGTATGGAATGCGCTGCCAAGTAAAGTGGTGGAGGCAGGTACTCTGGAGTTATTTAAGAAATACTTAGATGGGCACATGAACAGAATGGGAATGGAGGGGTATAGAAAACTGATTTAAAATAGGGATCATAAACCTTGGGACTTCTCTGGGAAGTGTGTAAATTGTTGATGACATTGATGTACTTGTTTTATCCTACAGACACTTTGGTCTGCCTTGTCTAACAAGGGGCATAATGTTATGGGTCGTGAGAGGGCTGCTCTTGGATTTTTTTTTGAGACTATCCTTGTGTTTCACGTCATTAGTGTACGCTTGACCTGGACCATTTGATGGGCAACACGACAGCTCAGTGACTATCACTGTGCAGATACATGGATTTGGGCCTGTGTCTGTGGGAGTTTGTGCATTCTCCCCGTGCTTGTGTGGGTTTTCTCCAGGTGCTCCGGTTTCCTCCCACATCCCAAAGATGTGCTCTTAGGCTAATTGGCAAAACAAATTCTCCCTAAATTGTATCAAATTTGGTTTCAATCCATAGATCTATAAACATAGACAGGATCACGGGTAGAAATGGGAACATCAGGGTGGTGACATGAGCTTGTTGGGCCAAAGGGCCTGATTCCCGTGCTGTTTTGTTCTTTGTTCTTTGTTCTAAATTAAAACTTCTACACTGACTTACACTCACTCCAGCCCAGCTTAAAATTTGCATGATTAATTATTTCTACAGGCAGATACAAAATCCAATCTACTTTATGCCTAAATGGTTAAGTCATCTTACAACCTTTCAGAAGTAACCTAACACCATCCTGAAATTGATTTTCCTTTCTCAAAATGCAGAACTCAAATCTCTATCGGAATCCTATTCATGAAAATGACCATGAATTGCACAGTTACATCCTCCCTCTCTGTGCCATGAACAGAGAGTCTACGCCCCCTGCTTTTAACCCTTTACTCTGGGCCAACCAAATTAACCTGTCTCTCTCACAGGTCTCTCACATTAGAGCTGTATCTCTGGGACTTCTCTCTGCCGGTTCTTTCACATTGCCTTCTCCCTACCTCTGGAGCTCCAGCCTCCCGCTGACTGTATGGATGGTCCACCTGACACTTCTCTAGCTACGCAGCCTCTTTGGCTCCATCACATAGAACTGCCCAGAAGTCCATCCCCGGCCCCTATGTTTAAGCGCAGCTTCTCTGCAAACTCCCCTTCTACCTATGTGGCCTTTTGCTCCACTCTGTAGGAGATACAAGACTCCGTCCCTGACCCCTCTACTTTAAGTATGGGATCTTTACATACACACCATTTTCACACCTCTCACCTCTCCAAGGTACTCATCTTATGGCTTCTGGCTGCCAGATGCGTAGGCCTTTGTAGCCTTTTTTTTCTTATTATGGCACCAGCTTGTCTGCAGATGTTCCTTTTATTGCAGTTTAAATTGGGGGTTATATATTTTTACTGTGATATCTTTTTTAGCTCTGCTTTGTTGGGAGAAAACCTGCTTGGCAGAGCAGGCGAGAGGAATTCTTTCAGTTTTCAGTTCTGAGCTGCAGGTTTGAGTTTTAGAAGACTCAGCAAGCTGAAATGGAGTGTTTTTCTCTCTCTCCCTGTTTTATTTGGAAATTCTGCTAGTTATCTGCAAACAAGGTCTTGCTTTGCTGAAGGAAAGATTCTGCCTTGGCAGCTTGCCGAGAGTTTCTCCTTGGCGTTTTGAGAAGCTGTTCTGACTTCAAACTGTTCTGAGCCTATCAAGAGAACTTCAGAATTCATTCAAAGAACTCAATTGCAGTATCATATGAGCTTTGCTGTATCGAATTAAAGTATTGTTTATTGGATTGGTTTTGATTGGAATATCTTAAATATATTTGTTGAGGGTTATACATTATTGTGTTTGTTTTGTTTCCATTTCTAATTGATGAAAGTTCTTGCTAATTTTCTTACTGTACATGTTAACTGTATTCTTAATTAAACTTTAATAAAAGCTCCCTAATGGGTCATTTGAATCATACCCGAGGCAAAACATATCATGCTTATCTTAGCCAAATTCAAGGTGCAATACTCCATAAAACATTTTGGAGTTTCTGACCCAAACCATAACAATCCATATTGCTGTTACAGAAAGTATTGTGGGATTTTGACCCAGCGACAATGAATGATCAGTGATAATTTCCAAACCAGGATGGCCAGTGACTTGGAAGGGACTTCCAGGTGGTGATGTTTCCATATATCTTCTGACACTGTCCTCCAAGAGGGTTTGGAAGATATATCCTAAGGAGTATGGGGAAGTTGCTACAATGCATCTTGTAGATGTACAACTGCTGACATTGTTCATTGCTGATGAAGAGAGTAAATATTTGTGGAAGGGGTTCCAATTAAACAGACTATTTTGTCCTGGATGGATTCAAGCTTCTAAATGTTGTTGGAGTTGCACTTATCCAGGCAAGTGAAGGATATTCCATCATACTGCTGAATAGTGCCTTAGAGATGGTGTGGAATTAGGAAGTGGGTTACTCACTGTAAATTTCTATCCCCTGACCTGTTCTTGTAGCCACAATGTTTATATGACTATTATGCCAACTCCTTTCATTGTGGTACATTTCTCTCCAACTGCTTCTGCTTCTAATAGCTCATTCTAAATCTCCTGTTTTCGTGACTATTATTACTTTTACTCTCTGTCTTTGCCACGCTATTCAGCTTGATATGAATGTCCAGAAAGCTCAATATCACTAATCCTTTCTCCTTTGTGCAGAGCAAGATGGTGAACAATAAGAGAGGGCTGGAGGAGAAAGACCATTAGTACACGCCACCAATCGAGAAGAATGAATACAGATCATGTGGAAAATTAACCTTGGGGTCATGTTGACTGTTGATACGAGCTGGAGAATCCTGCAGGATTCTTGTCTACCACACACTTTCACTGAAGTATTTCTTATGTGTGATAGGCTTTACACAGTGCAGTTGCTTAAAGCTGCTACTTGTCTGCCTCTACTTATACACTGTGACCCCACAGTCTGCATTTAGACCTTCAATATCAGGGTCACTCACCATGACCTTCTCAAATGTACGGAATACAGATAATCTGCAACATTCCAGTTTCAACAGAGAAAAACTAACACAGGTAAGGGGTAGAAAAACTAAACTCCAAGGAAAGAACTGTTTTGAAAATTAAAAGAAGGCTGAGTTGTTAAATCCACAATATACACGATATGAGGATATGAGGTAAAGAGGGTGTTTTTTTTTACATTGAAATTAGACTTTTCTTCATGAGAAAGGAAGTGCCAGGATGTGGTAATGCTGAAGTGTATTCAGGAGGTGGTTGGAAGGGTTGGGTCAAATGGTGTGATATTGGGTGTTGTCGAATGGAAATTAAAGGTCGGCTTGGAAGATTACAATCAATTATTTGTTAGTCCTTTGGATGTGAAAACAGGCAGCACTGTGCTGTTATAGTCTTCCTCATTATCCTCTTTTTGACCTTTCCTACTGGAAATACTTTCTACCATGGCAGCCACAAAGCTGGACCCCAAGCCAGAACAAATAGTTGTGTCGCACTGCTACATGCAGCAAGTCTGGACATTTTACTCAGAGTAAGAGTGAATCACTCCAAACAACACAACATTGGTCACCCAACACCTATATTAAAAATGACCATCCAGAAACTTGCCTGATGGAGTGGGATCCTTTTACAAACATTGCTGCTTCCGTTTTCATTGTACGTTGTGTCTATTTTTTTTCTGGTTGATTGTAGAAATTAGCAAATCAGTCATACCAACTTTCCAAAGATAGGGAGGGGAACCCTCATTTATGCATTTAATGAGGCAAACTTTCATTCCAGAGGATTATCAGGGATAAATATAACTATAATTATAAAAATTGCTTTAATCAATAAGGCAGATATCGCTTTTCATTCTGTTTATCTAAAAGATAGCTTGATCACTGTCAGCTTATGTGGGCAATAAATACTGGCCTAACCGGAGACACCCACATCCCGGGAATTACAAAGAGCAAAGAACAGCACAGGAAACAGGCCCTTCGGCCCTCCAAGCCTGCACCGCTCATTAGTCCAACTAGACCATTCGTTTGTATCCCTCCATTCCCAGTCTGTTCATGTGACTATCCAGATAAGTCTTAAACGATCCCAATGTGTCTGCCTCCATCGCCCTACTTGGCAGCGCATTCCAGGCCCCCACCACCCTCCATGTAAAAAACATCCCTCTGATATCGGAGTTATACCTCACCCCTCTCAGCTTGAACCCTCGAACCCTCGTGATCGTCACCTCTGACTTGGGAAAAAGCTTCCCACTGCTCACCCTATCTATACCCTGCATAATTTTGTACACCTCTATTAGGTCTCCCCTCATTCTCTGTCTCTCCAGGGAGAACAACCCCAGTTAACCCAATCTCTCCTCATAGCTAAGACCCTCCATACCAGGCAACATCCTGCACTCTCTCCAAAGCCTCCACGTCCTTCTGATAGTGCGGCAACCAGAACAGGATGCAGTATTCCAAATGTGGCCTAACCAGCGTTCTATACAGCTGCAACATCAGAGTTTTTATACTCTATACCCCATCCTATAAAGGCAAGCATACCATATGCCTTCTTCACCACCTTCTCCACCTGTGCTGCCACCTTCAAGGATTTATGGACTTGCACACCCAGGTCCCTCTGTGTTTCTATACTCCTGATGGTTCTGCCATTTATTGTATAGCTCCTCCCTACATTAGTTCTTCCAAAATGCATCACTTCACATTTATCTGGATTAAATTCCATCTGCCATTTCTCTGCCAAATTTTCCAGCCTATCTATATCCTGCTGTATTGTCCAACAATGTTCATCGCTAAAGTAAGTCCAGCCATCTTCATGTCATCCGCAAACTTGCTGATAACACCAGTTACACCTTCTTGATATATATCACAAATAGCAGAGGTCTCAGTACAGAGCCCTGCAGAACACCACTGGTCACTGACCTCCAGCTGGAAAAAGACCCTTGTACTGCTACCCTCTATCTCCTGGCCATTTATGAATGGCCAGTTCTCTACCCATCTAGCCACCAATAGCAGAGGTCTCAGTACAGAGCCCTGCAGAACACCACTGGTCACTGACCTCCAGCTGGAAAAAGACCCTTGTACTGCTACCCTCTATCTACTGGCCATTTATGAATGGCCAGTTCTCTACCCATCTAGCCACCTCTCCTTATATCCCATGAGCCTTAACCCTCTTTACCAACCTGCCATGAGGGACTTTGTCAAACGCCTTAGCGAAATCCATATAGACAACATCCATGGCCCTTCCTTCGTCAACCGTTTTTGTCACCTCCTCAAAAAATTCTACCAAATTTGTAAAGCACAACCTCCCTCTTACAACACCATGCCATCTGTCACTAACGAGATTATTCCTTTCTAAATGTGCATACATCCTGTCTCTAAGAATCCTCTCCAACAACTTCTCTACCATGGAAGTCAAGTTCACTGGCCTATAATTACCCGGGTTATCCCTGCCATCCTTCTTAAATAACAGTAATAAATGGATGGTGCTGGGTGTAACTGTTATTGTGAATGCCTTTATAATGGTGTGATTTCAGCCCTCAGTGCTTTTATTGGAATGCAAGATAAAGGGGACAAAAATGCTTTACTTTCAAGACTTTCATCTTTTCAGAACTAAGCCTTCCTGATTTAAAATCCAAAGCAGATTTTATTTCTGTTAATCTAGCATTTCCTTGGGGTATGTGTGTGTAAACCATCCTCTGGCATGGATTGTGGACTCAAACACTGACAGCCTGCAAGCAAACTTTGGCAGAGGTTTAGCCACAGGAAAAGTGAATCTTGGCCCGATTCTCATTTCTACGTGCAATTTCAGAGCAGGTCACTCCATACATAAACTGCTCAATGGTTCAGGAAGCTAAAGCTAGTTAGTGCTCCTGAGGAAGACAGAGAGAAAGAACTTCTGGCCAATTCAAATGAGCTCTGTGGAACCAAGTGAATTATAATGACAGGCTGCAAGTAAAGCTTCAGAATAGTATGTGTTCATTTTGATATTCTACTCATCTGTTGTAAGCATTACAAGTGATAATGATTGCTGGGGGGGAGGGTGAATATCATCATACCCCATCTCAGTGATACTGCTTCAATATCCACCTCCAGGAGATTTAGGGTGGCTGTTTGAAAATGCCCCTTACAGCCAGCCAACCCCTCACAGCTTTATGAAGGCTCAGGCTGAGTTTCCTTAAACTGTCTGAGCTGTGTATGAACCGTTGTGATTCTACCTTCAGCAGATATGTTTACTGATTCAGCTGAAATCAACCAGTGAGAAAAGCAAGTAAAAGTGACCAGTTGATCAGAAAGTTGATCTTTCTCTGGATCCTAGCGATGACCACACTCTGCACTCTCTCCTTTCCTTCTCTACGAACAGGATACTTTGTCTGTATAACATGCAAGAAACAATATTTTTCATTGTATACTAATATGTGTGATAATAATAAATCAAATCAAAATTAATAAAAACAAACTGAAACATGAAACACCTTTGGAGTTGATTGCAAAGGTCTCAAAAAAATTATTGAAAAAGAGCCAGCACAGTGGGTAATGCTGCTGCCTCACAGCATCAGGGACCCAAGTTCGATTCCAGCCTTGGGTCACTGTCTGTGTGGAATTTGCACATTCTCCCCATGTCTGCGTGGGTTTCCTCTGGGTGGTCCTGTTTCCTCCCACGGTCCAAAGATAAGAGAATTAGATGATTGGACGGGCTAAATTGTTCTTCGATATCTTTGATTGGATTTATTATTATCACATGTATTGGGATACAGTGAAAAGTATTATTTCTTGCATGCTATACAGACAAAGCATACCATTCATAGAAAAGAACAGGACAGGGTGCAAAATATAGTGTTCCAATCATAGCTAGAGTGTAGAGAAAGATCAACTTAATGCAAAGTACATCCATTCAAATGATGGCAAAGGAGTAGCATGGTTAAAAAGTGGGTTAGGGCTAGGGTTACAGGGATAATATCTAGGTAAGATTGTTATTGATACAGGATCAATGGGCTGAATGTCCTTTTTCCGTACTGTAGAGATTTTATGAACTGACAGCATCTTTACTCTTTGCCAATTGATAAAGTCCAGAAATGCACCTAACTTATTTATCTGGTGATTATACAGGATGATGACTGTAGCCTTTCATCACATCAGAATAAAAACATAGTGATAAATTGTTCTTTACTGGCTTAACTATTTATTGAACTTTTTACATTTCATTTATTCCAGAGCAAAGGCTTGCAATGACATGCAATCTGCACAATGTTTATTCAACGTCCCACAATGAGTTAATATGCCCATTTCCAGAGAGCTACTGCTCAGAATCTCTGTGTAAATCACAGCTCTTTTTGGATGAAAGAACGAACTTTTTATAATTTACTTTGCATTTCATTGGGACTAGCTGTAGCATGTAAAGTATGTGTTTGCTCTCACGCAGAATGGCTACCTTTGCCAGAACCATGATTCTATTCCCTGTGATTCCTTTCATTTGAAACCACTTTATTTGAAGGGGACAAATAACAACTTTTAACAGTCTTTACACCTTGTTAGGCGAAGTGCTAATCGTTTGATCTTTAGACTGCTGAGTATCACAAGAACTTGTTTGTTCGACACCTTGCAGTGAATGGAAATTGTATTTTTTCACCCGTATTCATCGCGTATCAAGGCACATTTTATCCTAAACTTATTACTGAATAAAAGTATGTGTTCCTTTATACTATCAAGTGATCCCCTGCCTCCCATTTTCAAATTTAATGAGGGGTAGCCATTTGATCAGATCTTACTTAACAATCCAACAGGATGTGATTAGATATAAAGTTCTGTGCTGATAACGAAAGTTTCAGTTCTAAGTGTTGTCGAGAACCTCCTGTTGCCTGAGTGTAATTCTGTTCAACTTCCCATCAGCTTGCAATCTCGTCAGAGGTCAGCAAGTAAAGCAAATTAGACAATTTTTCTGTGTGAGTCTTTGCTTAGAACCGAATATCGTTCTTTATCTGTGCAGCTATATCACAGAGATTGATCTCTAACTGTACATTAATGTGTTGAAATGCTTGCGGTGGTGTAAAGAGGCTCATTCACTAGCTTAGGGGGAAAAGATCTCATTTATTTATAAGTTAAAACTGTCCAGGGATTTGAGGCCTTATGGTCACATTCAGCTCCTGAGATGGAACAAAAACCCAAGTTCACCAGGGTGATCTGCCAGCCTGCTCTCTGATTCATTCCCCAGGAAAAGTGACCTTTACTCTGCAGATGGATCCTTAAAAGTACAATCACCATATCCCTCCCTCTCAAAGTCCCTTTACACAAATATCAATGTTCAATTCACAAAGTCCAAGGTAATCAAACCTTAAATACGTAAACTTAGTCAATTATAAAGTAAGTCTTTCAGGGATTTCCAAATCCTTGTGGATGACATAACTCTCCTATCTGGGATGCTCCCACAGATTGCTGTCAGCCAAAACTACAATGACTGATGTTTCTTCAGGTTCAGACAGGTCTGTTTCCACGGAGACATCAGTCGTGCCTGTCAAAGCCTACCCAAATACTTCAATGCTTGGATAGTGAACAACATTCCCGGATGGCAATATAGAGCTGGCAGGCAGACAAAGTTAGCATCCAACACTGAATTCTTACTGAAACGATTGTTGGAATAGTCTTGTCTTTTCTGAAAGAACAAAGTGTGGTTTCTGATGTGTAACAATGGCAAAGTATCTCCCAGACACATTACCACAGGCATTATGGATGCTGCCCACTCTGTGAATTAAACTGCCTGAATAATACCCAGTTTTTTCCAATCTCCTTGATCCCATTTCCAATTTATCTCACAAGCCATATGGCAATGGTCCTGCTCTTTAAACAAAAACAAGTGGTTGCCTCTGAATCTACATAGATCTTCTCCTGGAGGCCTTTTATCTTACCTAACTCATCACAAAAAATTCTCACGTTTCTTGCTCTAACTGCGTGTCCCCAATACCAGAAATTCCCACCTGAGGTCAGTGGACCTTGACATCATCTGCCAACTTTGCTGTCCCACCCACTACAATTTCTGCAGCAGGTGGGATGGGAAAATTCCATCTGTGAATTCAGGCACTGCCCCTTCCCAAACTGAGAAGATCTTCATCCAGTTTAGATTCAATATTTTGAGCCAATATGATCACAGGAAGTTGGACAGACTGTTGTCCGTAGCTTACAGGTCCCATTGCAGTGCCCAATATTATTATCGCTTGTCCAGTAAAAGTTGTTCACTTGGCTTTAGCACTCTTCAAATCCATTGGTTACACTCCTCTCAAGTATCGACACATATTCTCACCAATCACAGTAGCTGATGCCCCTGTACCAACTTCCATCTTAAGGAGTTTCCCATTTAACCAGAGCATTACGGTAATGGGGACTATCTTGCCTGCATTTATATTAGAAATTGAGCAAATATTTAAATCATTGATGACAGACCCTTCCATATTGTTTACTGGTGATGCATTATTTAATTGACTGCTCAGTTGTCTGCACCTATACCTGTGACAAAAGAACATTCCCCCTCTGTATTCCTACAGGATTCAGGGAAGTACTTATCTCTATGTTGGTAACACTCTATTTCAAAGTTTGCTGATTGGTTGCCTTTTCTAAACCTTCTTGTCTTGTTTGGGGCTTGTTCTTCAGTGTTGATGCCACTGCTGATTGCAGGTTCCCACCCTACCTGGTGGAGTAACTCTTGTGTAACAGAGTTACACACTGAGTAACTCTTGTGCACCTTTTCCAATGATCTCCATTGTCTCTGAGAGATCACCTGTGGGATGATCGTCCCTTTAAGGATCCAGCTGTAGAGTAAGGGTCATGTGACCTGGGGAACCAATTGGGAAGCAGGGTGGGGTTCACGCAGGTGAGCTTGGGTTTCTGTTCCAGAGCCATGTTGGGAGCTGTTTACAGCCGTGAGGCAGTAAGCCTCTGTATAGTTTAAACTGTAAGTAAATGATTGTGTTTTCCCTAAATTGGTAAATGAGTATTTAACTGTATACTTGTATTTACTATCTTATCACAAAACATTTCACAGCTCTCCACATAATGAATTATTTTCACTTGAAGCAAAGTGAATGGAGGCCAAGATGGTAGCTATGTTGGTGTACAACAACATCCCAAAGAAATGATTAAGTGAGTGATCAGTGTTCTGTAGTTTCTTGGGCAGCACAATGGTTAGCACTGCTATCCCATAGCGTCAGGGACCCAGGTTCAAT
Organism: Sphyrna mokarran; assembly: GCA_024679065.1. Lineage (NCBI taxonomy): Eukaryota > Metazoa > Chordata > Chondrichthyes > Carcharhiniformes > Carcharhinidae > Sphyrna > Sphyrna mokarran. The sequence goes on along the minus strand of JAGIQG010000023.1, from coordinate 48,200,795 downwards.
TCCCAGTTGGGTCACTGTCTGTGCAGTGTCTGCACATTCTCTGTGTGGGTTTCCTCCATGTGCTCCACCTTCCAAAAGATATGCTGATTAGTGGCATTGGCCATGCTAAATTCTCCCTCAGTGTACCTGAACATGTGCCAGAGTGTGGCAACTCGAGGATTTTCACAGTAACTTTGTTGCAGTGTTAATGTAAGCCTACTTGTAAGAGAGGGAGAACTGTTTGTTGCGAATAGTGTTACCATAGTCAATGGAAAAAGCAGAAAGGACCTTGGCTTAATACTTCATTTGTGGATTGAAAATGAAAGATGTACATTGATGAGCACTTGATAGCTTACTGAGGCATTTCAAATGGAAATGTTCTGTTCTAATAGACCACACAGAAATTATGGCAACCTTTCACAAGTTGACAATATTATACATGTAAGGTTTACATTAGTTTTTTTATTGAAAAGATCAATGGATTGTTTCACATGATGAAATTTTATTGGCCATACTTTAAAAGTGGAGTCTTTCCAGGGTGTGTAATCCTAGTAAACCTGGATTTTGCTTGCGCTAGTTTTCAGAATAAAATGAATTGTAAAATCATGTAATAAATTTCATTGCAAGTTATTAACATTGATAGATGTTAAAGCTCTGAGCCATTTACTGTACTTTGATTCTGACTGCTGGTAATCTTATGAATGTGCTTCCGAATGTAGAATTGCTCTTTGTGAGACATCTTCCCCAATCAGTTGATAAATCTTATGTAACTTACCTGTGGCAGCTTAATAAAGAATCTCATTTGTAGGATGTAGCCTTTTAAAGATGACAATGGTGTAGGCATGGTACAGAAACTGCAGATTGCATAGATTCATATCTCTGCAGTGACCCCTTCTTTGCCCTATGATTTCTGTGCAAACTCAAGGGTGTAAGTAAAATGAATAAGCCATAGACATCTGCTTGCATGTTTTAGAATCACTTTGTTCATAGAATCGCAGAATGATTATTAGGCAAAGAGGCCATTCAGCCCATTGAACTGGTATTTTGAAAGCACGGTTATGTTTAGTTCCATGCACCAGCTTTTTGTCCTCAACTCTGCAAAATTTTCATCCTTGCGAATTTAACCCATATCCCTTCAAAACACATAAAATCAGGTTCCGACACTTTTTCGAATAGAGTGTTCCAGATCCTGCCAAAAACATCTCATCTCCTTTTTGGATCTTTTGCCAAGAGTTTTAGATCTGACTCTTTGTGACTGACCCATTTGCCAGAAGAAGCAGCCTTTCTCCATCTTAACCTTTCATCTTATAAATCGATATTACAGCATCTCTTTTACCTGCTCTGTAGAAATGAGAAAACTCCTAACTTTTCCAACTTCTCAAAGTTAAAGTCTTTCATCCCTGGTAACATCGTGAAAAACCTCTTACAAAATCAGCACAGCACAGAAGGAGGTCATTGAGCCATCAAGCCTACAAAGTGTAATTTAATAAGTTCTAGTACTTTTCTCATCCCTGTAACATTCTCCCCCCAAAATATTTATCCAATTCTCTCACTAAAATCTTGCTTTCATTCATACCAGCTAGGGAGGGAGGAGGGGATCTTATGGCACTGCTCATGGCACATATCTATTGCAAGTTTCCCAACTGCAAGAGGTGTGTTCAATCGGAAACTCCATTGACGATGATGGAACCATAAAATCCCGCTGCCAAGGAGTGGGACACTGCCTCCTGCTGCTGTGAAATATGCCACTGGAAAGCAGTAAACCTCTTTTGACAGCTACTATTGAACCTAAATCTGTTGTAATATCAGGCAATGCATTTTAAATCCTAAACTATACCTTGGGTGCAATTTTTCCAAAAGTGAGTGTTGGGCCGTCTGAGGAAAGCTGTGTGAAACTTGTCAATTTTACAGGTACCCTTTCTTCACTGATTTAATAATTTCAAATTGATGGTGAGAATCGCACAGCTGGAGGGGTGGGGCCTAAACATGCCAGCAATGCCAGATTCATCACCAAAGGGCATCCCCGCCCAGTGGACTTTGGGAACCATCCCCCTCTCACCCCAGATTCAATGCAAAGGGGGAGGTTGGGTAGGAGGTACAGGGGGGCTGGGGTGAGATCTCAAACTGAGATCAAATAGATTTAGTGGCCATTATGGGATTTACACTGACAGCAAATGGGCCACTTGATTGTGACCCTTATGTTTTAAAAAAAAGTTCTTCCTTTATAATTCAAAACGCCATCACTCGGGATTAGAAAATCAAGATCGCAGAGTTCATCTCAGGCTTTTGCCAGCTGGGATAGTTGAGAATTTTCTCAGGGTTAGTGGTAGGGAGAGGAGGGTCTGGGAAATCTCTTTGGCACCAATTAATGACCACTTGAAGATCCTTAAAGAACTTATTAAGAAAAATGTATTGACTTCAATCAGGCCATTGAAGTTGGTCTATTGGAATATAAACTGGCCATTTGATGGCCAATCAGGAAAACTTGACTTTGTATCTACCCAGGAACATCAGTTCCTCAGCCACCCTCCGAAGGTAGGCTGCTGACTGACAGCTCACTCTGTACTCCCGTCTGAATCGTAAATAACGGGATTCTGGTGAAGGAACGTCCCCTCTGTCAACCTATCACAGAAAATAATTTTAGATTGAATTTTGCTGTTAGAGGAAGCTTGTTTTGAGGGGTCAGGTTGAGCCAGGTTGACTCCTGTACCTTCTCCATGATCACCATGTCCTTATCCTCTTCGTCCTTTCATGAGCTGCCCACTCTCCTTGGCAAGAACAGCAGTCTCCAACATGGCAACTGGCACCAGATTGGCACCACCCATCACCTGGAGGTGGTCAGTGCACCATTTGGGCACCTAGTACACCTCCTGCTTGATTAATGGTATCATCATTGGAACGTAACATTGTAGGAGTAACACAGTTCACACTGAGTTGGGGCCCAGAATGTTGCCTTGTTGACAACCCTGAACTGAAAATCTAATTCATTGTCTTGAGTCTGTTTACCAATCACTTTCAAATCAGTAGCCTTTGCTTATCAATGGTTCAGCTATTGAAAATAAATTTCTCATTTACTCTATCTAAACTCTGTGACCTTAAAGACTGAATCAAATCTCTATTGGGTTTACTCTGCTCCAAGGACAATATCCCAGTTTCTCCAGGCAATATGGTAATTTTGATTTAATGATGAAGTAGGAGACCCGGTGCTATGATTTTGACAGAATTTGGCTAGATTTTATGCTAACAAACAATTCCCCTTTTTCCCTTTAATTTTTTTCTACACTCCTTCCTTTAATCAGCCTGATTCTCCAAACTGACACCTCTCATGCAAAATGTATGATCACACAGCAGGGGGTGTACAGGTGGCACAGTGTTTGCACTGTTGCCCCACAGTGCTGGGGTTCAATTCCAGCCTTGAGTCACTGTCTGGGTGGAGTTTGCACATTCTTCCCGTGTCTGTGTGGGTTTCCTCCAGATTCTCTGGTTTCCTCCCACACCCTGAAAGTGCTGATTAGATGCGTTGGCCATGCTAAATTCTCCCTTAGTGTACCTGAACAGGCACCAGAGTGTGGTGACTAGAAGAATTTAATAGTAACTTCATTGCAGTGTTAATGTAAATCTACTTTTGACGCTAAATGTTAACCCTATTTTTTGCTTCAAGTATTGTCTGACTCCTTCATCACCCAGCAGGCCCTGACATTGGTGGGCCTCCCTTTCCCCCTTGTTCAAATGCACCTACATTGCATCCATAAAATCTCTCTATCAGCTACCCATTGCTCCATCACATTTCTGCCTGCTAACCTTTTATTCCAACTTACCTGTAAACGAGCACTTTAATTTGCTGAAATTAGCTGGAAAACAGTGAAGGTTTTGTATATTCCTGATTGTTCTTCTAAGCTTATCATTCACTTCACCCTTCTCTCCTATGTACTCTATGAATGGTATGCTTTGTCAGTATAACTCACAGAAAACCATACTTTTCACTGCATCCCAATGTGTGCGACAATAATAAACCAACTCAATTCAATTCTCAGGAATATTCTAAACCTTACAGCACTTTAATCAGTATTCATGAAATATTTGTCAACTGTGACATTCTGATCCTAACCCATTTTTAACTCCACGAGCTCCTGCCTCACGGGCAGAAAACAGAACGATCAAGAAAACTTTCCCCAACATAGAATTTTCTCCCCTTCATACAATCACTTCCCCATTCAACACTGGATTAAAGTTTCTTGTTATCACAACTGATCTATAGGCTTTGTGCTTTTCTTTTTGACTTTTCTCCTTGGTCTCTTTAAAGTTTTTAACTTAGTGTTACAAGGAGGCTTATGTTCAAACTGCAATGAAGTTAGTGTGAAAATCCCTAAGTCACCGCACTCCAGTACCTATTCAAGTAAAATGAGGGAGAACTTAGCACAGCCAATCCATCTAACCAGCATGTCTTGCAGATTGTGGAAGGAAACTGGAACACCCAGAGGAAACCTATGCAGACACGGGGAGAATGTGCAAACCCCACACAGACAGTGACACGAGCTGGGAATCAAACCTTGGTCCCTGGCATTGTGAGGTCTGTTTCTCCTGAGTCCTATAGAGTAGATGGTTCTGTGCATCATGGGCCTGTTGCAATAAAATCAGGTGATATTTTATATCACTGGACACTGAGGATGATGGTTTGTTGCTCCCTCCCTCACACTGACTCTGTCAGCAGACATGTTGAGCAACTTGAAGAATTAGGCTTCATTTTGTAGGAACTTTCTCAAAACGTCCACTGACAGGGTTAGTGTGAGGGAGGGAGTAACATTCTATCAACCTCAGTGATACAAAATTCTATGGACTTTGTTGCCCCATGATGCAGCGAACATTCTACACCGTAGAATGCGGGAAAAACAGGCATCCTCATTGCCCACTGGTTCTACTCTGCTCCATTGTATTGTGTGACACAGAAAGGGTAGAATGTCATTATCACTGTCACACTGTTTGAGTGACGTGTCTGCTATAGTTGAGGCAGCTTTAGTTCTGTAAAAGTATACGACTGTGAGGCTGGAATCATTGGAACACGTGAAAAGATGAGGTGGAACATCTTAATACCAAGTGTGAGGTTTAAGTGCCAGACATAGTCACACCAGAGACAGTTCTGGAACTTCGCACATGTGCAGTGCTCCTAATCTGTCACACCACCTGTTTGCTGGCCAGCCCGGGACCCGTGCAGTGCTGCCCCTCCAGCACCCCCCACAGCCAACTGTGCCCCACCCCCCAGGAATTTGAGCCACTCCTGACTTCAGGAGTGCCCCAATGCCCAGCCCCACATCCCCCCCCCCACCCCCGATGGCGATTTTCCCCCCACCTTTTCATCCCAACACATCCCCTCTCCCCACCCCTGCTGATTCCCAGTCAGAGGGGAACAGCCCAAACACCACCAAAATACAAAGGAAACCTAAAACACGAAATCATACTGGGATTATCGGGGTCTATAATGCAATAAAAGTTCCATGTTTCTGAACTCAAACCAAATTAACACGGTCTGAGAATTATTCAATAAATTCTTTCTATTTCTATAGGGCAGAATTTTCTGGAACTGAGACTGGGAAATAAATTAGGCAGTGGCCAGTTCCCTGCCAACCAGCTGCATTATTCTCACTGCCTGGAGGAGGCTTTAGGAAGGACAATTTCTGCCTCCAGCTGAATCTCTGCAGCTGCGATGTCTGAGCAATGCCCCTTCCATCCACTGATGCCACCCTATGTATGTTCTCCAACAGGCCTTCCAGTAGGTTCTGTTTCCCAGGCATGACAGCAGGAGCCCTTCCTGACCTGAGTAATGGAGAGACCTAAGCTTAGCATCAATTACAGTCTGGTCCCCACCTATCCTATCACAGTCAACTCCATCCTCAAGGTTCACTGCAGAAAATTCTCTTTTTGATGCAATCATTATCAAAACCTGGTACTGAAATCCATCAGCCAGCACCCGGCGAGAGCCAGCATCCCTCAGCCTCAACCCTCACTCCATCACCCTCACACTGCATTCAGTGACCTTTGACTCACTCCCATGACCTTTGACTAGCCTATCATTGACCTTTGAGTTTCCTCTGGTATTCTTAGCCTCCCATTCATCATCATCACCATCCCTCTCTCATCTTTCACCTTCTCTTAACCTTGAGTTTCAGGACTTCACCAATGGCCTCCTCCTGTGTGAACCTTGATCTCTCTCAATCATATTTCTCTTCTGATCTTGCCTGTACACTCCAGCTTTCTCTCTCTGTGCCTGATGAGACATCATTGGACTATCACTGACCACTGTCAAATAGCAACTCCCCCCCCCCCCCCCCCCACCCACCCCCTGGACTCCCTCACCCCCCCCCCCCCCCCCCGCCCCGTTTCCCTCAGTCAACTCCTCCCCCCCCCCCCCCCCACCCCCCCCCCCCCCCCCCCCCCCCCCACCAGTCTCCATCATCAGTTACTCAGCCCACCCCCCTCGTTTCCCTCACTCACTCATCTCCTTCCCCCCCCAGTCTCCCTCGCTCAGCTCCTCCCCACCAGTCTCTCTCCCTCTCTCAGCCAGCTATTCCCTCCCTCTGCCTCTTTCAGCCAGCTATTCCTGCTACCCCTCCCCCACCAACTCCCGTCTCTCTCAGCCAGCTCTTCCCCCCCACCAGTCTCTCTCTGTCAGCTACTTACCCCTGGTTTCTCTCAGCCAGCTATGATTAGAATTTTTTAATAATATTTATATTTATTGTTAAAAAGACATATATCGGTTCAATGATGTAATTCACAAGTTCTCACCCTTCCGAACAGTTCTCCGTGAAACATGTGCAATGGAATGCTGCTTCTCTGTATGTACCTGGGGTCCCAGGGGTAGAGGTATCCTGAGGAACAATGCAATCTAATCTAGGCTGTCCCACTTCTCCCATCAGTCTGTCATTCACAGCTTTGTACTCTTCACCATTCTGATCTTCAATATCTCTCTTCAGAGAAGAGTCATAATTGAGAATGGATCCAGTAGGTGGGGGGGAATGACAGGATGATTTGGGGGAAGGAGGTTAATGCTGGCAATCATAATAGTATTTTGCTAATAAATCATCCAATTTTAGTCTGGCTCGTAGAATTCAGCCCATCGATCTGCACCCACCATTGCCTCACCACAATCCCATGCATTTACCCTAACTGGTCACCCTGATACCAGAAGGCAATTTATCATGGCCAATCCGCCCAACCAGTACATATTCGAACTGTGGGAGGAAACCAGAGCACCTAGAGAAAACCCACACAGACACAGGGAAATGTACAAACTCCATATAGACAGTCACCCAGGCCAGGAATCGAGCCCAGGTCTCTGGCACTGTGAGGCAACAGCGCTAACTACTGTGCTACCCCTCAAACTATTAGCTGGTTCATTTTGCAAAGAGGGAAAAGACCCTCACACTGATTATCATGAACTCCAATTTTCAGTGTGTGACCCTCTGCAGCAGAAAAGCATCAGAAGTAGGCAAGAAATAAAGAACCACTGCCAGTAACTATGAGATAGAGGAAATGAGGCAAAAGGGGAAGAGGAAATGAGTGAGGGGACAGAAATAAAGAAAGGTCAAAACAAAAATCGAGAAAAAGAGAATGAGAGAAACACATGGAAAATAAGACAGAGAAAAAGCATTATAAAAAAGGACATGGGAATGAGGGAGAGAATGAAGATGTGGAAAATGCACAAAAGGAATTGAAAGAAATGTAGACAGAAGAAAAGAACAATTATCGCCATGAGAACAACTGGAAAGAGAGATTTGCAGCAATGAGGAAGGACAAGGAAGGAAGACAGTGAAAATGAAGAGTGGAACTCAGAGAGCTATAAGGTACAAAATAAGGGAAAGAAAACAGCAAGAACAAAATTGATTGAAGAGAGAATGAAGAAGGAGGTCAGAAAATGATAGGCAAAGATATGGAAAAAGACCAACATGTCAGAAACAGTAAATGAAAGAAACAAAGAGAGGAAATAATAGGTTCAGAGTATAAGATTGTGAAAGAGAATGTGAAGGGAGAGGGCATGTTATGAATATGAGAGCATATAATGTATAGTAACAATTTAGCAACATTTGGCAAAAAAAAATCCTAGATAGTCTACATCTGAACACCAACTGCATGTTTCAGCAGTTATATTTTTAACTAAGATGAGAATATTAGCAGCATGTCCAGTGTTTTCTAATTAAAATGTGTATTTGTGTTTGTAATAGTGACAGACCAGCTGCTTGTTTCTATCTTCTCAGCCATTTTTATAGTTTGTAAAGTGCGCACCACCATTAAAAAGATAAACATGTCACTCTCCATTTAGACCCGTTTTTCACTGGTTTGAGCAAACAAAGCAACGTTGATACCATGTGTTTGCAACTTACAATACTAATGTTTAATCATTTAATAAGAGCCAGCTTGGATGCCATGTGCATTCAGATAATGGAAAGTTAGTTCAGCAATTTTGAAGAAGCTTTAATACATTGGAGAAAACCAATATATCCAATTATTGGTAGACAGTTTCCAATTATTTTGCTGCAAGTCCCAAGTAAATCTGTGGCATCTTTAATCACGGTTAGAAATCGCACTCAAGCTATTCTGCAATTTACATTAATTAATTCACAGCACCTCGATGAATGAATATTGTACCTTTGTCCTTCACAGAGCCACCAATTCCATTTCTCTCCTTGCCTCCTGTCTCAGGTTGATTGACCTGAGCTTCTGACTCCATTCCCTCTTCACAATAAAGGCTGCCCACTTCCATCCCATCACCGGTTTCCATCCACTTGCTGCTGAAACCCTCATCCATGAATTATTTGTCATCCTTTAATACACTCCTGGCCAGGCTCTCATCTTCCACCCTCCCTATCCTTAAGCTCACAGGGAACGTTTGCTGTCGACAATCTAATCCACACATCCTATTCACCCATGACTCCTCTATTCGTTGACCTACCCACATTGGCTCTATGTCCACCCATGCCTGCCACCCAACACCCCCCCCCCCCCCCCCTCTCTTTTTTAGCTCATTTGTAGAACATGGATATCACTGGGCCGGTCAGTGTTTATTGCCCATCTCTATTTGCCTAAGGGCAGCTGGGAATCAACCATGTTACTGTGGCTCTGGAGTCACATGTAGGCCAGATAGATAAGGACAGCAGATTTCCATCACTAAATTACATTAATGAACCAGATTTTTTTTTTAATAATCGACAATGGTTTCAGGGTCATAAGTAGATTCTTAATTCCAGATTTTTTTTATTGAATTCAAATTCCACCATGTGCTGTGGCGGGATTTGAACCCTCTTCCCAGAACATTAACTGAGTTTCCACGTTGCTGGTCTACTGATATTACCAATAAGCCACTGCCTCCCTTTTAAGGCTTGTCATGAAAGTTTAACTCTTTGATCAAGTTATTGGTCACTCATACTGATATATTTTTCTTGGCTTGATGACAATGTATGTCTGAGTAAGGAATTTATGTGATTTTCACTGGTTAATCAGGGTTAAAGTAACCTCTGGGGGAAATCAGATTCAATTAAAGCTGAGAGCTCAATGAATCAAAGAAAAAGATACAACAAGGTTGTACGGGGATAGCTAACAGTGATTTTGAACCCAAAGATGTGCGGGTTAGGGCCATTGGCTATGCAAAATTGGCCCTTAGTGTCCTGGGATGAATAGGTTAAGGGGATTAGTGGGGTAAATATGTGGGCTTAGGGGATAGGGCCTAGGTGGAATTGTTGATGATGCAAATCTGATGGGCCAAATGGTCTCCTTCTGCACTGATGTGGAAATGCTCATTGTGTTTTCTTATTTTTTCTCTATGTTCAAATTGAAACATAAATATAAATTTAAAAGAGGGCATAGTCTGTTGCAACTGCAACAAATCAGAATAGCTGATAATGGCAGAAAGACCACACGGAGCAAATATTCCAAGAGTGTGAACTGCTATTGCAGAGTACAATGTAACCCACAGGATGAATAATTCCATCTGAAACCCTCATCGATGAATTATTTGTCATCCTTTAATACTCTCCTGGCCAGGCTCTCATCGTCCACCCTTCATATCTGTGAGCTCACAGAAAACGTTTGCCATGCAAAAACAACTGAACAAAAATTTATTTTTAAATTCTTTCCTGGGAAATGTGCATTCTTATCAAGGTCCGTATCTGTTGCCCATCCCTAACTGTCCTTGAGAAATTGATGGTTAACCATCTTCTTGAACTGCTGCCATCTATGTGAGGAAGGTACACCTACAGTGCATTTAGGAAGTGCTTCCAGGAATTTGATCCATCATCAAAAATATAACAGGGAAATGTTGTGATGCCCCCTTTACGGAGGGGTGGGGGGAATGATCTTCTCAACGGTCAAATGACCTCTGCTGACCAATTGGGAACTGAGTTGGGGCTTCACTCCAACTTGTCAGGGTTTGTTCCAGCAGTTTGGTGCGAGGTAATATCTGGAAGCATTGAATCTGCATCACCCTTTTAATGGCTGCTGTTTGTGAATCAATGTCAATTGTTTTGTTCTTAACTGGTGGAGCCAAGGGGTTAAGATGCTATGTGAGTGGAAGGTGGGCTTGTGGAAGGGATCACAGATCGGAAAGGAGGCTTGGTGAGTTGAAGAGGTGGGGCGGGGGGGGGGAATCTCTATCAGCTCATCTAGAAAATTCCCTGCTCAGCTTCAATTAGTGCCATTATTTACATCCATCTGGAAAGGCAGATTGATTTTTTTGTTTAACAAATTTGCATCCATTCTAACCACAAACTGTTCTAAATGCGCAGTGACACTCCTGAGGAACAGGGTGCTTTAAACAAAGGCAACAGTGAAAGTGATCATGGAGAATCCAGGTTTATACTGCAATCTAATCTATTTCTTACTTCCTAGGAGTGACAGGAACACATGTTGCCAGAACTTGAATAATGGCTGAGATAACAGGGGAGGCAAAGGCCTAGGGATACTATTGTATGAATCCAGAAACTTAGCTATGTTCTGAGGACAGGGGTTTGAATCTCACCCTGGGAGATAATGGAAGTTGAATTCAACAACAAAAAACAGAATTAAGAATCTATTGATGATCGTGAAACCATTGTCGAAAAAACCCATCTGGTTCACTAATGTCCTTTAGGGAAGGAAATCTGCCATCTTTACCTGGTCTGGCCTACATGTAACTCCAGAGTCACAGCAATGTGGTTACCTCTCAACTGCCCCTTGGGCAATGAGGGATGAGCAGTAAATGCTGGCCCAGCTAGTGACACACATGTCCCACAAAGAAATAAAAAAAGACCAACGTTGTTTATTACCATCACCACCACACTGCTTAATATTTAGATTGTTTATAGTCTGCTATTGCCTGGAGATTTTAAAACATTGCTTTGCGTCGCTGCTGTTTAAAATGCCATTCAGCCATCAGCATTTCCAGCTCCTCAGCTGATTAGAGTGTGAAGTCCAAAGGACAATATTGACATTTATATCAGTTGTCACAAAGGGAAAATAATAAAACCAAGGAATAGTAAAGTTTCTATTGCTGCTCCTCTGCTGAAAAGTCCTGACAGCCTGGTGTAGTCTATTCCCTTATCCCTTTTATCAGAAGTATATACTGTATCAAAAGAATGAGCCTGAGGTCTTTTAATACATCATTCATGTCATCAACCAAACCACTGCCTTGTTTCTCAGTTATTGATGTTCTTGACCACTGAATGCATGCATTTCGATCTTAACATCTCCAAATTTGCTAAAATACCAGAGAGCTGGTGAACCCAATTGTGTGTGGATGTTGATGAGCAAAACTAAAGTTTGGTGGAGATCTCTGCTGTAACTTTTCTGAATGTTTGCGGTGCAATCACCTGCTGTATCTGAAATATTAAAGCGCAGAGCATCGATTGATTGGGCACAACTTTTACAGGAGAGTCTGATTTTCCTCTTCCTCCAGCAATGGGCTAAATGGCCTCTTTGCTGAAGATTGAGTGCATTTACTCAAAGTTGCTGCATTTAACTGTCAAATGCCTTAAAGTGCCTCAGCTTCCTAACCCCATTAACTCCTGCATGTCTGTGCTCATGTCTGTGCCTAAAAGGATTGAGAACGAGTGGATGTAGATTTGAAGCAATTTGTAAAAAAAGCAAATACGATGTGAAGAAACAAATTTACACAGCGAGCGGCTGGGTCTGGAAAACACTGGAGGAGAGGACTGAGTGTAGGGTAACAAAGTTTGTGGATGAACAAAGATGAGCCGGAAAGCAAATTGCATGGAAGACATGGGAAGTCTGCAGAGAGATCTGGATAGAACATAGAACATTACAGCGCAGAACAGGTCCTTCGGCCTTCGATGTTGCGCCAACCAATTAGGAACAAGCAATGACCCTCTAACCTAAACCATTCCCTTTTCGTCCATAAATTTATCCACTAACCTCTTAAACACCACCAAACTTGGTGCATCTACAACTGCAGCAGGAAGGGCATTCCATACCCTAACCACCCCCTGGGTAAAGAACGTATCTCTGACATCCGTCCTATAACTACCATCCCTTAATTTAAGGCTATGTCCCCTCGTGCTAACTTTCTCCATCCTAGGAAAAAGGCTATCACTGTCCACCCTATCTAAACCTCTAATCATCTCATATGTTTCAATAAGGTCTCCTCTTAGCCACCTTCTTTCTAACAAAAACAATCTCAAATCCCTCAGCCTCTCTTCATAAGACCTGCCCTCCATACCAGGCAACATCCTGGTAAACCTCCTCTGTACCCTCTCCAATGCCTCCACATCTTTCTTATAATGCGGGGACCAGAACTGCACACAATACTCCAAGTGCGGCCGCACTAGAGTTTTGTACAGTTGCAACATGACGTTGCGGCTCCGAAATTCAATCCCCCTACCAATAAAAGCTAAGACTCCATATGCCTTCTTAACAACCTTATCGACTTGATTGCCAACTTTCAGGGATCTATGCACATATACACCAAGATCCCTCTGTTCATCAACACTATTAAGAGTCCTACCATTAGCCCTATACTCTACACATTTGTTATTCCTGCCAAAGTGAATTACCTCACACTTTTCCACATTAAACTCCATTTGCCACCTCTCGGCCCAGCTCTGCAACTTGTCCAAGTCTCTCTGCAAACTATAACACCCCTCTTCACTATCTACCACTCCTCCGACTTTGGTGTCATCCGCAAATTTACTAATCTATCCTTCTATACCCTCATCCAGATCATTTATAAAAATTACAAACAGCAGGTGCCCCAAAACAGATCCCTGAGGTACACCACTTGTAACCGAACTCCACGATGAGTATCTTCCATCAACCATCACCCTCTGTCTTCTATCAGCTAGCCAATTTCTAATCCAATTAGCTAAATCACCCTCAATCCCATACATCTACGGATAGGCTAGGTGATTGGGAAAGGATCTGACAGATGGAGTATAACGTTGGCAAGTGTGAGTGAATTATTCACTTCAGAAGGAATATTAATAAAATAGACTATTATTTAAATGATGAAAAATTACACCATGCTACTGTGCAGAGGGACCCGGGGGTCTTTGTGCGTGAATCACACAAACCCAGTCTGCAGGTGCAGCAGGTGATCAAGAAGATGAACGGGATGTTGGCCTTTATAGCGAGGTGGATAGAATATAAAAGCAGAGAGGTCTTGCTGCAACTGTACAAGGCACTGGTGAGGCCACAACTAGAATACTGTATACAATTTTGGTCCCCTTATTTGAGAAAGGATATATTGGCCTTGGAGGGAGTACAGAGAAGGTTCACCAGGTTGATTTCAGAGATGAGGGGGTTAGCTTATGAGATTGCATAGACTTAGCCTGTACTCATTAGAGTTTAGAAGGATGAGGGGAGATCTTATAGAGACATGTAAGATAATGAAGGGGCTAGATAGGGTAGAAGCAGAGAGATTATTTCCACTTAGAATGGAAACAAGAACTAGAGGACACAGCCTCAGAGTAACGGGAGAGGAGGGGTACAGTTGGGGTCTGTTTAGAACAAAGTTGAAGAGGAACTTCTTTTCCCAGAGGGTTAGTGAATCTTTGGAATTCTCTGCCCCTTGAAGCAGTGGATGCTACCTTGTTAAATGTGTTTAAGTCACAGGTAGATAGTTTTTTGACTGATGAGGGAATTAAGGGTTATGGAGAGCAGGCGGGTAAGTGGAACTGAACCACTATCAGATCAGCAATGATTTATTGAATGGCGAGGCAGGCTCGAGGAGCCGGATGGCCGACTCCTCCTCTTTCTTATGTTCTTATGACTCTTTGAGAGAGAGGTGGAAATAGAAAGTGTCACAGTACGGGACAAACTGCACTCTGACAGTCAGTTTATCTCAGAAAGCCACCAGATGTTCAGATCTGTTGTTAAACAAAGAGAAGTAAAGCTCTTTGTTATTTGCTTTTAATTATCCTTGTTTGAATTTTATTGCAGTTCCTGTGTGGAACTAAAGTATCTAAATGCATTTGAATATCCAAAACAAAACAAAAAAGCACAGGAAGCACAAAAGACAGGCCTGACTACATTTCAATTTCCTTTAGTCTTTAACAGTTGCCTTTTATCTGAATGTTTGTTCTATTCATGGCCCTCTCTCTTATCCCAGGCTCCAGGATCACTTGCCTCTCCAAGAGACGAATGGGGTTTACTCCAGATATTTGAAAGGTTCAGCTCATTTCTGAAGCAACTTTCACTTTGGTGAGTTACACAGATAAACATTTCCCTGAGTAGACGGAATGAGAATATCCTTCCGGTTCCTTTATTCCTAATTTAATCACAGTTTCACAACTTGTTGCACTTTTGGTGCAAAAGTGATATGGGGTTAGAGTTCAGTGTAAAATCGGAATGGGGTGACCTATACCCAAACTCTTTTCCTATTGGTTTGGAATCTGCTATAACAATAGTGTTGGCTGCACTCAATTATTCCTGCAAAAATTGACGACAAGTTTTAGCGTTCACACATAATGAGTGAAGCCTTCAGCCCAAGTTCACTGTCTGTGAGATCGCCAGCAGAGGCTCAAGATCCAGAAACCTCGGTTCCCACCAGTGAGAATGGGACTTTGAATCTTCCCCACTTCTTGCTGACAATACCATCAGGTTCACACTCGGAGTGGGCATGAACCTGCTTTGCATGCATTAGCATACATTTCAATAGCATCAACGTCCCCCCACCCTCCTTGCCATATCTTGAACCCTTGTCATATATTGACACTGCACCCACATGGTTCACAACAGCTCCACACAGACATGACCTGTCCTGGAGGTTTCCCCAAGAGTGTGAAGGTACATATAGCCCTGGGAGGAGGAGGACACGGCAAACAGTGCCCTGGTAATGCCCTTTGACATGAGTTGGCACTGCCAGGCTGGTACCCTGCCATTATTTGGGAAGATTCTTTCCAGGGTGTTGAAGGAAATTGCTGTCAGTGATACCCTGCTTCTCCACTGGGTTGCAGTCTCCCCTGAAGATGAGATATTACTGTTATGGTATGAAGTATTCTCATTCAAATCACACTGGACCCTGTACTACTAACAAGATGTGATTTTTCAATAGTGCAATGTGATAATTATTAATGAACAATCTCGCTTGTCTTGAAAGGTTAAAAGTACAGAGTCTCACTTCCTCAGAAAAAAATGTTGATTTTTTTTTTTTGAAAAAAGGTCTAAGCTTGAATTAAAAAGACAATTTAAATGAGGCTGGACCCGACATTAGCTGGGCTTTGGGCCTACCTGCTCCAGCATGCCTGATGCTATCTGATTTCCTGTAAGGACGTGCTTACACTCAAATAACCCCTTATATGTGCTAATAACTGACTTCAATCAATTAATTAATCAGGAACATTTTTGCAGGTATGTAATGATGATAAGGAACCCTACTGGCCACCAGTGCTTATCAAAGAATTCACATTACAACAGCAGCATCAGATCAAAGCAGTTGTCAGTTTTAATGATGTTAAAATGAATGTAATTCAGGCTCTCATCCATCAGGAATTACATCACCAGTGATGGGGCAGGAATCGTGATCTTACCATCAAGATTCACAGCTTCCAGGTTTTGCTGAATCTTAAGCCTTTTCCACCAATCCTGCAGATGGAGAGTGTGGGCTCAAGGTTGCCCCCCCCCTATCTGCAAGGTATCATTCCAATTGAGTGGCTTTCTAAGGTCATTTCATTGTGCAGTTTGGAGTTAACCACGTGGTTATGGATGTGGACTCACATAGACCAGGTAAGGATAGTAGATCTCCATCCCTGAAACCCATTAATAAACCAGAAGGGTTTTTAAACGATAATTGTTGATGGTTTCATGATCATCTTAAGAGCACACCCTTACCTTCTGCTTACACCACACTCCCGCTGCAGTGAGGCCAGAGAAGTCTCCGTCACTGCAGCTGGATGGTGTCAAAGTTTAAAACCAGAATGTTATGGCTGGTCTTAAACTTTTAATTCCAGATATTTTATGGTGTTTTTAAATTCCACCATCTACTAGTGGGATTTAGATCTGGGATCCCAGAACGTTACCCTGGCTCTCGGGGTTGTTAGTCAAGTTGACAACACCAATGTGCCCTCATGTATCACATTAAACAAAGACTTCAGTGGTAAAAATTGTCTCCGTTCGGTTTGCCAAAAAATTTCAAACATGCTTTTAATGAGAATCTTTCTTCCTGTTGGTGGAAATTAATATTGTCAAATTAACAATGTGAAAAGCATCCCAAATAATTCTAGGTTGTGTTTTGCTGAGACTTAAAAAAAAATAGCAGATTCCTTCAAGTACTGCATAAAAATAAAATCTTATATATTCTTACTTTTCTCTGATGTAGCATGTTATTATACACACTAGTCTAAATACAAACATCGTGCAACTGATTGTTAAAGATGAAAATAATTGAAGCTTTTAAAACTGCTGTCTATAATTTTGTGTAGGTTTAGACGAAATGTTCCTGTCATGTTGTTTATCATTTATTTAAAATGCATGCTTTCTTTAAATTCTGAGTGATTTGCAGCCTCAGTGGATAAAGGAATTAATTACTAGTTCATGTATCCATTGAGTGGATTGGATTACAGGGGGTTGTCTGATCTTGCATCTTTCATTAGCTAAGAAAACTATCCAATCGCTGAGCTAAACAGAAAGAGTCCTGATTGTTACAAGAAACCTCATGTTGTCTCATTTCAATGAATATAACTGTGCCCTGAGCCTGCTGTAGATTCAAGGTTAATAAGGTTGATTAACATTATCTATGGGAATTGAATTCATTCTGTAGCAATATCACGTCCTAGGACTTGATTTGCCCTTCTCTAACCCACAAAACATCTAGCTGCATAGTATTTGTATGTAGAACTGGGTTCAGAAAACACAAAACCCTCAGTTAACACAATCATTCAGCTGGACATGTTCAAACTTGTTAGCATCTCTTCTGAGCTACAGATTTACCAACTGAATGATGGCATTATTATCTCCAAAACAAAGCTCCATCTTATGGAATTGGATGATCATAACAGCAAGACTTAGGACAACTTAAATTTCATACGCTTTGAACAGGACAAAACGTTCCAACATTTCACAAGCAAGGTTGTCAAACAAAAGTTGGCAATGAGTTAGACAAAAGGCTATAAGATTGTGTGATCAATGCCTTTCAAACACACACAGAATCATTGTAAGAGCAAAACAGAGGAGGAGAGGTTTAGGGAAATATTCCAGAATTGAGAGAGAGACAGCTAAAGGTAGGACCACCAATGAATATTAGGAATGTATAGTATGAGAAATCGAGGGCAGCTGGCTCTGTGTGGCTTGAATGAACGAAGGTTTGACTGCCAATGATGAATAAATATAAATACAAAAGGTCAGATTGAAGCACCAACACAACAGGACAACTCTCCTCTGAGCTGCTGGCTCCATATACAGGATCTCCTCAACTAGTGCTATCTGCCCTCGCTCCTGATTGGCTTAGCTTCCTGTCTAGACAATTCATAGGGTCCAGCCCAATCACATGGCCTTCAGTTAATGTCCCCTTGACAGGTCACACCGCCTCATTGCTGCCTCACAAAGCCAGTGTCTCAGGTTCAATTCTGGCCTCGAGTCACTGTCTGTGGAGTGTGCATGTTCTCCCTGTGTCTGTGTGGGCTTCCTCCAGTTACTCCAGTTTCTTCCCACAGTCCAAAGATGTGCTGTTTGGTGGATTTGCCATAAGTTGTCCTTTCATGTCAGGAGGATTAGCAGGGTAAAGGCGGTTGATGTAGTATATATGGACTTTAGTAAGGCTTTTGATAAGGTGGCCCATGGAAGACTTCTACAGAAAATGCAGATGTGTGGAATAGAGGGTGATTTAGCTAATGGGATTAGAAATTGGCTGGCAGATAGAAGACAGAGGGTGGTGGTTGATGGGAGATATTCATCGTGGAGTTCGGTGACGAGTGGTGTGCCTCAGGGGTCTGTTTGGGGGCCCCTGCTGTTTGTAATTTTTATAAATGATCTGGATGAGGGTATTGAGGGATGGATTAGTAAATTTGCAGATGACACTAAAGTCGGTGGACTGGTAGATAGTGAAGAAGGGGTGTTATAGTTTGCAGAGAGACTTGGACAAGTTGCAGAGCTGGGCCGAGAGGTGGCAAATGGAGTTTAATGTGGAAAAGTGTGAGGTAATGCACTTTGGCAGGAACAATAAATGTGTAAAGTATAGGGCTAATGGTAGGGCTCTTAATAGTGTTGAGGAACAGAAGGATCTTGGTGTATGTGTCAATAGATCCCTGAAAGTAGCAGTCAAGTGGATAAAGTTGTTAAGAAGGCATATGGAGTCTTAGCTTTTATTGGCAGGGGGATTGAATTTAGGAGCCGCAGCATCATGTTGCAACTGTACAAAACTCTAGTGCGGCCGCAATTGGAGTATTGTGTGCAGTTCTGGTCCCCACATTATAAGAAAGATGTGGAGGCATTGGAGAGGGTACAGAGGAGGTTTACCAGGATGTTGCCTGTATGGAGGGCAGGTCTTATGAGGAGAGGCTGAGGGATTTGAGGTTGTTTTCGTTAGAAAGAAGGCGGCTCAGAGGAGACCTTATTGAAACATATAAGATGATTAGAGGTTTAGATAGGGTGGACAGTGATAGCTTTTTCCTAGGATGGAGAAAGCTAGCACGAGGGGACACAGCTTTAAATTAAGGGGTATGAGTTATAGGACGGATATCAGAGGTAGGTTCTTTACTCAAAGTGTGATTAGGGAGTGGAATGCCCTGCCTGCAGCTGTTGTAATGCGCCAAGTTTGGTGGCGTTTAAGAGGTTAATTGATAAGTATATGGAAGAGAAGGGAATGGTTTAGTTTGGAGGGGCATTGCTTTTTATTTTTGGTCGGCACAACATCGAAGGCCGAAGGGCCTGTTCTGTGCTGTATTGTTCTATGTTCTATGTAAATGAGGTTGCAGGAATAGGGCCTGAGTGGGATTGTGGTCAGCACAAATTCGATGGGCTGAATGTCCTTCTTCTGTGCTGCAGGAATTCTATGATTGTATTATAAATGACAAGCCAGAATTGGAGAAGTGTAAAACATTTTAGAGTGTTTCAGGACTGGAGAATCTGCCAGCGATAAGGAGGGAATTGAAAACAAAGCATTTAATATTGAGGGAAGATGAGGAATGAAGGGGCGATAAAGAAGAGTTGTTGTAAGTTAGAGTAGAGGCAGCAGAGGTCTGGCTGAGTGCCAGTTTACGGAGAATGAAAGATGGGAGACTGACTAGGAAAGAACTGGAATATCTAAGTCTAGAGATAACAAAGACAGGAGCGAGTGCTTTCAGTTGCAGAAAAGCTGAGGTCGTAGCAATGTTATGGAGCTGGTAAGGGAAAGGGTGTGTGGTCAGTTCTGGGTCAAATAAGACATGGAGGTTATATACAATCTCTCAGATAATGGTGTTGGAGGAGGATGGAGTTTATGGATCGAAATTTGCAGTAAGGACTCCAGACAATGACTTCAGCCTTAAAGTTTATTTATTAGTGTCACAAGTAAGGCTTACATTAACACCACAATGAAGTTATTGTGAAATTCCCCTAATCTCCACACTGCTGAGCCTGTTTGGGTCAATGCACCTAACCAGCACGTTTTTGAGTGTAGGAGGAAACTGGAGTACTTGGAGGAATCCCATGCAGACATAGGGAGAATGTGCAAACTCCACATAGACAATGACCCAAAGCAGGAATCGAATCTGGGTCCCTGGCACTGTGAGGCAGCAGTGCTAACCATTGTGCCACCTTGCAGCCCATAGTTCTTCCCAATAGTTGCTGGAAATTTCTGCACATCCAATACTGGAAATCAAACAAGTTTTGTACAAAGTCAGAGATTTTGGAGGGGTAACAAACCAGCTGCCAGCAGCTTACATTATTTACTGTTGATGTCATTGGGTGGCTGTGTGTAGATGAGAGATGGAGGGCCCAATGGGTAGATCTTCGAAAGACTCAATAGGTGAGAGCAGAAACCCCTCGTTGAATATTTAAGTGCTACATACTCTTTTACATAAAGTAACAAGATTTTTATCCAGATGGAGAGTTTGTTCATTGTTGTTAAACAACAACTTGGATTTGTATTGCATCCTTAACTCAGAGCAATATCTCAAGGCACTTTGGGTGAGGCCACAACTGAGTATTGTGTGCAGTTTTGGTGTCCTTATCTGAGGAAGAATATTCTTGCTATAGAGGGAGCACAGCGAAGGTTTACCAGGCTGATTGCTGGGATGGCAGGTCTGTTTATATGAGGAGACACTGAGTCAGTTGGGATTATAATGACTGGGGCTTAGAAGAGTGAGAGGGAATCTCATAAAAACTTATAAAACTCTAACAGTGTTAGACAGAGTGATTTCAGAAAGAATGTTCCCAATTCTGAAGGAGGCCAGAACTGGAGGGTTATATTTGAGGATAAGGGGCAAACCTTTTAGAACAGAGATAAAAGGGAAATTTCTTCACCCAGAGGGTGGTGAATGTGTGGAATTCATTCTCACAGAAAGTAGCTGAAGCCAAAACATTGTCTGGTTTCAAGAAGAAATTAAATACAGCTCTTGGGGCTAAAGGGATCGAAGGATATGAGGGGAAGGAGGAATCAGGAATTCAATAATCAGCCATGATCAAGATAAATAGTAAAGCAGGCTCGAAGGGCTGAATAGCCTACTCTGCTTCTAATTTCTACATTTCTGTCCATGTAAGGAAAGCAGAAACTAATCCACAGAAGGAGCGATATAAAACTTAATCAAAGAATGAGTTTTTCAACACTGTTGAAGGAGCAGACAGAAGTCTGAAAGCAGATAGACCAAGGGAAAGAATTCCAGATTTTAGGGTCTTGATGGCTGAGGGTGAGATTGCCAAGGGATACAAGAGGCCAGAGTCAGAGTTAGGCAAAATATCGGGGGCGGTGGTGGGGTGGGAGGGCTGGATTGGAGGAGGGATTGAGGAAGTTACTCAGACAGGTTACTCTGATCATGGATGAGTTTATGCAGTTGGACTTTTAAGAGGATCGGCTTGTGAGGATGGAAGAATAGCCCTCGATATGATCTGAAAGGTCGAGTTTTACAGTTTTTAAAAAGTGAAAATCTGAAGCCAGGAATTTCCACTCCTGTTCGTGATGGACAGATTTGATGATGTGAGTGGGAGATGTCTCAAAAAGCCTTCCACCCATTTCCCAGCAGCATTAATATGCAACATGATTGCCCCTTCGCCCAGCAATGATGGGCTACATTTCCCCCTATTCAACATTTGCACATCATTATCGAGCCATACACCAGAGTCACAAGCCCCTGTCAAATAAAGCACTACAGCAGTGTGAGGTATGACTGCCTTCAAAAAGTATACACCTGACCAGCTGAACTCCACGGGGAGCTGGATAGTGAGTGCACACAAACTGGAACTGTGTTCACAGAGTGGCTGAACATCATTGAAAAGATGGAGGGAGGAGGCTGGGAAGGGGGAGAGGTAGGGGGTCACAGGGGGTAAGTCTGAGCAGAATCACGTTCAAGACTAAATTCTGCTGCAGGGCCACGGATCCCTTTGAAGGGCTGGAGAGGAAAGAGCGGAAAGCCTGGGCTTTCAGGACACTGACGGAGAGTGTGGATAAAGCTGTGACAGTTCTTCCATGTCAGGGTCTGTGAATTCCACTTCTGCAGGGCTCCCAGGACTGGAGCTGAGCACCTGCCTCATGAAACCCCCTCGGCTGTTCGTGGCCTGGGGCCCAAGAAATGAGAGATCTCATTCATTTGTCCAATGGATGGTGCAGTCTCGGATCGATATTTGACTAATCACTGTTGGCATCTAGAATTTTTGACCCAAACCCTCCACCCAAATCAAAGAACAAAAAACAGTACAGCACACGAACAGACCCTTCAGCCTACCAAGCCTGCACCAATCATATTGTCCTATCCAGACCAATCATCTATACCTCTCTTATACCCTGCTTTTTCGTGTATCTATCCAGATAAATCTTAGATATCGCTAATGTATCTGCCTCAACCACCTCACTTGGCAGTGCATTCCAGGTCTCCACCATCCTCTGTGTAAAAAAAAAAAATCTTCCCCTGCAAATCTCCACTGAACGTTTCCCCCTTACCTTGAACTTGTGCCTGCTTCTCATTAAATTATTCAGCTAAGTCTCTCTGATTACTGCATCCGTGTAAATTATCAACAAAAAAAAGGGTAAATGTTTGCCACGGTAAGATTCCTGAAGTTAGGTAAATGGAATTGAGACATATCTGATCTGGTTGCTCTGCCTGTTCCACTCTCTCAAAATTCCAGCTATTGTGGTCGTTATTGGAATCCTTCAGTTGGATTTTTCCTTGAATCTAATTATAGATATTTCAAATCAGCTCTCTCAGCACTTCCCCTTTGTTTTGAATTGAATGATTCTGATGCCTGGTTACAGTGTCACGTTAGATCAAAGGATGCTGTTCATCTTCTGGTTCTGATCTGAAAATACACTGGATAATCTAACGAGAACGTCTGCAATTGAAAGAAAATGTAGTGGTGTGGAATTCAATCCCATTGAATGGATTTTCCTGTAAACACAAACCAATCCAAAATGAGAAAACTGTGAATAAATTCATAGAATCCCTGCAGTGGAGAACAAGACCATTCGGCCCATTGAGCCTGCATCAACAACAGTTCCAGCCACGCTAGTCCTTTAACATTAAGGGGCAGTTTTTGGATGGCCAATCCACTTAACCCACACACCTTTGGAATGGGGGAGGAAACTCAGCATCTGGAGGAAATCCATGCAAACACAGGGAGACAGTGAGCCGAGGTTAGAATTGAACTTGGGTTCTTGGCACTGTGAGGCAGCAGTGCTAACCACAGTGCCACTGGAACTCATTTTGCATTAACATAATAGAATCTGTTGGTGTTTCCTTTTAAAAACACCAGTGCGTCTGCACAGAATTGCAAATACACTCCGTAATTTTCTTTAGGCCTGTTTCTGAAAATAAACTGCTTTAGAAAATAAACCTACCAAAGTTAAATTTAAACAAGCTCAGCCTGTTAATTAGATGTACTTACTGACATACAGCAAAGTAAAGGGAGCTGTTTCTCTATAATTACTGATAGTCAATGTTATGGGTTCAGCTGTTGGTTAAGGCTACAGGCTGATTGTCGCCTGTGGTTTCACTCACTTCCTGTGTGTAACAGCATTGTTCTCTCTATTATTAAACTGAAGAGCTGCTCATGTTCTCCCTCCAAGTTACATTAGCAGCACGGTGGCACAATGGTTTACAATGTACTCTCTCAGAATCTGGGGCCTGGGTTTGATTCCCGGCTTGTGTGGTTTGCACAGTCTCACCATGTCTCCGTGGTTTTCCTCTGGGTGCGCCAGTTTCTTCCCACAGTTTGAGAGATGTACTGGTTCGGTCCAAGGACCCAGGTTTGATTCTTGGCTTGGGTCACTATCTGTGTGAAGTAAGCACGTTCTCCCCATGTCTGTGTGGGTTTCCTTGGAACAGTCTGAAAGATGTGCTGGTTAGGTGCATTAGCCATGCTAAATTTCCCCTCACCCAAAGAGTCACAAGAGTGTGGTGACTAGGGAACTTTCACAATAACTTCATTTCAGTGTTAACGTAAGCCTCCTTGTGACACTAAACTTCAAAATGTTTTTATAATGTGCCGTGGACAATGCTAAAAGTAAATCATCAAATTAGCTCTTTTGATCTTGTGAATCAGATTTTTGCGTTTTTTCACTCTGGCCTGCCCAAGGCAGAAGATGGTTATGGTTATTAGGCTAACGTGAACAGATAATGATTGAACACGCAAAGTATTTTCTCAAAGCATTAACTGAAACATAGGAACATAAACTGGCCAATCAGCCCACTTTTCCATCATTGAGTTAAATCCTGGTGAATCTGTCTAACAATTATTAATCTGGCTTGACTGTAACCCTTAAAACCTTCTCGAAATAAAATAGATCAAGATCAGCGTTGACACTTTCAAGTGACCCAAAGCTTCAACTCTTACAGCTTTGTGTGAAGAAGTGCTTCTTGACTCTGGGTGGGATGTTCCAGACACACCTACACAGACATAAGTTCCAGTCTGGGGTCAACAGGTCTTCAAATAGTCCATCAATTTTCCATCCTGTTATTGGTGATGCCTGCAGTGAGCAGTCTAGCTTTAATATTATCATGCCCACTTGTTCTGACTGCTACACCTGAAGAAATAGTTTCTCTCCAGCTACCCTATTAAACAGAATCTCTACAAGGTGGAAAAAGACCATTCAGCCCATCAAGCCTATGCTGACAATAATCCTACCCAGGTCCTATCCCTGTAACCCCACTAATTTATCCTGCTAATCTCCCTGACAATATGGAGCAATTTAGCATGGCCAATCAAACTAACCTGCACATCATTGGAGTGCCAGAGGAAATTGGAACACCTGGAGAAAACCCATGCAGACACAGGGAGAATGTGCAGACTCCTCGGTAAATCACAGACAGTTACTCAAATTAAACCCGTATAGATCAATCAACAGCTGCATGGTCAGAATTTACTCTGGTTGTACCTCTTTTCCAGGTGAATGTAAAGTAAAGGAAATTCTATTTTCTCTCCTTTACTTGCCTCCTACCACACAGCCTTATTGGCTGACAGGATGGATTAGAGATTCCTAAGACCATTGTTTAGTTATTCAGTGATTGCCTTATTTTAGAATTGGTTATGTTGTTAATTTACTTGCAGCTTCAACCAGAGTTTTTTTAGATTTCAGTCCCGAGTGTCATGTTTGTCTGGGTAGGTAAGGCCATCGAGCAGCAGGCAGAATGGAGGATTCTGTGGTTGTGCTGAAAGAGAAAATGAAAAGAGACTTTGGCTTCCTGACAACTTCCTCCACACGCTTAGGAAACATCCAAAATGCTTCAATAAATTACTTCACATATCTGGAATTAAGAATCTATTATTGACCACAATACCATTGTCGATTGTCAGAAAAACCCCACCCAGTTCAGTAATGTCCTTCATGGACTCCAGAGACACAGCAATGTGATTGGGTCTCAACTGCCCTCCAAACGTAACTACAAAGGGGCAGTTAATTCTGGTTGGCCAGTGATGCCCATGTCCCACAAATAAATACAAAAAAAAATGTGGTGACATTGTGGCACAAAACAGGGTTCCATAAGCAGCTGTTTAAACAATCTTTTAATACCAGCATGGTAAAAGCTTACTCAATCTTGATATTCAGTAGATACAACCAACAGAAGATAAAATATATGAACCATCTGATTTTTTTTCAGGGTTGACCATTTGGTGTCCAAAACATCCCCAATAGCTTAAAGGCAGTTCTGGCAGGTAACATTGACCACAGTGTCATCAGATTTGAGAATGGGCTCATTGCCAGAATCGTTGTTGAGGATTCTCATTTGCTGGCTGGAGAAACCTCACTGATTCTTTTTGGGATAGTGCGCCAGACCCCGAGACAATTAGCCAGTGTTGAGGCCAGTGATGGGCGTACCTTGGAATCAAGACCATGTGGCAGAAGTTGTGCCCACCAAGAAGTGCCACCCACCAGAGGACAGCAACTCTCGTGCTCAGCAGGATCATTGGGGATGGCCTGGCTCCTGCCGGAAGGACTTAGAACGTAGAACATAGAACATTACAGCGCAGAACAGGCCCTTCGGCCTTCGATGTTGCGCCGACCAATTAGGAAAAAACAATGACCCTCTAACTTAAACCATTCCCTTTTCATCCATAAACTTATCTACTAACCTATTAAACGCCACCAAACTTGGCGCATCTACAACTGCCGCAGGTAGGGTATTCCATACCCTTACCACCCTCTGGGTAAAGAACCTACCTCTGACATCCGTCCTATAACTACCATCCCTTAATTTAAAGCTATGTCCTCTCGTGCTAGCTTTCTCCATCCTAGGAAAAAGGCTATCACTGTCCACCCTATCTGAACCTCTAATCATCTTATATGTTTCAATAAGGTCTCCTCTTAGCCGCCTTCTTTCTAACGAAAACAACCTCAAATCCCTCAGCCTCTCTTCATAAGACCTGCCCTCCATACCAGGCAACAGCCTGGTAAACCTCCTCTGTACCCTCTCCAATGCCTCCACATCTTTCTTATAATGTGGGGACCAGAACTGCACACAATACTCCAAGTGCGGCCGCACTAGAGTTTTGTGCAGTTGCAACATGACGTTGCGGCTCCGAAATTCAATCCCCCTACCAATAAAAGCTAAGACTCCGTATGCCTTCTTAACAACCTTATCGACTTGATTGCCAACTTTCAGGAATCTATGCACACATACACCAAGATCCCTCTGTTCATCAACACTATTAAGAGTCCTACCATTAGCCCTATACTCTACACATTTGTTATTCATGCCAAAGTGAATTACCTCACACTTTTCCGCATTAAACTCCATTTGCCACCTCTCGGCCCAGCTCTGCAACTTGTCCAAGTCTCTCTGCAAACTAGAACACCCCTCTTCACTATCTACCACTCCTCCGACTTTGGTGTCATCCGCAAATTTACTAATCCATCATTCAATACCCTCATCCAGATCATTTATAAAAATTACAAACAGCAGGGGCCCCAAAACAGATCCCTGAGGTACACCACTTGTAACCGAACTCCACGATGAATAACTTCCATCAACCACCAACCTCTGTCTTCTATCAGCTAGCCAATTCCTAATCCAATTAGCTAAATCACCCTCAATCCCATACATCTGCATTTTCTGCAGAAGCCTTCCATGGGGCACCTTATTGAACACCTTACTAAAGTCCATATATACCACAGCAACTGCCTTACCCCCATCCACCTCTTTGGTCACTTTTTCAAAAAACTCAATAAGGTTAGTAAGGCACGACCTACCCTTCACAAAAACATGCTGACTATCCCCAATCAATTCATTTCTCTCTAAATAACTATAAATCCTATCTCTAATAATTCTTTCCAATACTTTGCCCACAACAGAAGTAAGACTTACCTGTCTATAATTCCCAGGAACGTCTCTATTCCCCTTCTTGAACAATGGGACCACGTTCACTATCCTCCAGTCTTCCAGCACTATATCCGTAACCAACGACGACCTGAAGATCAGAGCCAGAGGTTCTGCAATTGCCTCTCTCACCTCCCAGAGAATCCTAGGGTAAATCCCGTCCGGCCCAGAGGACTTATCTAACTTCAAACCCTCAAGAATATCTAGCACATCCTCCTTATCTACTTCAATACTTTCCAGTTTGCAACCCTGTATCCCAGTGTTCTCCACAACTACATTTACATCTTCCTGCGTGATTACCGAAGAGAAATATTTGTTCATTGCCTCTCCAATCTCTTCAGGCTCCACGCACAACTTCCCACTACTGGCCCTAATCTTGCCCTAACCAATCTTCTATTCTTAACATATCTAAAGAAAGCTTTAGGATTCTCCCTGATCCTATCAGCCAAAGTCTTCTCGTGCCCCCTTTTAGCTCTTCTCAACTCACTCTTTAGCTCCCTCCTGGCTAATCTATACCTATCCAGTGCACTAACTGAGCCTTCAAGCCTCATCCTGACATAAGCCTCCTTTTTCCTTTTAACCAGCGAATTAACTTTTTTAGTACAATCATTGGTTCCCTTACTCAACCATTTCCTCCTTGCCTGACAGGGACATACTTATCAAGGACAAGCAGTAGCTGCTCCTTGAATAAGCTCCACATTTCAGATGTTCCCAGTCCCTGTAGTTTCCTAGTCCAACCTATGCACCCTAATTCCCTCCTAATGGCCTCATAATTACCATTCCCCCAACTATAACTACTGCCCCCAGGTTCATGCCTATCCCTATCCATCACTAAGGTGAACGTAACCAAATTTTAGTCACTATCACTAGAATGTTCACCAACTTCCAAGTCTAACACCTGGTCTGGCTCATTACACAGCACCAAATCCAATGTAGCCTCACCTCTAGTTGGCCTATCTACATATTGAGTCAAAAAACCTTCCTGCACACTTTGTACAAAAACTGACCCCTCTAACGAGCTAGAGCTATAGCTATTCCAATCAATATTAGTACAGTTAAAGTCCCCCATAACAATTACCCTATTACTTTCACTCCTGTCCAGGATCGACTTTGCAATCCTTTCCTCTACCCCTCTAGAACTTTTAGGAGGTCTATAAAAGACTCCCAACAGGGTGACTTACACCAGACTCCCAGAAATGTACGGCAATCCAGACCACGGAGAAAGCAAGGTATGGAGGTTTGCAGGATAGGAATTGCAGGGAGAAGGATACAGCAGAGTTGGCAGCGAGGGTGGGGAAGTAGGTCCACCTGTTCCCCAATGCCAAGACCCTCAACCAAGCGCTGAGTGCCTTTGATCAAGGGACCTCCTCCACTGCCTCCCAAGATTGTAGCTAACATGCAATGGGCCTATAGCTCAAATAACACTAACAATGCCAGAAGGAAGCCATTGAGCCCTATCAGGGGCTTATATGGCAGCAAGGCAGGAAGACCCATGGTCAACCTTCCTGCCAAGAACTTAATTCTGGTCTAGATGGGAAGGCAGCTGAATTAAATACTCTTCCCATCTCCAAACTCACCATCTGGGGAAGCAGAAGATTCTATCCACAGTCTTTACAAACCAATACTCGCGTTTATAATCTTTAATGAAGATCTATGTTGAAGATACTAAGAAATGATCTCAAACAAATTAACCATGAGATAATACTTTAAAAGTCTCAGTGAGTACCAATGGAAATGTTTTAGAGCTTTAATACATCCTAGCAATATAATGAGAGAGAGGCTAAATAGATTCATAAAATACAGAAAAGAGAGACAAGTAAGAAAGGTACATTTTACAAAACTTGTTAATTTATTGAAGCCCTTCATGATTTTGAACATTTCTATTCAATTTTCTCTTCATATTTATAGTCTGAAGATATGCAGGTTAGAGGGATTAGCAGGATAAATGTGTGTGGTTATGTTGAAAAGGCAGGGAGCTTGGATAGGCAGGCTTGATGGGCTAATAATCTCCATCTGCTCTGTAGGGATTCTCTGGTTCTTTGCACCCATTGGGCCATTCTGTGAATGAGAGAGCAATAATGGATGCACAATTACTGACTCAGATCAGCTCAGAAATACTCACCAAACATTAGCAGGTTTAAAATGGTTCAGGTCAGTCGGTGATTGGAGGTATCTTCATTGTTAACTTCAAATAAATACGATAGCAATGGTAGGGAGCAGCTTGGCTTTGATTCCAAATGAGTGAGGGAATGTTGTTGGCTTTGATGGCAGCCTTTTAATAAGAATATTGAACACTGAAGCACAAACAGGCCCTGTGGCTCACAAGTTACACCGATCATATCCCTACCTACAAGACTTATCTATAATCCTCAATCCCATTAAATCCACGTACTCATCAATTGATCACAATTTTACCCTTCAAGTAACCAAACCAAGTCACAGTGTTGTCTTAAACAGCTGTTTTAATTGCAGCTACACAGCGAGAACACTGGTAAATTACAGCTCACATTATACAGCTAGCCAGATTGCAGGATTCAGAGATACATCAACAACTAGAGTTTCAAATTCAATTACTAGTAATTATGATATATCAATCACGTTTTCAGAATTATGTCTGTCCAATCATTGTTATTGACTAAAGTTATATCGTACATATGTAAGTGTATATTGTCCATTTAAAATGTGTGCGTGTTATAGATGATAGCAATATCTCTAACCAATTGTATCTCAACCTCCCTTTCCATTGTCACTTGTTCTATTGAGCAAATGTAAGTTACAGATACACATGGTTCAGTTCAATGGGCCTTGACTCTAATCTGGGTTTGCTTTAATAAAGACCTGTTGTTTGTACACAGCTTTCCCTGTGTGACTGAGATTCAGTTTGCAGCTTGTGTGATTGTTAACCCTTTTAGAAAGAATCAGCTTCAGTCATAACACACTAATCATTAGCATTTATCTAAACAAAGTAATTTGGATACAGTCTAATCTTTTTCATCTGTTATTCAGCATATTTGCACTTAATGCAGAACTGTGGACATTTCATGATGGACACCTATCGTTCAGGAGTGTTGTTGCTGTTTGAAAAAAAACTGAAGTTTGGTCATTTCAGTTTGCTAACCCCTTGATGAGAGAATCAGAAAGGTTAAAATAATGGCTTGTTCTGGGTTTCATTAATGATTTCTGTTCCTGTGCACGTTCCTTATCCATTCAGTCTGACAGCCACATAAAATTCACATTACCTGGCTCTTGCCACATTTCACAAAAAAATATCAATGCTAACTCTTGAAATCAATTTACTGCTGGCAGCTCCTAATTGTACAAAGAAATGTGGCCTGCTTTAATGAGATCAGCTCCACAGCTAACGAGCTAATTAGTGTTTTTCTGACAGATCTGCCATCTTATTCTGATTTTAAAAAAACCCTGATATACCAGACATTCGAATCTGCATTTCTAACTCAAATATCCCAGCCCCATCCAAGACTGATATATTGCATCAATCACAGACATTGAGTTATGGTACAATGGTTAGCACTGCTGCCTCAATGTATCAAGGGCCTGGATTCAATTCCAGCCCTGGGTCACTGTCTGTGTGGAGACGGTACATTCTCCCCATATCTGCATGGGTTTCCTTTGGATGCTGTGATTTCCTCCTACAGTCCAAAGATGTGCAGATCAAGTTGATTGACTATACTAAACTGTCCCTAGTGAAATTGGCAAGGTAAATATGTTGGGTTACAGCGATAGGGCCTGAATGGGATTGCTGTCAGTGCATGCTCGACTGGGTTAAATGGCATCTTTCTGCCCTGTAGCGATTCTATGATGTTACGAAATGAGTAAAGTTTGACAACACCAATTTTAAATCCAACCAATTTATTTGATAGTAAATTCACGAGCTTTCGACTTTATAGCCTTCGTCAGGCATTTGCCTGACGAAGGCTATAAAGTCGAAAGCTCACGAATTTACTATCAAATAAATTGGTTGGATTTAAAATTGGTGTTGTAAAACTTTACTGAGTTTACCCCAGTCCAACGCCAGCATCTCTACGTTATGAAATGAGACAGGAGTAGTTTTATGTGCTATCGTTCTATAATCCAGTGCATCATTCTCTGAAGTAAATGTTGAATTATAATTGTTTGCATTTTAAATCTTCACAAAGTAATATAATTTAGGGAGATGTTAGTGAAAAGTTGTGAAGGCTGATTCTTATCAGATCTTATTGCTGGAATATTCATATTGACTTAGAATAGACAAATGTGGCAATAAAAATGTAAGATACAGCCACACTCTTTGTTCATTTTTTTTATCCCTCTTCCAGGATTATGATGCAGTTTTGAAAATATGGCAATTGGGTTCACTTTAAGGATCTTAGCTCTGATATAAATCACCTGTTCTCGCCAACTAATATACCCTTCAGGGAATAATCACTTCAGTTCTTTCAGAGTAAGAAAGTAAATTAGCTGTGATATGAAACATTAAATTTGTGCTAAGATTTAACATTATAGGCAATATAGCTTAGTAAAGCTCTGCTGGAAAGCAATGAAAGGTCACGCACTGTCATCAACACTTGGCAAACTTTATTACCTTTTGGCCCAAATCGTGTTAGAATGTATTATTGTTTCACTTATAAATTGCCATTACACCAGGTTTACATCTCTCTCTAAAGACAGAAGCAAGTTTGTTAACTGTGTCAACATTAGGATAAGATGCTGGCTGCATGAGGTCAGAAACCTGAGTTTGATTCCAGCCATGGGTAACAGCCTGTGTGGAATCCTCCCTGTATCTGCATCCAGGTACTCCAGTTTCCTCTCTCAGTCCAAAGAGGTTAGGTGTACTGGCCGTGCTAAATTGACCCTTGATGCCCAAAGATCTGTAGGTTAGGTGGATTAGCAGGGTGAATACATGGGTTTACGGTGTTAGCCTGGATAGAATGCTCTGTCGGAGATTTGGTGCAAACTCAATAGGCCAAATGACCTCTTCTACATCCTGGCAGTTCTGTAATAAATGAGATGCCCAACATGGAAACATACAAAAATCAAGCATGTATCCTGATGTCATTGTGCACTCGTAAGATATTCCAATCAGTGGAAGCACTCATGCTCACCAATAATTTAAATGGTTTTAACATCAATTAATTGGGATTTCATGTTGCCTAATGATTTTTAAGCCTGTCACGGGCAGCTGGCAAACCTGTTTTTGCTGCTTTATCGTTTAGAATCATAGAATTCTTATAGTGCAGTAGGAGGCCATTCAGCCCATCGAATCCCACCCAGGTCCTATCCCTATAACCCCACATAGTTACCTCACTTATCCCACTAACCTACACCTCTGGGAATACTAAGGAGCAATTTAGCATGTCAGGGACCCTCTCTCTGGGCATTCTGCTTGATATCCAGCAATTGCCATCAGATGGATTGATCCAATGGCTAGCAGATAGAAGACAGAGGGTGGTGGTTGATGGGAGATATTCATCTTGGAGTTCGGTGACAAGTGGCGTACCTCAGGGATCTGTTTTGGGGCCCCTGCTGTTTGTAATTTTTATAAATGATCTGGATGAGGGTATTGAAGGATGGATTAGTAAATTTGCAGATGACACTAAAGTCGGTGGAGTGGTAGATAGTGAAGAGGGGTGTTATAGTTTGCAGAGGGACTTGGACAAGTTGCAGAGCTGGGCCGAGAGGTGGCAAATGGAGTTTAATGTGGAAAAGTGTGAGGTAATGCACTATGGCAGAAATAATAAATGTATAGCGTATAGGGCAAATGGTAGGATTCTTAGTAGTCTAGATGAACAGAGGGATCTTGGTGTGTATGTGCATAGATCCCTGAAAGTAGGCAGTCAAGTCGAGAAGGTTGTTAAGAAGGCATATGGAGTCTTAGCTTTTATTGGTAGGGGGATTGAATTTCGGAGCCGCAACGTCATGTTGCAACTGTACAAAACTCTAGTGCGGCCGCACTTGGAGTATTGTGTGCAGTTCTGGTCCCCACATTATAAGAAAGATGTGGAGGCATTGGAGAGGGTACAGAGGAGGTTTACCAGGATGTTGCCTGGTATGGAGGGCAGATCTTATGAAGAGAGGCTGAGGGATTTGAAGTTGTTTTCGTTAGAAAGAAGGCGGCTAAGAGGAGACCTTATTGAAACATATAAGATGATTAGAGGTTTAGATAGGGTGGACAGTGATAGCCTTTTTCCTAGGATGGAAAAAGCTAGCACGAGGGGACACAGCTTTAAATTAAGGGGTGATAGTTATAGGACGGATATCAGAGGTAGGTTCTTTACCCAAAGGGTGGTTCGGGAGTGGAATGCCCTGCCTGCAGCAGTTGTAGATGCGCCAAGTTTGGTGGCGTTTAAGAGGTTAGTTGATAAGTATATGGAAGAGAAGGGAATGGTTTAGTTTGGAGGGGCATTGCTTTTTATATTGGTCGGCGCAACATCGAAGACCGAAGGGCTTGTTCTGTGCTGTAATGTTCTATGTTCTAATGACTTGCCGGTTACCTGGGACTGAGCATAGTTTCTGAATGCCAATGCCCTGGGCACTCTCTACTTCCATAACCTGTTCCTGAGAGTATGAGGTGCCCTCTGCATTACCATCTGACCTGACATGGAATTGCCCACTGATGTGCCAGCATCTGTACTGGTGGTTGGTCAGCAGAAAGATGGGACATCTTTCATCTACACCCGCCCGCTCTCAATGGAGGGACCTGTTGGTGCAGCTTCTTCTGGAGGACGACTGATCTGAAGGAGGAAACTAATCAGTCAGTGTTATCACCCATTAGTCACTGCCCATACAACATGGCTGGCTGTGAGTTATATCAATGAATCACAGTGCCTTAGTGATTGGTGAAGCACTGAACATTGATTCTCAAAGGTTATTCTGAAGGATGAGGTTCCCCTCCATTGATTTCACTCTCTGCTCACTGGGCCCTTTCCTTCCTCACAAAGTTCAGCCTCTCTGTGACCTGAGAACCTTCATCCCTGCTCCCGGGCTCCGGGCTCCCAGCACATGACTGATGAAAATTGCTAGCTCTGCTACCTCATGATCACTCTGCACTGTTGTGGAGGCATTTTTCCTGTAAATATAAAATTCTACTCAATCATCAGCCCCCCACCTCCAACACTATACCATGTCACTCCCCTCTCCTCACCTTCACTTCTTCACCCCTGCAAACCCATGTAAGTATTCCCATTAAATTTGCACAGTTAACACTTGGGTGGACACAGGGCTTCTCTCACAGTGCACACGGACAGAGCTATGTTCATAGACTCACAGAATCCGTACATTGCAGAAGGAGGCCATTCAGTCATCACATCTCCAACAGAGCATCCTCTCCAAACTCAGACACTGCCCTAGTCTCGTAACCCCCCTCCCCACTGCACATTTTCTTCACTAATCTCCCTAATCTTAATATCTTGGGGTAATTTAGCATGGCCAACTCACCTAACCTATACATTTTTGAACTGTGGAAGGAAACTCATGCAGATGTGGGGAAAATGTGCAAACTCCACACTGAAGTTACCCAAGACCAGAGTTGAAGCCAGGTCCCTGGCGCTGTGAGGCAGCAGTGCTAACCCTTGTGCCATGTTCTGAGATTCTGATTCCTCCATCCACATGCGCAACTAAGCACAGGCACCCTTCAATATCTTCTTCCATGTTTCTTCACTGTGCCAACTCTGTTCATTCTTGCCAAGCGTAGAAGATCATTGTACCTTTATCAGCACTGAATCCATGTGCAGTGAACCAAATTGTGTTCTTTGGCCTGGCAGTTGTCTCTGCCCAGGCTTTCTTGATGAGGTGTGGTGGCCTCCTCTTGCATTCTTGTGGCATCAATATGTCTCACTTGGCACTCACCAGCTCCACAAGAACAGGAGTAGTCATCCAGGAAATAGAGGGTTTGACACCCACCTGAAATGATCTCCCACCTGGTGAGCCTGCTGGCTGTTGTTGCTATAATGAAAACCTTCTTCTGCCTCCGCTGAGGTTTTCAGTGGTATTGAACAGCCATCTTTAAATGTCTCACTGGATCACAATGGGACGGGTGCCCGCCACGCTCCCACCAGGCCCATTAAACCTATCCGGACGTATTTCACTGGCCCTTCGTATCCCAGCCAGAGTAACAGTGGGGTCTTCCGAGGATCTCGAGACTGAAAAATGTGTTTGGTTCTAGTCCCAAGTCACAAATTCTTCACCTCATTTGTCGCATTTATAACTACAAATGTTATTCCAAATTTAATGGCCAGCGTGAAGTGATTGGCTTTTTAGTCATGGCAATGAACTTCTCCGTGAGTCAGTACTGAAAGATGACCCAATATAGATCCAGAAATTGGGAATACTGTGCTTTTGGTGTGTTACTATTTCCTTTCAATTGGGTGAACTGATCCTTGAAAATGATTGACTGACAATTATATAGAAAATCGAATGGATGAATCTGCTCAGGAAGAAGGAAATCAATGGGCCTGGAATAATTCCATGGGTTGAACATGGTGAATAAAGCAATTAGTAGTCGAAGAATAATTGAAAGGCGCATCTTATAGTCCTTGAAACAGGAGATTAGTGATGTGTCATTTTATTAGCAAACATAACAGCCTGGCATATCCCATTGTTTTACAAATACATGAATTAAGTAATCTATGCATACATAATTATATTAAATACTCAACATTTCAAAGTAAAAATGTATTTAATTAAATAAACTGCACCAAACCAAACATGCAAAGCTAGATAACAACTTGTGCCTGATCTAACTGTCCAATAATCCATTTCAGAGGAGTTAGGATGATTCGTTGATGAGTGCTGGCAATTACTAGCAACTGTCGGGATTCTTTGATAAATAATACACTATGGGTGGCACGGTGATTAGCATTGCAGCTTCACAGCGCTAGGGACCCAGGTTCAATTCCCGCCTCGGGTCACTGTCTGCGTGGAGTTTGCACATTCTCCCCATGTCTGTGTGGGTTTCCTCCCATAGCCCAAAAGCTGTGCAGGTTAGGTTGATTGGCTATGTTAAAGTATCAAGGAGACTTTTAAAAAAATGTTTATTTGTTAGTTACAAGTGAAGCTTACTTTCATACTGCTTGTGAAGTTACTGTGAAATTCCCTGAGAATCCTCATTTCACAATGAGGGCGATTAGCAGGGTAGATATGAGGGGTTACAGGGATAGGACCTGGATGGAAATGTGATCAGTGCAGACTCCATGGGCCAAATGAGCTTCTTCTGCATTGAATGAATTCAACTTCATATTCCTGCAGCTTATGCTCATTTTATGCTGTAGCAGCAGAGAAAGTTGCAACTGCCCCAGGATATTTTACAAGGCTCCTTCGATAATACGCTCCAGCATCATGTGGCTAGAACAGCAGGCATATGGGAATACCACATTGCTTGCAGGCTCCCCTCCGAGTACAAACCATCTTGAATCAGCACCTTATTGCCACTCCTTCATAGTCACTGGGGGAAAATTCTTGAACTTCCTCTCCAACAACTCTCTACTGCATCAGTTCAAGAAGGAAGATCACCATCCCCTTTTCAGGAACAGAACAGTGTAGCCTAACCAGTGACTCGTCTCCCAAGAATGGATAAAAAGAAATGTGGTAGTGGTTTGATTATAATCTGCAAAGTACTATCTGAAATCTATTTCTGCAAGGCTACAGATCATTCTTTTTCCCGCCCACCATTTTCTTAAATCAATATCATGAAATTTAAAACAACTTGTTATTTTTCTGGCTGTATTTCGCCTTTGGCTTGGAGACGTGGAATGCAATAGTAATTTGCAAAACGTATTTGCACGAAACTCCATGGGGCACTAAGTAAGGAGTTAATATCTCCATTCAGATTCATATAAAAATTTAATTTAATTTGTGCAGTGAAGCAGACGTGATAACATAAGGAATGCAGGCTTTTAAATTCAGCTTAGATTCCGTATCTCATGGGTCTTCTCGTAAAATACAAATTAACAAAAGAAAATTATTCAAAACAAAAAGAAAGAAGTGAAAGCACTGATTGTCATGAATAGCGTGAGGCATCATTATCCTGTGATAAAAATAATAAGACCTTAACAGTAACCTGAAAACTGTTTTCATTCTGGAGGTAGAGCAGCTTTGTACACAGGGTCATTATTGTCAAATGTATTACAGGAATATTCCTCCACATACATTCCCTACAGTTCAGGATTAGGCTATTCAGTCCATCGAATCTGTATTGGCCCTAATCCTACCCAGGCCCTATCTCTATAACACTGTATACCTACCCTGCTAATCCTGCTTAGCATGGCTAATCCGCCTAACCCGCACACCTTTGGAGTGTGGGAGGAAACTGGACCACCCAGGGGAACACACGCAGACATGGGGAAAATGTACAAACTTCAAAGGTCTTTTACTCCTATGTTAGGAATAAAAGGATGGTTAGAAGAAAAATCGGACCTCTTAGGGACAGAGGAGGGGAACTGTGCTTAGAGCCCGAGGGAATGGCAGAGATCCTGAATGAATACTTTGCATCGGTATTCACGAAGGAGAGGGGCTTGTTGACAGCTCCCGTCTCTGAGGGAGCTGTGGACCAGTTGAGGGAAATATCCATACCGAGGGAGGAAGTGTTAGAGCTTCTAGGTAGCATTAAAACTGATAAATCTCTGGGGCCTGATGGCATTTATCCCAGGCTGCTTAGAGAGGTGCGAGGTGAAATTGCTGGGCCTCTGACGCAAATCTTTGTTGCTTCCTTGGACACAGGTGAGGTCCCAGAGGACTGGAGAATAGCTAATGTTGTACCGTTGTTTAAAAAGGGTGATAGGGATAACCCTGGAAATTATAGGCCGGTGAGTTTGACATCAGTGGTAGGGAAGCTGTTGGAGGGGATTCTTAAAGATAGGATGTATAGAGCGTTGCGATCTGATTAGGGATACACAGAATGTTAAGGGGAGATCGTGCCTTACAAATCTGGTAGAATTTTTTGAGGAGGTGACGAAGGGCGAGCCGTTGATGTTGTCTATATGGATTTTAGTAAGGCGTTTGACAAAATCCCTCATGGGAGGTTAGTTGAGAAGGTCAAGACTAATGGGATACAAGGACAGGTAGCTAGATGGATAAGTAACTGGCTTGGTAATAGGAGACTTGGTAATAGGTAATAGAGTAATAGTGGAAGGGTGTTTTTCTAGCTGGAGGTCGGTTACTAGTGGTGTGCCACAGGGCTCGGTACTGGGACCTCTTCTATTTGTAATGTATATAAATGACTTGGAAGAGGGAGTATGTGGAGTGATCAGCAAGTTTGCAGATGATACAAAGATGGCTGGACTTGCGGATAGTGAGGAGCATTGTCAGGCGATGCAGCAGGACATAGATAGGCTGGTAGCTTGGGCAGACAGATGGCAGATGGAATTCAATCCTGATAAATGTGAGGTGATCCATTTTGGGAGAAAGAATGTAGGAGGGAGGTTTATGATAAAGGGTAGACCTATTAAAAGTATAGAAACACAGAGAGACCTAGGGGTGCAGGTGAACAAGTCTCTGAAGGTGGCAGAGCAAGTGGAGAAGGTTGTGAAGAAAGCATATAGTATGATAACCTTTATAGGAAGGGGTATAGAGTACAAGAGCTGGCATTTAATGTTGCAGTTGTGTAAAACATTGGTTAGACTTCATTTGGAATACTGCATCCAGTTCTGGTCACCTTACTACCGGAAGGACGTGGGGACTCTGGAGAGACTGCAGAGGAGATTTACCAGGATGCTGCCTGGTATGAAAGGTCTGAGTTACAAGGAGAGGTTAAGCAAATTGGGGCTGTTTTCCTTAGAAAGACATAGACTTAGAGGAGATCTCATAGAGGTGTACAAGATTATGAGGGGTATAGATAGAGTAAACAGGGTTAAGCTCTTTCCTAGGATGGACTCAAATAGCACGAGGGGTCACGGCTTAGGGTGAGGGAGCTAAGGTATAATTTGGATGCTCGAGGGAGTTTTTTCACACAGAGGGTGGTGGGGGTATGGAATGCGCTGCCAAGTAAAGTGGTGGAGGCAGGTTCTCTGGAGTTATTTAAGAAATACTTAGATGGGCACATGAACAGAATGGGAATGGAGGGGTATAGAAAACTGATTTAAAATAGGGATCATGAGCCTTGGGAGTCCCTGGGAAGTGTGTAAATAGATGATGATATTGATGTACTTGTTTTTATCCTACAGGTGCTTTGGTCCACCTTGTTGTCTAACGAGGGGCATACACGCGATGGGTCGTGAGAGGGCTGCTCTTGGATTTTTCGAGAGTATCCTAGTGCTTCACATCGTTAGTGTACGCTTGACCTGGACCATTTGATGGGCAACACGACAGCTCAGTGACTATCGCTGTGCTGTGCAGATACATGGATTTGGGCCTGTGTCTGTGGGAGTTTGCGCATTCTCCCCGTGCTTGCGTGGGTTTTCTCCGGGAGCTCCGGTTTCCTCCCACATCCCAAAGATGTGCTCTTAGGCTAATTGGCAAAACAAATTCTCCCTAAATTGTCTCAAATTTGGTTTTTAATCCATAGATCTATAAACATGGACAGGGATCGCGGGTAGAGGTGGGAACATCAGGGTGATGGTG
The DNA here is from genome assembly GCA_024679065.1 of Sphyrna mokarran. NCBI lineage: Eukaryota > Metazoa > Chordata > Chondrichthyes > Carcharhiniformes > Carcharhinidae > Sphyrna > Sphyrna mokarran. Next base: position 48,160,848 of record JAGIQG010000023.1, on the reverse strand, counting down.
CGGGCTCGTTGGGCCGACAGGCCTGTTTCCCGTGCTATTTTGTTCTTTGTTCACACAGTCACCCGAGGTCAGGATTGAACCCAGTTCCCTGGCGCTATTAAGCAGCAGTGCTCTTTGCCACTGTGCTGCATATCTCAATTATATCACTAAACTTATTTTAATGAATGAGTTTCTCAGTCATTCTTGAGTCTGTGAAAATCAGTTTACCTCAAGGATAATCTGTAAAAGTAAATGCTTAAAATACCCCCTCATTTTCTGTAGATAATGTAATGGCACCAGATTACACAGTGACAGAATATAAGCACAATAAACTGCCTTACAAAGTGATCCAAGGGACTGATTCTGACAGGTATCTGAGTCAGCTGCAGTCTGAAGACAGTTACAAACAGTAATGTTTATCTGGGAATTGGGAGGAAAGGTGAAGATAATTTCACATTTTTATCTTCTGCAGAGCTGGGCAATGATTTCAGCTCGAAGCAGATGTGACTCTGAACTGAACTCTTCTCATATGGGCTAAGGGAAATTGATTGGACAAAGCTGGTCGAAAGCAGAGCTGTCTGACATTGCAGGATACAATTTTTATTTGTGATGTGAAGCTGTCATCACATCTCACACTCATCAAAATGAAAGCAAGTGTTTTAGCTATCACATATGAAACTTACCAGTAGGAAAATAAAACAGCTGGTCCATCGAAACTGCTTCACGAGGAAAAGAATTGTCATGGTAATGTGGTGGTTCATATGCCAGGAACCCGAGTTCAGTTCCAGCTTGGGTTACTGTCTGTGTGGAGTCTGCATGTTCTCCCCGTGTCTGCTTAGGTTTTCTCTGCCATCTCCGGTTTCCTGCCACAGTTCAAAGATAATTGCCCATGTTAAATTGTCCCTCAGTGTCAGGGGGATTAATAGGGTAAATATATGGGGTTACAGGGATAGGGCCTGGATGGGATTGTTGACAGTGCAGGCTCGATGGGCTGAATAGCCTCTTTCTGCCCTGTAGAGATTCTATAATTTTTTTTATAGGATCATTGAGTCTGAACTTCAAAACCCCAGTAAAATATTGGTAACATTCTGTAACTCCATGCAATAAGAATGGAATTTAACTGATTGAGTTATCATAAACCAATGAAATCTCAGATTGTGACCCTGAAATGTTGTAAAGTTTCTTGGAGCCCACACAATAAAAATAATTTGATTTATTGGACAAAATTATTTTGTTTCATACAGAATAACATCAGAATAGCGTGGGCTGATTAAGCCTTTGGTGGATCAGGATCAGAGGCAGGGAGACTCCATTGGCTGTGCAATTTGATGTTTGTTTAGCATCTGAAGAAAAGGCGAGGATAGTTAAAGGGACACAAGCACCGAACAACAAGTGACGCACAGTTCTTTTAAACCTTGGTTGAGGCAAAGACTTTTAAAGGCTCGTGCTGATGGTAGAATTGAAAGGAACAGAAGTTTCTGCTCATTGAGAGAAACTTCTCCAGATCCACTGTCAATGTTTCTCTGGATATTATTCTCTGGGAGAGTGACAGGAGAATCCATTGGAAATCTACCCCCATCCCTTCTGATGGGGAAGGAGTAAATGCCATGATGTTATGAAATAAAATTAAAGAATCATTACAGAACAGTAGGGAGGCCACTCTGTCCTTTGTGTCAATGCTTGCTCTTTGCAAGAAGAGATGAGCCAATCCCGCTCCCCTGAGGTTTTCTGTCAAAGTGTCAATGTATCAGCAAGTACAGCCATTGGCAATTACATTGTTAAGCTAATTGTCTTATTAAACATGAGTGATGATCATTGGTTCAACCTGGCAGGGGTGAAAGCATGATCATGCAAGGGATGAGGCCAGTCCATTGCACTGGGGTGTGCTGATGTCTGCACTTGTAGCTAGGATAGAGTAAAGGACAAAGATGGCGAATGAGATTAAACCTAGGCTTTACCTCGGCCTTTGCTTGGTATGGGCTCCTGCTCTGCCCAAGGCCGCAAGAAACTACAAATGTCATGAATGTAGCCCAGCGCATCACGCAATGGGCTATCTACACTTCCCATTACCTCAGCAAAGTAGCCAGCATAATTAAGGACCCCACACACCCCGGACATCCTCTCTTCCACTTTCTTCCTTCGGGAAAAAAGAATACAAAAGTCTGAGGTCACGTACCAACAGATTCAAGAACAGCTTCTTCCCTGCTGCTGTCAGACTTTTAAGTGGACTTATCTTGCAATAAGTTGATCTTTCTCTACAGCCTAGCTATGGTTGTAACACTACATTCTGCATGTTTTCCTTTCCTTCTCTATGCTCTCCCTGTATAGCGCGCAAGAAACAATACTTTTCACTGTACATTAATACATATGACAATAATGAATCAAATCAAATTAAAGATGAAGCGTTAGGTGAAACATGGGAACGGGTACAAAGCTTATCCTGGCAGCTTGAACCTTAGTTTGATTGAACCCACGATGGGATGCAATGTCTCATTTTGTCAGCTTGGTTCTTGCTTGTCTCTCCTACGTGGACCATGATTGGACTTGATTTAAATTGACTTTTTTTTGATTAGAAGTAAAGTGCCAAAAGGCACCAAGAATGTTTTAAATATTGCAAAAGAGAATAAATGGACACAGAGGGAAGAGCTGATGTGGGGGAACCATAAGGAGTTTGTATGTCTGCTGAGCTGTATGCAGAATAAACTTGCTGAAAGTGAAAGATAAATTTCTCCACATAAACTGGCAACTGATAGCAACAATTTCTGCCACTTCCCTGAATCATTTTGAACAGGATGGTGGAGAAAATTCCATCACGTGTGGCATTTCCCAGTGAAGAAGAGGAAATGCCGCCTTTTGTGTGAATGTGTGTGTGTGTGTGTGTGTGTGTGTTGGCCGCATGTATGTGCATGTGTGCATGTGCGTATGCGTGTGCGTGCGTGCATGTGTGTTGGCTGCATGTGTGTTGGCTGCATGTGTGTGTAGAATGATAAATCTCTTGGAAGGGATGTCAGGTTGGGAATTTGGACCACTGTCTTCGCCTTTCCTTTGGCGGGTATGAAGCCAGCTGAGAACTCATTGGATCTATTGGGAAAACTAAAAGGAAAATTAAAGGTAATTGAGTTGTTTGTTAACCCTGTACCTGGCGTTTCCTGCTGTGCGTGTTCCATGCTGTGTCCACACCTCATCAGGGTAGCAGAGGCAGGTGCACAGCAAGAATCCATTGTTGACTTGTTCACAAGATTGAAATTGATAAACGTGGAGTTAGCCAAATTCAAAAAGGCTAGGGATTGATGGGAATAGTTCCATCAGCCTGAACTCACAACTTCCTTTGGCAATAATGAGTTTGTCCAGAAAGTTCCATGTGCCTTGGAAACCATTGACTCAATCACACCTTTGATGCAACATGGAAACTCCATTTGTCACAGGAGGTTATACCTGAGGAGGAGGTGGCTTGATACAGTCCAGCAGCTAAATCCAGTGAAACAGCTATAGAAACAGTGACCTTCTGTTTTAAAATTTATTCTTTCATGGGATTTTGACAGCACGGGCACGATCCAGCAATCAATGCCTGTACTTCTGGATGGCTAGTGCAGCGACATTAACAACGCAGCGCTCTCTCTGTGAATTGCATACAGCTGTATTGAACAATGAGTTTAGATACAAGTGATACATCAACACAGGATTTACAGGAAAAAGGTCAGATTCCTCAATAACCCAAACAGCCTTTCCCTCAGAGAGTTCAGGTTTTTGCAGCAAGTAGCTGCAGACATCTGCAGCCTTCCGGAAAACCCACTCAGGAGGAGTAGAGGGCCATAAGCAGGCTGTGGCACTCAAGGTCATCATGATTCCCATTTCTTTGTGTCCAGGAATATGCTATAAAAATCGGTGGGATTTTATAATCTGCAGCCCACAAATACATTACTTCGATCATCAATGTCATATGTGCCCTAACCCCCAACTGTGCTTTCTGACGGGCAAGATGAATTAAGCCCAGGGGTCAGGTACTTTTTTCCAGGGATTTCCATGGGTGCAAGCAGTGATTGACTGTATCCATGTGGCAATCCAGTTTCCATCAGATCAGCCAGGTATCTTTGCTTATCTGAAGGATCTCCACTCCCTTAATCACTAAATGTCCACTGCCAGAAGATCACACATCATTGTGCCAAATATTAATGAATTACCATGGCCCCTGCATGCTTTGGCAATCTCAAGTACTGTCTAGTTTCTCCTCACAAAATAGCATCAGTGTTTGACTCCTGGGAGACAAAGGATATCTAATGAAGATTAACCACTGACCCATTGCAGAACCCAACCACTGACCCATTGCAGAACCCAACCACTGACCCATTGCAGAAACACAACAGCAATCGTGTCACTATCCGAGTGTTAATAGATCGAGCCATTGACTTGCTCAGGATGAGTCTCTGCATTTCCAGATCAGGAGGCTCCCATCTACCCAGCAAGCAGCCTCAGGATCACTGCAGTTTGCTGTGTTCTGAACAACACTATTTTGCAGAGAGGACTGGAGTTACAACACAGGGAAGGTGTGGCATGCTGATCTAGAATTCTCAGAGGAGGGACATCTTGCCACTATTGGTGTCTCCAGCCAGAGAGTTGATTGTCAATCAGTCTGTAACATTCACACTCAGGCCGTTTCACTTAAAAATTCTGTTTCTAACACTCTATGCTTTCCATCAAGACGCTGTTCAACCCCACAACATTAACACTTTCTTCCCATTGTCACCCAGCCAACCCTTGACAAGACACAACAATTAGGGCAGGAATAAACCATATTGTCCCTCATGTCTGCTCAGCCCATGCCTGGGTCTGAACGTCAACTTCATCCACCAACTCAATTCCAATTTACCTTAATTCCCAAAGACACAAAATCTGTCTTTCCTTTCTTAACTATTACAGCCTTTGTTAGTTAGCTTTATCTTTATTCCCCAGATATGATAAGTGCACACTTACTATAATAATATTATAGGTTATCAAATAGGTTTTAGTTCTACACTAATTGAATTTGGTCTTATTTCAAGTTGATTGATGTGGTGATCAGAGCTGTATACAGTATTCTAGTTGTTCTCTAATTAGTGTTTTATACAATTCTCACATAATGCCCTCCCCCACCCACCATCCCCACATTCTAGGCCCAAGAAGGTAAGTGTCCCAAAGACCTCCTGAAACACTCGCTCTCCCTGTCCATCCTTCAGTTATCTGCGGATATGAACTCCAAGAGCACGCTGCTCAGCCATGCTTCTCACCTCTCTGTCCTGGGATTATCAGCAGGGTTTCCCTGTGATCACAGCTGAGCTCTGATACATAGATTCCTGGGGCGGGTGTCCTCCTGGAGAGTGGGCAGGAGCAGACTCAATTATTGAGGAAGAGGTTACTCTGATTGGACTGAAGCAGAGAGAGTAGGGAAATCTTGAGAAGCGCTGCCACTGGCACATGCACTTTCTCCACCTTCCCTCATGTTTGAACAGTGTACAGGAATCATGTGATGGTGCACCATCAGAGTGCTGGTCCCTCTCTAATCTGATACCGCACATTCCTGCCCTATCTCCACACCGGGACCAACCAAGGTTCAATTGCGGGTCAAACACGGGTTAGTGCTGAAAGGAAAAGAGTTAGAGTCAAAGCATAATTCAACATAAATGATCGCTAAATGCCCTCTGAGAGGGTGACGATGATGTAATCACCATGTTTCAGGGTACCCTCAACTCTCCATTGGTCATTTTGTACCACCCTGCTGAACTCCAGGGCTTCTTCCTCATCCCAGTCACATTGGCAGTGGTTGTAGTAGCAGCCCCCCCCCTCCCCCTCCCCCTCCCCCTCCCCCATCCCCAGCATCTCTGCCTCCTCTTGGAGATGTTACCTCTCTTCTGCAATAAGCAAAGGCAGAGTGGGGGGCTTCAAGAGGTGGGATGAGTGTTGAGGAGTGGTCACTGAACATTTCAGGAGGGTGATGTAAGGCGGGGTGAGGGGGTTTGTGGAAGAAGTGGTACCAGAGAGTGAGTGTGAATAGGCTGAGGCTGACTTGGAGATTTGAGAATTTAATTATGTGTGACAGTAATGTCTGTCAATCAGAGGATTGCTGTGCAGGAGAATGTTAAGGGGAATGTTGGGGTAGGGAGGAGAGAGGTGCAGGATGTTGGTAGTGAGACAACAATGGCTGTCAGATCAGTTTCAGAACACTCACCTTGTCAAATCTGCCAGCTCTCTAAACCTTCTCTAGTACTGGATCCACATCCTGGGAATCAGATCCCTGCTGCTCACAGCCTCTGCTACTTGTAGCCACCCCTGCTTTGTCAGGCTGGCCATCATTCGCATTATTGACAGATCATTGACCCTTTACCATTTCTGGGATGTAGAATGGCATGGCTTTGTTAGCTGCAGATGGGCACAGTAAGAAACCTCACACCGCGTTAAAGTTCAACATGTTCATTTGGTATCAGGAGCTTTTGGAGAACTTCTCCTTCATCACTCATCAGCACTTTGAAAGCTTGTGATACCAAATGAACCTTTCATTTGGTATGAGAAACATTGCCAAACTAGCTCACCTTTAGTTTGAATTGTGTAAGAAATTTGACTCCAGGTTTTTGCTAAAACTATGACTGGTACCCATTTCTCACTCGCGCATAATTCCACACTAACACTCGATTACCTTATTGAAATAATGTTGTTTTGCACTCACTTCTTGTCTAGCAACTTAAGACTATCTCTGAAATTCTGAATGCTTCTTATTGTGCCCATATCAGTCTAGCACCAGCATTGCCACATCATGATTGTAAAAAATAGTCACTGATCTTATCTATACATTCCTGTGATACAGTGTCACACTAATGCTGATGCATTATCACACTTACCTTTATCTATAGAGCAGATGCTACCAAATCATTTTGCTAACATTCTTTATTTTCCACAAGGAGATTATGTGCCTGGGATAGCTTCTCAAGTTCAAAGACATGCCAGAAATGATGAGGAAAGTAGAATCCCTACAGTACATCACACTACAGTATGCTACAGTACAGAAGCTGATGGATATGGTATCGAGAAGAACAGTTGCTGGAATGCATTGTATGCATCCTGATTTTAAACTATATGCATCAAGAAAGCTTGAGTTTACTGTCCAGGGTGGGTGTCTATTGTGGGAAAGATAATTGATTATCTCTTCCAGCCTGTGTGGAAGAATTCTTGAACAACAACATGAAGGACATCATGATGAAGGAATTAGTAAATTCCTTCATCATTCCTTTCGTACACTAAGGGAACCTTGGTGTACGAAAAAAGTGATTCGCTGGTTAAAAGGAAAAAGGAGGCTTATGTCAGGATGAGGCTTGAAGGCTCAGTTAGTGCAATGGATAGCTATAGATTAGCCAGGAGTGAGCTAAAGAGTGAATTGAGGAGAGCTAAGAGGGGACACGAGAAGACTTTGGCTGACAGGATTAGGGAGAATCCTAAAGCTTTCTTTAGATATGTTAAGAATAGAAGATTGGTTAGGACAAGATTAGGGCCAGTCACAGACAGCAGTGGGAAGTTGTGCGTGGAGCCTGAAGAGATTGGAGAGGCAATGAATAAATATTTCTCTTCGGTATTCACACAGGGTGATGTAAATGTAGTTATGGAGAACACTGAGGTACAGGGTTGCCAACTGGAAAGTATCGAAGTAGATAGGGAGGATGTGCTAGATATTCTTGAGGGTTTGAAGTTGGATAAGTCCCCTGGGCCGGACGGGATTTACCCTAGGATGCTCTGGGAGGCAAGAGAGGCGATTGCAGAGCCTCTGGCTCTGATCTTCAGGTCGTCGTTGGTTACGGGTGTGGTTCCGGAGGACTGGAGGATAGCGAATGTGGTCCCGTTGTTCAAGAAGGGAAAGAGATACTTTCCAGGGAATTATAGACCGGTGAGTCTTACTTCTGTTGTGGGCAAAGTATTGGAGAGAATTATTAGGGATAGATTTATAGTTATTTAGAGAGAAATGAATTGATTGGGGATAGTCAGCATGGTTTCGTGAAGGGTAGGTCATGCCTTACTACCTCATTGAGTTTTTTGAGAAAGTGACCAAAGAGGTGGATGGGGGTAAGGCGGTTGATGTAGTATATATGGACTTTATTAAGGCGTTTGATAAGGTGGCCCATGGAAGACTTCTACAGAAAATGCAGATGTGTGGAATAGAGGGTGATTTAGCTAATTGGATTAGAAATTGGCTGGCAGATAGAATACAGAGGGTGGTGGTTGATGGGAGATATTCATCGTGGAGTTCGGTGACGAGTGGTGTGCCTCAGGGGTCTGTTTTGGGGCCCCTGCTGTTTGTAATTTTTATAAATGATCTGGATGAGGGTATTGAGGAATGGATTAGTAAATTTGCGGATGACACCAAAGTCGGAGGAGTGGTAGATATTGAAGAGGGGTGTTATAGTTTGCAGAGAGACTTGGACAAGTTGCAGAGCTGGGCCGAGAGGTGGCAAATGGAGTTGAATGTGGAAAAGTGTGAGGTAATGCACTTTGGCAGGAACAATAAATGTGTAGAGTATAGGGCTAATGGTAGGGCTCTTAATAGTGTTGAGGAACAGAAGGATCGTGGTGTATGTGTCAATAGATCCCTGAAAGGAGGCAGTCAAGTGGATAAAGTTGTTAAGAAGGCTTATGGAGTCTTAGCTTTTATTTGTAGGGGGATTGAATTTAGGAGCCGCAGCATCATGTTGCAGCTGTACAAAACTCTAGTGCGGCCGCACTTGGAGTATTGTGTGCAGTTCTGTCCCCACATTATAAGAAAGATGTGGAGGCATTGGAGAGGGTACAGAGGAGGTTTACCAGGATGTTGCCTGGTATGGAGGGCAGGTCTTATGAAGAGAGGCTGAGGGATTTGAAGTTGTTTTCGTTAGAAAGGAGGCGGCTAAGAGGGAACCTTATCGAAACATATAAGATGATTCGAGGTTTAGATAGGGTGGACAGTGATAGCCTTTTTCCTAGGATGGAGAAAACTAGCATGAGGGAACACAGCTTTAAATTAAGGGGTGATAGTTATAGGACAGATATCAGAGGTAGGTTCTTTACCCAAAGGATGGTTCGGGAGTGGAATGCCCTGCCTGCGTCAGTTGTAGATGCGCCAAGTTTGGTGGCGTTTAAGAGGTTAGTTGATAAATTTATGGAAGAGAAGGGAATGGTTTAGTTTGGATGGTCATTGCTTTTTATATTGGTTGGCGCAACACCGAAGGCCGAAGGGCCTGTTCTGTGCTGTAAGGTTCTATGTTCTAAATAGTTATTTGTATTGGCTGGGTCTGGATGTCTGGAATGAAGAGAAAGTGGGACAGCCAATCCTGTGCAAATAAGAAATACATAGTTTGTCTCCTTTACACATTTGGGAGTGGTCTAAATTGCTATGGCAATGATTACATGCAGGTTTTACTGATCAGTTTGAGAGATACATGTTACAGTCATAACTGATGTATCACTCAAACTGGCTGGAATGAGATCTATTACAACTGAGCAAACCATTCAAAAACTTGATGAAATGTTTGCGAGAAGTAGTAAAAATAAATTGTTGGAGCGAGTGGTTCAGAATTTACTTCACAAGAATTTGAGGATTATTTCAAAATCAATGGTACTCAGCATATAAAATCTACAACTTATCAACCAATGAAATAGCTGAAAGATGCATACAATCCCTCAAACATTCTTTGAGAGCAAGGTTCATTATCATGTCTTGTCAAAAGCTTTTTGGAAACTTACAGAAACATAACTCCTGTGACTGAAAGATCATTTCCATTCCTATCTTAAAGAGAAAGTTGAGACCTATATTTGATTTGCTATCACCTCCAGAATTCCAGAAATAGTCTCAAGTTGCTAGACAAGAAGTGAGTGCAAAACAACATTATTTCAACAAGGTGATTGAGTGTTATGCATGAGTGAGAAATGGGTACCAGTCATAGTTTTAGCAAAAAACCTACGATCAAATTTCTTAACCAATTCAAATTAAAGGTGAACTAGTTTGGCAATGTCATCCTGACCAATTATTGTCATTCTAAAATGATCTTTCAATGTCATCTTCAGAATTACCAAATTTCTTCAGTCCCTCGAACTGTGAATACTATCACAGAAAACTTTGTTGAATGTGAGTTGTGGGAGAGGCACGGTAGCACAATGGTTAGCACTGCTACTTCACAGTACCAGGGACCTGAGTTTGATTCTACGTTGTTGTTGTCTATGTGGAGTCTGCACGTTCTCCCCATATTTGTGTCGGTTTCTTCCAGATTCTCCAGTTTCCTCCCACAGTCTGATTAACCTCCCACCCTGCTGATTGGATGTATTGGCCATACTAAATTCTCCCTCAGTGTACCCGAATAGGTGCCAGTTCACAGTAACTTCATTGTTGTGTTAATGTAAGCCTTACTTGTGACTAATAAATAAAATTTCCTTTGAATCTGTCTGTGCTACTATACCGAGTGAGAATGACACAGTTCCAAGAGAAGTGTTACTGAAGTTCCAAATCACACTTGTAGGATCGAGGACAGCCAAATTCCAGAACATCATATCCAGCTAAAGAGGAATATACACCCTCGTGATCGGTTTTCTTATTGATTGTGTATAAAGATTAGCAGTGCACAGTAGTGTATCTAAAATATTACTGATCCTTTGTAGAACATCATAATAATTTGTTGCCATGGCCACAGAAATAAAATGGGAGGGATATTACATATTAAAGGGGATGTATGACACCTTTAAAAGCCAGTCAGCTGGGGAAAAATTTTCTGGTTCCACCCACCTCAGGAATTGTAGCTGATGGAAAATTTGGGGGACTATTTAAAAGTCCAGTGACCTCAGGTGGGAATTTCTGATCTAAAGGTGCACAGCTAATTTGTTGGGAAAATGCCAGCCATCATCTGCTGATGATATTATTGGGGTGTTTCATTGGTTCCTGCCTCAGTTTCATTTTCCACTTTGTACAGGCAACAGATCCTTCAATAAATATCTTATTATTTTGAATCTATGTTTGCAAATCTCATAACCCCAACATAGTAAAACACTACGCTTACTATCGTCATACAATTGTTTGACAAAGTAACAAGAAGGATTGATGAGGGTAATGCAGTGGATAATGTCTACAAAGCATTTCAGTAAGGTGGAGAGTGAGGTGCTACATGTTGACAGCTTGGTCAGGAAAGTGAGATCCCATGGGATACAGGGAAGATGACATCCAAAATTGGCTCAGCGGCAGGAATCAAAAGGTAATAGCTGATGGATGCTTTTGCAAACAGAGTCATAGCAGTTTACAACCCAACTTGTCCATGCTGCCATTTTTTTAAACCATAAACTAATCCCAGTTACTCACTATTGGCCCATATCTCTCTCTACCCATCACATCCATGTAACTGTTGAAATCCTTTTTAAAAGTCAAAATTGTACCTGCCTCTACTAGTACCTCTGGTAGCTTGTTCCAGGCACTCAGCATCCTCTATGTGAAAAAATTGCCCCTCTGGACACTTTTATAACTTTCCCCTCTCATCTTAAACCTACGCCCTATAGTTTTAGACTCCCCTACCTTTGGAAAAGATATTGACTATCTAGCTGATCTCTGCCCCTCATTATTTTATAGACCACTGTAAGATCACCCCTCGGTCTCCCACGGTGCACCGAAAAAGTCCCAGTCTGTCTAGCCTTTCCTTATAACTCAAACCATCAAGTCTCAGCAGCACCATAGTAAATCTTTTCTCACTTTTCTAGTTTAATAATATCTTTCTATAATAGGGTGGCCAGAACTGCACACAGTATTCCAAGTGTGGCCTCATCAATGTCTTGTACAACTTCAACAAGATGTCCCAATTCCTGTATTCAATATTCTGACCAATGAAACCAAGCATATCGAATGCTTTCTTCATCACTCTGTCTACCTGTAACTCCACTTTCAAGAAGCTGTGACCAGTATCCCGAGATTTCTCTGTTCTGTCACTCTCCCCAGTGCGCTACCATCAACACCCTACCAACAAATAGAAAGCAGTTTCCAGTGATGATCCACAGGGGTCAGTGTTGAGGCTCTTGTTGTTTATTCTTGTGTATTAATGATTTAGACTTAGATGCAGGTGGCATGATTGGGAAATTTGCAGGTGACATAAGAATTAGCCATATAATTGATAGTGAGGAAGATAGCTGCCAATTCCAGAAAGATATCAGTGCTTTGGTTCGGTGGGCAGAGAAATGACAAATGAAATTCAATCTGGAAAAGTGTGAAGTTTGCATTTGGAAAGACCAAACAAAGCAAGAGAACATTGAATAAACAGGAGAGGAGGTGAAAGACTTGGAGTGCATTCCATATGTTCTTGTGGACAAAGTTGTCAAGAACGCGTATGGAATGCTTTCCTAAATGGGCAAGGTATAGTATATTGGATGTGATGCTGGAACTGTGTAAAGTGCTGGTTAGCTTGGGGCTTTGTGTAGTTTCACAGAAAGATCATAATTGTCCTGGAGAGAAAATTATGTCGTCAGGACTTGAAAATTGCAGTTATGAGGTGAGATTGGATAGGCCAAGGGTTGTTTTTCTGAGAACAGAGGAGACTAGTTGACCAAAATTGAAGTGACTAAATTGAGGTGTACAAAATTATCATGGGCCTAAATAGGATGGACAGGAAAGATTTATTTCCCTAAGTTGAACATAGAACATTACAGCATAGAACAGGCCCTTCGGCCTTCGATGTTGCGCCGGCCAATATAAAAAGCAATGCCCCTCCAAACTAAACCATTCCCTTCTCTTCCATATACTTATCAATTAACCTCTTAAACGCCACCAAACTTGGCGCATCTACAACGGCTGCAGGCAGGGCATTCCACTCCCGAACCACCCTTTGGGTAAAGAACCTGCCTCTGATATCCGTCCTATAACTATCACCCCTTAATTTAAAGCTGTGTCCCCTCATGCTAGCAAAGTTGAGGGGTCAATAAACGGGGGTGTGGATTTTAGGTGATTGATGAAGGACAAGTGGTAGTGGGTATTCACCAAGAGGGTAGTGGGTGTCAGGAATTCACTGGCTAAAGCTGAAACATTCATTTATAATGCTATCTGGATCTGCACCTGAAGTGCTCTAACCTCTAAGGCTATAGACCAGCTGGTGGGAAAAAAGGATGAAAAGGAACAGCTAGTTTCCTTTCTCCCTTTTTTGGCAGGCACAGGCCTGATGAGCAGATTAGCCTCTTTCTGCAGCATTACTTTTCTGTGGTTCTATGAAGATCACCATAGAATCCCTACAGTGCAGAAAGATGCCACTTGGCCCATCGAGTCTGCATTGTTTCTCGGTGAGAGAATCGCACCCAGGCTCTCCATTCCTGTAACCCTGTGCATTTACCACAACTAATCCATCTAACCTACAGACCTTTGGACACAAAGGGACAATTTTGCATGGCAATCCACCTAATCAGCACATCTTTCAGACTGTGAGAGGAAATCGGAGCACCCGGAGGAAACCAACACAGATACGGGGAGAATGTGCAAACTCCACACAGACAGCGACTCGAGGCTGGAATTGAATCTGGATCCCTGGTGGTGATGTGAGAAACCAATATAACCACTGTGCTATGTACCACTATTTGGTAAAGCTGTTTTGTCTACCCACTTAGTCCCAGGGTGATGGAGAGGAATCAGAGGGCAGGAAAATAACTCTGAAAAATGAGAAGAGAAATAACAAAATGTACAGCCAGTATGTCTAGTTGTCCTTTTTATTCTAATACTTCTGGAAATATATATTTTATTTACATATTCACCTATTATGTGAATACAGCAATTTTATTACATCTAACCATGACATTCACATTCACCAATTAATTTATATAATAATTTCAATAACTATAGAGCCACTTTGTCTTTTGTGCTATTCAGAAATTCCTTTCACTTTTGCAAAACGATGTCTGATGGAAAATGTTGAGCTTTAGTAAACAGACACTTAATGAACACCTGGGAGAAGGAGAGAGGTTTAACTGTGAGTTCCTATGAAAAATCCGAGATAGATTCAAAACCAGCTGGAAAACAAGAGCTCAGCTCCTTTATTGATGGGAAAAAAAAAATTAACAGATCGGGGAAAAGTATGAGATTGTTTAACAACATGACAAGTCAGATACGTTTGTTACAATGGCAAAAATATGATGGCTCATTTCATACCTACTGCAGCAAAATATTAATTTTTATTCATAAAGAATTAATTCAAGTAAGTTATGCCATGAATGTGGTATGATTCAGTTGAAAGGACTTGCATGGGTTGATTTACTTTTGGCTACTTTCTCCAAAGCGGTCGAATGGCTCTGTCCTTTATCCTGTCTAAATTTATAAACAATTGTGATCTACCTCAGAATAATAATTTATTTTCCCTGCCTCCTCCTGATTCCAGATGCTGTACACCCAAAATTGTAAGTCACATAACACAGCAAGATTTATCACCTGAAGTTGGTTTCCATTGTCACTTAACAGGTCCAGCTATGAAGTAACATTTCCAAATTTCAATCACTTATTACCTAATCAATCTCGACTGGTCCAATCATTTGGATTCAAAAGATTAGTATGAGGAAGAATGTATGTGCATAAAAACACACAAAAACTCTTCATGAATTCATGTCTGAACAACTGATATCATTTCCCTGCCCACTTATTAAGTCATTTCAATACAAATTGCAACATTGGATGACTCTATGATTCTACCAATGTCTTATAGCGAGATTTTTCTTTAACGTAAGACCATCATTGTTATGGGTTGCCAGTGAGTATATGAGAATACATATCTCGGGGTACATTGGAAACAGGAATGTGACTTCAAGTCGGTCTAGAGTTGGTTTATATACGATGGATTAAACATTTTTTTTCTCAATTGTCTTACAATATAGCAAAGCTACTTCTTGACTCAGAGAAAATCAAGCAAACATCTTGCATTAGAGTAGAAGAAACGTTTATATAAAGCATTTTTGAGGAAATGTGTGTATCAGCTGGTTATTTTTCACATGTAACAGTATTGTCAACTGTTCAACGCATTGACCATACAAATGTCATTCCAACAAACTTTAAATAGTGCTACCAGATTTTTCTTTTAAAAAGGCAAATAGGTTAGCAAGCAGTCTTATTTTTTATTAGTCCTGGGTATCACGAAGACCCGATTTGAAACTTGGAAAGTTGTTATCATCAATACTTGTTCAATTATTTCAATAACATGAAAGTTGTGTCTTTATCTGGTCGCCACCGTGGAAGGAATCCAAGTTATTTGAAATCAGTCAGATCCCCACATTGTGAGAGAAATGTCCTGCCAAAAAAGGTCCAGGCAAATAGAAGCAGCTCATTATAATAACTTTGTTATCATTTCATTTCTCATTTCAACTTCTCTATTCATAACTTTCAAATGCTGCCACAAAATTACAAAGGAGTGTCTATTCCATATTACTAATTGGAATAAAGTGCATTTGGGAAATTTATGATTACATATGTAATAACCCTTAAATTGCACAGACTAACTGATTTATTGATTGAACCTCATGAGAGTTATTGGGATGTTATAAGTTACTGACTGGTTGAAAGGCTTTGGGTGATTTTCAGCCTTTCACGACTCCTGCAGCAGGATGGGCAAACCACACCAAATGCCATAGACATTGGTGGGACCAGAAGATGCGTACCAGCAGCCAATGGGGAATTACAATCTCCACCGGCTGTGGGTGGAACCAGTAAATCCCACCCACCCTCTGCTTTAAAGGAAGTAACTCTTCACCAGGACGCTTTCTGAAGCATCTTAACCTATGAAATGTATTCCTAAAGATTCCTTCAGTAACAGTGAAGTACATTATCCTCGCCCTGGCGAGGATACACAATGCTTGAAGGGTACAGCCTCCATTTTGAAGGCAATGAATTGTGCTGAGGTATAGTTCACCAGCAATGAAATCATGCCTCACAACAATGGTCATTTGTCCGACGTGAGTAGTCTAGAAGATGAGTAATGGAATGTTATTTCATTGAAGGAGACATCAGAACCAAGTCTAGTTTTGCTCTCTAACAGCAACCATCAATGCCCACCGTCCAGCATGAATGTATGGATACTAAGCAGATACAAAAATTGTGGCTGATCTTTCTTCTGTATTGTGTTGAAGTTAAGTGTGTAAGTGTAAGGCCAGCTGTATGGCCTTGTCCAGCACTTTTGGATTCTATGATTCTACCCAGTGTTTAGGATCATCTGGAACGAGATTGGGTTTGTAAAAAACAAACGTTTTTCAGAAACTGATGAGGGAGTAAAACTGCTTTGAAGGTTATCTATGTGTCAGCCAAGGGGTTTAAGATGGGACTGCATTTCCAGTAGGAATGATGTAAACACTTAATTGTCCAGTGAATAATATAAAGCAAACAACATTAGTTTTGCAAAGCAAAGAAAAATTTTCAATCATCTTTAAAAGCAACATGTCAGGTGGTAACATGTCAAGTGGAAGGTGTTCTGACATGAATAAATCATGGGATGGGCAGTGAATGTAGTCTGAAGAAATGGGAGTGGAACATACAAATTCATGATTCATGAGAAGTTTGGTGCTGATCACAGTCTGTCTGCTGAAGCAGCCACTGTGTTCCAAGAAAGCTGCTTCACTGACTCTACGATTATCATCAGCTGTTAGCGCACCCAGTGTTATCACAATAATTAATGCAATGTAGATTGGAGAATATCTGACATCACACTTTCCACAATGAACTGGGTGGGGGCTGTATCTGAAGAATGTTCAATCCTGCTCACAGAATTCCAAAACCAACAGCAAAAAAGAAATCTCCATTTGATCAGTAATGCATTCCTTTACCAAACTGCTCCAGTTTTAGACTGAGTAAGGAGTAGCATTAATAACTACTGTCTCGAGGATTCTTAATGGTGCCACCATACACAAAGTTTCTGCTAAGGGTACTGGGGAAGGTGTTACTCCATCATATTCAGCTTAGTACATTAACTAAGATAAATTCTATTGTGAATTTGAATCCAAAGGAGTGCAGGTTAGATGGATTGGTCATGCTAAATTGCCCTGAAATTGTCCCAAGATAAGTTCAAAGTTTATTAAATTTAAAGTTTATTTATTAGTGTCACAAATAGGCTGGCATTAACACAGCAATGAAGTCACTGTGAGAATCCCCGAGTCAGCACACTCCAGTGCCTGTTCAGGTACACTAAGGGAGAATTTAGCACGGTCCAATACATCTAACCAGCACGTCTTTCAGACCCCGGGAGAAATCCGAGCACCCAGAGGAAACCCACAGAGACACTGGGAGAACATTCAGACTCCACACAGACAGTCACTCAAGCCAGGAATCAAATCCAGGTACCTGGTGCTGTGAGACAACAGTGCTAACCATTGTGCCATTATGCCGTCCTTAGTGTCACAAGTAAGCTTACATTAACACCACAATGAAGTTACTGTGAAAAGATAAGTAGGTTTGGAGAATTAGCAGATTAAATAGGTTATGGGAAAGGATCTAGGTGGAACGCTTTGTCAGAGAGTCGGTGCAGACTCAATGGGCCGAATGGCCTCCTTCTGCACTGAAGGTCGATGGAGACCGGAAACTAAAAGGAAATGATTTACCGTCAAGAAGACACTCATGGTAAATACGAGCAGCTGATGAAGCTGAATCCATATCAATAGTATCAAGCTGAACAATATTGATTAGTGATATTAGATAGACATCACGAGCCACGCTGTGCATAAATGTGAATCACTGATTACATTGAGTTGGTCTGCGTGACAATGATGACCATCACATAGACAGGTAGAAATGATTCAATTGCACCATTGGCTCACACATCTGAACGCAGGTAAATGTCCAAGTTAAATACAGAAGAACGCGTTGTACACCCTGCTCTTTACAACCTCTGTATTAAGCTGCATGAAATAAACATGGGCAATCACCACAGCTAGAGTTTGCCAGTGTCTTAGTGCAAATTTTAGGTCAGTAACAATTATTTCTGTCTTCTATTTAACTGCTAAAGATTCAAATGTCATTTAAAAATACCACAACAACAGTTTGCAGCGAAATGTAAGGCCTGCTGGCTCTATCCACAGAGTAATGCAGCAAAATGAACCACCTGTATCAGCAAAAGTACATTGTGATTTGATAAATCCATTCTCGGGTAAAGCATTTGATCAGGCCACCACATTCCTTCAGATGGTGCACAGCGATGGTCTTGTCTATCTGAGTACCCAGCCTCTTGATCAAAGTTAATTCTAGTCTGTTAAAATAATTGAACCCTTTGAGGAAATTTCACTGTACACATGGAATATGGCATCTTGGCACCTTAGCAATGGTGTGGCTCTGGCAAAAGGTTTGTTGTTTGTTTGGGAGCTGGAACACCTTCTCCTTGTAGATGTGATTGGTGAGGTTGGGGTCTGGAAAGCTAAAGCTGCTTTCCACACTGCACAGTATCTCTGATCCTCTTCACTCTGGCATCCGAGTATCTCATCCCCGTACTGACCCTGTTGTTAAAATCTGAGAACGTGTAAACATGACAAGGAGAGAGAAAAACAGAGCAAAACAGTGGAAAAATAAAGGCCCAGTAAGGCTTTGCCAGCTATGGTTCAAATCGTGAAAGAAACATTCTTCATAGGACATCAGGTGACAGCTGAGGATTCATTTTGAAGATTGACCACAGTAGCACACAACATTTTTGAATAGTCGATAAGCTCGATGGCAATGTATCAAAATCAGCTGCATTAATGATCGTGCACTTGATTATCCAGGCTAGTTGCTTCAGCTTAGGAAGTGAATAAAT
Organism: Sphyrna mokarran; assembly: GCA_024679065.1. Lineage (NCBI taxonomy): Eukaryota > Metazoa > Chordata > Chondrichthyes > Carcharhiniformes > Carcharhinidae > Sphyrna > Sphyrna mokarran. The sequence goes on along the minus strand of JAGIQG010000023.1, from coordinate 48,142,114 downwards.
TACATAATACTCTTCTGTTCTCTTATAGCCCTTAACTGTTCTCTGCTTAAATTATTTGAGTTGTGATTTTTATTACACCAGATGTACTGGCTCCAAATCTGGAGAAATGTTACCCGAAACTTGGTTATCCTGAAGGCGTACACAATGGGGTTCACAGCAGAGTTTGCATGGGTTAGAAAGATGGCAACGTACATCACTATATTTGGCTTTTTGCAGAATGGACAGAAGAGTGTGATGCAGTTGATGATGTGTAGAGGAAGCCAACAGATTGCAAACAGAAGCAGGACCAGAGCCAGTGACTTGGCAAGTTTCAGCTCCTTCCCAAAGTACCTGCTTGGGTCAGCATTGTTCACTGACACTGCCTTTTGATTCAGGTGCTTGCGGATAAGGTTAAATATTTCCACGTAGATCACAAAGATCAACACTAGAGGTGGCAGGACTGATCCAAAGAAGTTGAAGTAGACCATGTAATCCATGCTGATTACTGTCTCAAACTGGCACACAATGATATTGTTCATCACGCTTGAGTTCATCCCACCCTGAGTAGCTTCAGTGTAATTATTCCAGCCAAACATGGGGATCATGCCAACGATCATAGATATGACCCAGCAGAGAATGACGGCAGCCCCGGCTCGCCTCTGTGTAACAGTGCTCTTGTAGCTGTGGGACAGAAATAAAAATACCAGGTTAGGTTGTCAACTTCACTTTTCATAGAATCATAGAATCTTTACAGTGCAGAAGGAGGTCATTTGGCCATTAACCTTCCACTGCCCACAATCCCACCCAAGCCCTATCCACCTCAGCGCACTTATTTACCCTGCTCATCCCCCCTGACAGTAATGAGCAACTTAGCATAGCCAATTCATCTAAGATGAACATCTTTGGAGCATGGGAGGAAACCAGAGCACCCAGAGGAAACCCACGCAGTCATGGGGAGGATGTGCAAACTCCACACAGGTAGGCACACGAGTCCAGAATTGAACCCCTGTCCATAGCGTTGTGAGGCGGTGGTACTAACCGCTCTGCCACATTGCTGCTCACTGTACAAATTCTCCTTCAAAAATAATTCTGCTGCAATGTCTAAACAAGTACATAATACTTGAGCAAGAAAGCACAACCATAGTCCTCCACCTTTCTCAGCCATTTCTCCTTTAGATAGTGCCAATCAAACACAAATGCTTACTCCTTAGAAAATGAGGGAGAAACAAAAGTCCAATCACACTTGGCTAATTTTAGGGAAGGCGGTGCCTAAGTAGCAGCACAGCTAGACTATTAATCCAGAAACTCAGTTAATGTTCTGGGGGCCCAGGTTCGAATCCTGCCATGGCAGATGGTAGAATTTGAATTCAATAAAAAAAAATCTGAAATTCAGAATTTACTGATGACCATGAAATACATTGTCAATTGTTATTAAAAACTCATCTGGTTCATTAATGTCCTTTAGGGAAGGAAATCTGCCCTCTTTACCTGGTCTGGCCTACATTTGACTCCAGGCCCGCTGCAACATAGTTGACTCTCAACTACCCTCAGGCAACTATGTGTGGGCAATAAATACTGGCCAGAAAGTGACGTGATGCCTATGAGCCATGAATGAATAAAAAGAATCTCCCTTGGAACCCTGTGGCAAAGGGAGATGTGGCCAATGAAACCTTTGGGAAGAATTGCCAGCAAAACCCTTCAGTTTAATCCAAAATGTCCAAAACTTTAGAACATTGAACATAGAACATTACAGCGCAGAACAGGCCCTTCGGCCTTCGATGTTGCGCCGACCAATTAGAAAAAAGCAATGACTCTCTAACCTAAACCATTCCCTTTTCATCCATAAACTTATCTACTAACCTCTTAAACGCCACCAAACTTGGTGCATCTATAACTGCCACAGGCAGGGCATTCCATACCCTTACCACCCTCTGGGTAAAGAACCTACCTCTGACATCCCTATAACTACCACCCCTTAATTTAAAGCTATGTCCCCTCGTGCTAGCTTTCTCCATCCTAGGAAAAAGGCTATCACTGTCCACCCTATGTAAACCTCTAATCATCTTTCTGGTCGCCTCACTATAGGAAGGACGTGGAAGCTATTGAAAGGGTGCAGAGGAGATTTACAAGGATGTTGCCTGGATTGGGAGGCATGCCTTATGAAGACAGGTTGAGTGAGTTGGGACTGTTCTCCCTGGAGAGACGAAAGTTGAGAGGCGGCCTGATAGAGGTTTAAAGATGTTGAGAGGAATAGATAGGGTGGACTCTCACAGACTATTTCCCAGGGCTGAAATGGTCGCGACGAGAGGGCACAGATTTCAGGTGCAGGGAAGCAAGTACAGAGGGGATGCTAGGGGAAAGTTTTTCACTCAGAGGGTGGTGAGTGAATGGAATCGGCTGCCGTCGGTTGTGGTCGAGGCGAACTCGCTGGGGTCTTTTAAAAGACTTCTGGATGAGTATATGGGATCCAATGGGATTGGGGGTTATAGATAGGTCTATGGCTGGGTAGGTTTTTGATGTGTTCGGCACAACTTGTGGGCCGAAGGGCCTGTTTGTGCTGTAGTGTTCTATGTTCTATGTTCTATCTTATATGTTTCAATAAGGTCTCCTCTTAGCCGCCTTCTTTCTAACGAAAACAAATCCCTCAGCCTCTCCTCCTAAGACCTTCCCTCCATGCCAGGCAACATCCTGGTAAACCTCCTCCGTACCCTCTCCAATGACTCCACATCTTTCTTATAATGCGGGGACCAGAACTGTACACAATACTCCAAGTGCGGCCGCACTAGAGTTTTGTACAGTGGCAACATGACGTTGCGGCTCCGAAATTCAATCCCCCTACCAATAAAAGCTAAGACTCCGTATGCCTTCTTAACAACCTTATCGACTTGACTGCCTACTTTCAGGGATCTATGCACAAATACACCAAGATCCCTCTATTCATCAACACTATTAAGAATCCTACCATTAGCCCTATACTCTACACATTTATTATTCCTGCCAAAGTGCATTACCACACACTTTTCCACATTAAACTCCATTTGCCACCTCTCGGCCCAGCTCTGCAACTTGTCCAAGTCTCTCTGCAAACTATAACACCCCTCTTCACTATCTACCACTCCACCGACTTTAGTGTCATCTGCAAATTTACTAATCCATCCTCAATACCCTCATCCAGATCATTTATAAAAATTACAAACAGCAGGGGCCCCAAAACAGATCCCTGACGTACACCACTTGTAACCGAACTCCACGATGAATAACTTCCATCAACCACCACCCTCTGTCTTCTATCAGCTAGCCAATTCCTAATCCAATTAGCTAAATCACCCTCAATCCCATACATCTGCATTTTCTCCAGAAGCCTTCCATGTGCCACCTTATCGAACGCCTTACTAAAGCCCATATATACCACATCAACTGCCTTACCCCCATCCACCTCTTTGGTCACTTTTTCAAAAAACTCAATGAGGTTAGTAAGGCACGACCTACCTTCACAAAACCATGCTGACTATCCCCAATCAATTCATTTCTCTCTAAATAACTATAAATCCTATCCCTAATAATTCTCTCCAATACTTTGCCCACAACAGAAGTAAGACTCACCAGCCTATAATTCCCTGGAAGGTCTCTCTTCCCCTTCTTGAACAATGGGACCACATTCGCTATCCTCCAGTCCTCCGGAACCACACCCGTAACCAACAACGACCTGAAGATCATAGCCAGAGGCTCTGCAATCGCCTCTCTTGCCTCCCAGAGAATCCTAGGGTAAATCCCGTCTGGCCCAGGGTACTTATCTAACTTCAAACCCTCAAGAATATCTAGCACATCCTCCCTATCTACTTCAATACTTTCCAGTTTGCAACCCTGTACCTCAGTGTTCTCCACAACTACCTTTACATCTCCCTGCGTGAATACCGAAGAGAAATATTTATTCAGTGCCTCTCCAATCTCTTCAGCTCCACGCACAACTTCCCACTGCTGTCTATGACTGGCCCTAATCTTGCCCTAACCAATCTTCTATTCTTAACATATCTAAAGAAAGCTTTAGGATTCTCCTTGATCCTATCAGCCAAAGTCTTCTCGTGTCCCCTTTTAGCTCTTCTCAATTCACTCTTTAGCTCCCCCCTGGCTAATCTATAGCTATCCATTGCACTAACTGAGCCTAAAAGCCTCATCCTGACATAAGTCTCCTTTTTCCTTTTAACCAGTGAATTAACTTTTTTCGTACACTATTGTTCCCTTACTCGACCATTTCCTCCTTGCCTGACAGGGACATGTTTACTTTCCTTATTATAAACAAGAGACAGACGGTGGCCTTTGAAATTCAGATTACTTCAAAAATGGAGGTTGAAGCAGCTCAATTGAAGCGATGGAACACAGCACAAGAAAAATTGGTGAAAAATAATTGGTTTCTAACAAGGGCTTGCTAATAAATTTCTAGGCATTCACACAGCAACTTTCACACAGCAGAATTAGACAGGAAAGGAACTGTTCTGGTTTCAAGCACGTTGCATCTGTGAGAAAACATGCATTTAATGAGGAAACAATGACTGGATTGATTAATTGAGAAATACAGAAATGTTGCCGGTTTCAGTCAGACAGTAGTTTATTTGCTTTGGTTCTTTGCTGTAATAAGTTCCAGGAAATACAAGGCACAGTTGTGTTAGATTTCACAGTAATTTGCAGTCACAAAATTAGATTCCACAGCACCATCGATGCTTGTGAAACGGGAGACTAAATCCACAAATAAATGCGGACTAAGAGCCTTCCAGCCATTTCCAGTACAGTCTATGCTGAGTGACAGCGCACTAACAGGAGTGTGTTGTCAAAAGATTGTGAGGTCAAACTGTGACACAAAATTAGCACATCATCTGCCATTTTCTTTCATTCATGAGACATTGGATTCACTGGCTGGCCAACAGTTACTGTCCCTCCCTAAATACCTCAGGACAGATGACAGTCAACCACATTGCTGTGCCTCTGGTGTCACATGTAGGCCAGCCCAGGTAAGGATGGCAGATTTCCTTCCCTAAAGGGAATCAGATGGGTTTTTTCCAACAATGGGTGATCAGTAGATTCTTAATTCCAGATTTTTTTTTTATTGAATTCAAATTCCACATCTGCCAGGCAGGATTCGAACCTGGGTCCCCAGAACATTAGCTGAGTTTCTGGATTAATGGTTCTAGTGATAATATCACTAGGCCTTTCCTTTTGGAAGGGGCAGGCCCATTTATCACCTGCGTTCAAGTCCCACTTCCGAGCTTGGGCACAAAACCCAAGTCTGACGTTGCAGTGAGATACAGAGGAAGTGTTACAGAAACCTTACAGGTCAGATAAGAAAACAAGGCATACATTGGCTGCTATGCTTCCTACAACATTAAATCAACTTCAAAATCCTTCATTGAGGCACCTGTGGTCATGTAAAATCTATTTAAATGCAACTCTTTTTCTTTCTTAATTATTTCCAACTGAACAAGCTTTTAGCTGTACAAGAGACTCTAATCCTACCCCAACCATGCCTTCAGCCTCACAACACCAATTGCTTACAGTTAAAGGATTACTTATACAGTAATTATGCAAGATTCTTTTTGACTCTGTTTTGCAGATGCAGAGTTAGTGGAAAACATTTTTTATTTATTTATAGGATATGGATCTTACACAGGAGGCCGGCATTTATTGACCATCCCTCGTTACCTATTAGTAGACAATATTGATTTTGGTGTGAAAGGCAGCACTGCAGTACAGTGGTGAGCCCTGGTGCCTCACAGTGCCAGGCACCCGGGTTCATCGAGGGCCGAAGGGTCTGTACTGCACTGTAATGTTCTATGTTCTATTTCTTCACCTAAAGAGTGGTGAGTGTGTGGAATTCATTACCACAGGAAGTATCTGATGCCAAAACATTGAATGTATTCAAGAGGCCCCTAAAAACTGTTGCAAAATATTTGTTTAAATGTCTTTGTCCCCCAGACCTATCTCCCTGATTCCTTTTTAAGAGGTGTGTATTTACTTTGAGCCTCCTTTTTCTTTTTGAATAATCATAGAAGTTCTTATTGTCAATTTTTATACCCCTCACTGATTTGTCCTTGTAGTTTATTTACTCTCTTTTTATTATCTCTCCTTTGCTGGATTCTGAATCTAGCCCAGTCTGTAGGACTATCACTGATCTTTGCCTCCTTAATATGTTTTTCTTTCAATTTAATACTCTCCTTAACTTCCTTTGTTAGCCCTAGCTGCTTTATCTCTCTCTTCAAGTATTTCCTCCTTACTGGACCATATTTTTGCTGAGAATCATGGATTACCTCCTGAAATGCTTGCTGTTGTTTATTGCCTGTATTTCCTGCTAATCCATCTTCCCCGGCCATTTTCACTAACTCTATCCTCATTTCACTGATTGTCTTTTCTTTTACGTTATAAACAATTATTTCCAACGCAAGTTTCTCACTCTCAAACTGAATATAAAATTCTATCATGTTATGATCACTACTTTCTCGGAGATCTTTTACTTGCCCACTAAAAAGTACCTGAATGAGCATTTGGCACACCATAATGTTCGAGGCTGTGGGCCAAGTGCTGGCTAGTGGGATCAGGTGGGCAGGTCAGAGCATTTAATGTGTCAGTGCTGATTGGAGGGGCCAAAGAGCCTTTCTGCACTGTAGGATTCTGTGTCTCTGAGGTCATTATTAAACCTGCCTCATTACCAGATCCAAAATAGCCTGTTCCTTGCTTAGCTCCCTGCCATTTGCTCCAGGAAACTATCAAGGATGCATTCCATGAATTTGTTGTCATATCTACCTTTTTTGCAAGTGTTTTAGTTTCAATTTGTTAGAAGCTGGTTGGAATGCAGGCTGGGAGCATTCTCTCCCTGGTATTTGAACTTCCACTCAGTAGCTGGCTAGTTAGAAGCAAGTGGGACTTCTGTCTTGAAGTGTGCTGAAAGTTCCAGGGAAAGAAAGCCTCAGGGTTTCAATTCCAAATCCAAAGGATTAATTCACAACAGGTTTTGAAAAGCTGCATGATCCAGCACCATGCGAGCATACTTACTTCCTATACTAAGTTCAAACTAGTGTGTTTGTAGTGATGCTTGATTTGGAACAGCATTCATAGCTGTTAAGATTAATACAATATTGTAGTTGTGTTTTTATAATTAGTGGCATTGCTGATTTTTCTTTTTATAGTTGAACTGTATTCTTAAATGAATTTTATTTGATAAAAACTCCCAAGTGGATTATTTGAATCATACCTGGGGTGAAAAATCTTATCCTCACACTCCAAAATCAAAGTGCAAGACTTACGTTACACATTGACTTCATAAAACACCTTGGAGTTTCTGATTTGGATTGTAGCAATATTAATGATTTTGAGGAAGGAACAGAATGCATTGTGGCTAAAATTGCCGGTGATACAAAGGTGAGAGGGAAGGCAGTTCATAAGAAGAATATCAAAATCTTGTTGATAAATATTGACAGGTTAAATGGAATGGGCAAAAAATAGGCAAATTAAGTTCATTGTAGGAAAATGTGAGATTGTTCATTTTGGGAGAAAGAATGAGAAGATGAATGATTGGGTAAATGGAGACAGACTGCAGAAAGCCATAGCATGAAAGAAACCCAGAAAGCTGGTATACAGGTACAGAAGGCTATGGGAAGGGGAAATGAAATGCCAGTTTTCATTTCAAGAGGACTGGAGCATAAAAGTTAAGAGGTATTGCTGCACCTGTACAATGTACTAAAAAAACTGGCCAGAATTCTCTGACCTCACCTTCGGCTGGGATTCTCTGGGGCCGCTGTTGTGAAAGGAGATTTGGCTGAGTGCCGAATTCTCCAGTCTCTCTGACAGCAGTGGCAACATTGGAGAACTCCACCCACTATGTACAGTTTGGAAAAATTTAAAGTTTATTTAATAGTGTCACAAATAGGCTTACAGTAATGAAGTTACGGTGAAAATCCTCTTTAGTCCCCTAATTTAAGAAAATATATGTTATCACTGCAGACAATACAGAGAAGATTGACCATGATGATCCAGATTCTGGAAGGACAGTCACACAGCAAAGATTAAGCAGGTTGGGTCTTCTTGATGTTCAGAAGAATGAGAGGCGATATTATTGAAACATATAAGATGCTTAGACTTCAAAAGGGTAAATATTGGGAGAATGTTTCCTCTCATGAGTGAGTGTATGATTGGAGGACATAGTTACAGAATAAGAGGCTATTCATTGAAGACAGATTTGAAGGAGAATTTTTTCTCTCAAAGTGTGGTGAATCTTTGAAATTCTTTATCTTAGAGAGCTGTGGAGATAGAGTCCTTAAACGTTTTCAGGATTGACATTGATAATTTTTAATTGGTAGGGGAAGTAAGGGTTACAAAGGAAAGCAGGGATTGGCCAGGATCTTAATAATGGTGGAGCAGGCTCAAAGGATTAAATAGTCTACTTCTGTTCCTATTTCCTTGGCTTTACGAATAGGTAAAAGTTGTAATTCTATTGCATAAATCCTACTAGTGTATTTGCATTCCTATGTGCAACTCAACTTCAATGCACCTACTTTAAAAATCTCTTCATCCATTCACATTTATAATTTCAATGGAGTAATATAATTACAGATTGAGTTACGTTTGTGGAATTGACATGGCTTACAAAGATATCTCAACTGGGTTTGATATTATAATCTTCATATCAGGATACCTGACACCATACTGGCAATTCTGCCCAGACTGAGTAACAGAGGTATTCCTAAGGTTAGACAAATCAGCGGAGAAAATGACGCTGCACTGCCCACTATTGTTCGCAGGTTCAAATATCAGCCAGCTATAATTATAGTGGTCATATGACACAATAATGATATAATTTCAATCTTCATAGAAATGCCTCATCACATTGAGAAAAAATCTCAACAACTTTCACTGCTCCTCATCCCTCCTGAGAACATTGGCTTCAAAAACCAATAAGGCCTGAAAATCAATCCAGTGATTGCAGTGTGTAACTGTTTCTTCTTCCACTGTGGAGTAACAAAAGGTCAGCACCATTGAGAGGTCATGAGGTAGTCTACACTGCTTAAAACCAGGTGGATACTGCTCAAGTGATTTTGATTGGTGTTGCGACTGTAAATAATGGGGAAAGAATTCCTGAGCAGTAAGAATGGTGGAAGAGCAACAAGGCAAAGAGACGCAACACTGGAGGTCTTGCTGCTGGAAGTGAACATGAGGAGCTTTATTCATAGCGGGCCAGGAGGAGTGGCAGTGGGAGTGTAGATCCAACAAGATCAATCCAACAGACCAGCTCCCGTGTGTTGGATTCAGTACAACAAGAACATAGAACATAGAACATAGAACAATACAGCACAGAACAGGCCCTTCGGCCTTCGATGTTGTGCCGACCAAAATAAAAAGCAATGCCCCTCCTAACTAAACCATTCCCTTCTCATCCATATACTTATCCACTAAAAAGAAGTTTAATGAACTCTCATGATTGGTCAACGTGAATGAATAGATCTTCAGGTGCCACACAGAATCATCATAAAATCCCTACAGTGCAGAAGGAGGCCATTCAGCCCATTGAGTCTTCTCCCACTCTTACCTATCCCCTATCCCTGTAACCCCATGTATTTTACCCCATTAATTCCCTTAATCTCGATATATCTTGAGGGGAGAGGGTGGTGTAGTGGTATTGTCACTGGACAGAGACCCGGGACAATGCTCTGACAACCTGGGTGTGAATCCCACCATGGGCAGAAGGTGAAATTCAAATTAATGAAAACAATCTTGAATCAAAAGTCAAGTGATGACCATTAAACCATTGCCAATTATTGTAAAAACCCATCCAGTTCAGTAATATCCTTTAGGGAAGGAAATCTGTCATCCGTACCTGATCTGGCTTGTATGTGAATCCAGAGCCACAGCAATTTAGTTGACTCTTAATTGCCCTCAGGGATGGGCAATAAATGCTGGCCAGCCAGTGATGCCCATATCTCATGAGCAAATAAAAATTAGCATGGTCAATCCAGCTAACCTGCACATCTTTGGACTGTGAATGAGCACTGACTTCGCACACTGTTTGATTCACTCTTCCACTCAACTACAAATAAACCTCACATTCATAGCTTTGCCTTATCCTTGCACACTTCAGAATGGCTGCAAACCTACTAATCCCTCTAACCTACACGGCCCAGGACACCAAGAGGCAACTTAGCATGGTCAATCAACCTAACCTGCGCAGCTTTGGACTGTGAAAGGAAACCGGAGCACCCAGTAGAAACTGATGCAGGTACAGAGAGAACTTGCAAACTTCACACAGACAGTGACCCAAGCCTGCAATGGAACCCAGGTCCCTGGAGCTGTGAGGCAGGAGTGCTAACCACATCTTCTGTAATATATTGCAGACCTCCTCATTGTTGACTGCTCTCCATTGCCCACCCTCCTCTCTTAGTATCACCTGCAAATTTAGGAATTTTTTTAGGTTTCAAAGTCCAAACCGTTTCTGTAAACTGTAAACAGCGATGGTACCAAAACCGATCTGTGTGGAGCAGGACTCTGGGCTTTATTAACAAATGATGTGAAGATGCCAGCATTGGACTGGGGTAAACACAGTAAGAAGTCTCACAACATCAGGTTAAAGTCCAACATATTTATTTGATAGCAAAAGACACTAACTTTTGGAGCACTGCTCTTTTGTCAGATGAGTGGGAGATCTCCTATTCACCTGACGAAGGAGCAGCGTTCCAAAAGCTAATGAAGTTTGCTACCAAATAAACACATTGGACTTTAACCTGGTGCTGTGAGATTTTCTGCTTTATTAACAAAAGCATAAATACAACAGCAAGGAAGTTATGCTGAACTTTTAGAAGACAGTGGCTGGAATTCTCCGGCCATTCACGCCCGCAGCCAATGCCAGTGAGAATAACCAATTTGGCATTCAGCCAAATCTCCATTCACTACAACGGGAATGGAAAATCCCAGCTATGGGTGAGGTCAGAGAGTTCACAGGTTAGACCTCAGCTGTGAACAGTTCTTGGTGCCACACTATGGGAAGAATGTGAACATGTTGGAGAGAGAGCAGAAGAGGCTTACCAGAATGGTTCCAGGATGAGAATGGGAAGGATGGGATGGGTCTCCTTGAAGGTGAAAGACAAAGAACATAGAGATGTTCAAATTCATCACGGAACTGGATAGGATAGCTAGGTAGAAACTATTTCCTCTCAAAAGGATCAGGAACAAAAGGACATGGATTTAAAGTGATTTGCAAAAGAAGCAAATGTGACATAAGAAAAACCGTTTTCACACGAGTTTTTCGAGAGTGAAATGCACTGCCTGGAAGAATAGTGGAACTCAGTTCACTGAGATATTTAAACAAGACATTGTTTCCATTCAAATAATCCCCCAATGTGTAAGGATAATGGGAAAAAAATAGGAAAATGACATTAAGTCACATTTGGAGGACCAGTGCAGAGATGATGGGCTAAATGACCTCCTTCTGCACTGTATCAATTCTGCGAAGCTGTGTGAACAACACGTCCCACTTTCTGGCACTCTGAATACGTTCCCTTTCGTCCCACACTCCGCCGTCTGTCTTGAATTTAGCCAGCATTTTATTCTGCCGCTTTTCTCATGACTCCACATTCTCTAACCTGATTTATTAGATTATTTTGGGGAACCTTTTTGGAAGTTTTGAAACTCCCAACCCTTTGCTCAAAGTCTCTGTTGCCTTTTCAAAAAATTCGATAAGGTTGATGAGTAAAATTTTCCCTGGCTCCATATTCATTTTATATTTTATTTTCCAGGTCTATTCTCCCCTTCAGTGAGCATTCCATTTCTTTGATGTAAAGCTGTCTGGTCTATAATTCCCTGAACATATTCTAAATATAGCAATTACATTAGATATTCTCCAATCATCTGGCACTACACCTTTTCTCAAACAGATTATTAAATATGTATAGAAATGCATCTGCTATCTCTCGATTATTTTCAAATTACCACAAGGTGACTCGATGTAGAACATGAAATGTTAATATTTTATTCAATTATGAAAGAAATGAGGATAATTTCTAAAACCAGAACCTGGGTAAATTCCAAGTCAATCATTATTAAATGATGGATCAATTCAAGCCAGTTAGCCACACACCCAAACACACAGTGAAGAAAACCAGGATCAGATCATTCAGAGAATAGATTTCATAGAATCCTTACAGTGCAGAAGGAGGCCATTCAGCCCATTGAGTCTGCACCGGCACAATCCCAACAAGGCCCCTTCCCTGAAACCCCATGTATTTATTACAATAATCCCTCTAACCTTTGTATCCTGGGACACTAAGGGGGCATTTAGCATTGCCACTGCACCTATCTTGCACATCTTTGGACTGTGGGAGGAAACCAGAGCACTTGGAGGAAACCCACGCAGATACAGGGAGAATGTGCAAACTCCACATAGGGATCTAAGTGGGAATCAAACACAAGTCCCTGGAGCTGTGACATCCTGGGAATTATCGTGAGAATAAATCTCCTGTTAATTCCCATGATTTTCTGACAATTTATGCTAGGAATATTTTGACCCCATGTACATTACAAATGCATTGAGATTAAAAAGGATATCTCAGTGAGTTCTCTAAATGTGCAGTTGTTTATAAGATTTCCTGAAGTATAAAAACCATGGGAAAGTGATTGCTCTTGGATCTTATCAGCAATTCTGAAGTTGAGGATTTAAAACAATCAATAGATTCGTGCTGCAAATTCTTTTTGCTCCAGGAAAGTATCGACAAATGTAAGCAGTTGTCTATAGTTTATGACGGAGAGCTCCTTTTCTTCCTCTGTTGTGCACAACCTAATTCTTTGGAAGTGAATTGGTCAGATTTACAGGGTCAGATTGTTACAGAGATGGACAGTCTGAGTTTGGAAATTTCCCAACTTGGCAGACTCCCTTTGGTTTAATGAGCCCTTTAGGACACTATTTCTTTCCTGGAAGGCTGGGGAGGGATGGGATTTTGCCAGCTGAGCCCTGAACTAGATCAGCAGTGGACACAAAGATGTGATCGTGTTGAGATGAGCTGGTTAGAAAGACCACCTTGGTTCAGTTGTTTTGGAAGCTGTTAGATCCTCAGAGCCCTGAACCATCACATCACACTGCTCCCCAACCCCCACTTACTCCAATGGCCCCAATGACAATTGATGTTCTTCATAAACCCCCGACCCTCATACCACCATCATATCCGTACACCCCATAGTCACAATGGAAACCATGTGGATATAAAAAAAAACTTCAAGTAATCTTAAACTGCTTTCACTCATAGAATCATAGAATCCCTACAGTGCAAAAGGAGGTCATTTGGCCCATCGAGCCCGTACTGAAAACACTCCCACCTAGGCCCTATCATTGTAATTTCCTATATTGGCCTTGGTATTCTTCCTAACACCAATGAACAATTTATCATGGCCAATCTGCCTAACTCATCCATCTTTGGACTGTAGGAGAAAACCCATGCAGACATGGGGAGAATGTGCACTCCAAACAGACACTGATCCAAGTCAGGAACTGCTCTGAGTCCCTGGCACTGTGAGGCAGCAGTGCTAACCACTGTGCCACCATGCTGTCCCCAAACACTTGGGATTTTTAAATTTATTCTTTATTTATTCATGGAATGTAGGCACCAGAGCTAGGCCAGCATTTATTGTCCATTTTTAAGGGCACTTTAGAATCCACCACGTTGCTGTGTACCTGGAGTCACATGTAGGCCAGACAAGGATAAGGATGACAGATTTTAAAGATTAAAGAGCAACACAGCACGGGAAACAGGCCCTTCGGCCCAACGAGCCCGCGCCGCCGTCATAACTATATAGTAGCAAATCCATTATCCTATTATATTATTCCTAATATGGAAAATTCTCACTATAGGGACAATTTGTTTCCCAATCAGCCTAAGAGCGAATTTTTGGGTTGTGGGAGGAAACCGGAGCGCCCGGAGAAAACCCACACAACCACGGGGAGAACACGCAAACTCCCGCAGACACCGGCCCAATTCCAAGTGTCTGCACAGCCACATCGATAGTCTCTGAGCTGTCATGGTGCCCTTCAGATGGTCCACATAAAGCACTCATTTACGACTTGAGGTACCAGGCAACCCATGAATCAACATCCAAGAGCTGTACCCGCACCACCTGCCGAATGCATGCTCAATGTTGGTCAAGTATGGACCGAATTACCTGTGGAAAAAGCCGTAGTTAAACAGTCTTACTATATCCCTCTATCTGCATACCACTCATGTGGCTGTCCAAGAGACCCTTAAACAGCCCCAGCGTGCCTGCTCCCACCACCTGACTCGGCAGTGCATTCCACACCCCCACTACCCTTTGTGTGAAAAACTGCCCTCTAATATTCGTCCTATACATAGCCCCCCTCACCCTATGGCCATGACCCCTCGTCCTATCCATTTCTAAAGGCGGAAAAAGTTTACCTCCATTTACTCTATCTATACCCCCTTATAATCTTATACACCTCTATGAGATCCCCTCTAAGCCAACGTCTTTCAAGGGAAAACAACCCCAGTCTATTTAATCGTTCCTCATAAGACAGTCCTTCCATACCAGGTAGCATCCTGGTAAACCTCCTCTGCACTCTCTCCAAGGACTCCACGTCCTTCCGATAGTACGGCGACCAGAACTGGACGCAGTATTCCAAGTGAGGCCTAACCGAAGTTCTATACAACTGCAACATCAAACTCCTACTCTTGTATTCTATACCCTTTTCTATGAAAGCTATCATACTATACGCCTTCTTTATCACCTTCTCCACCTGTGAGGACACCTTCAGAGACTTGTGAGCCTGCACCCCCAAGTCTCTCTGCGTCTTTATGCTCCATATAGTTTTACCTTTTATCCTATAACTCTCTTCTACATTTTTCCGGCCAAAATGCATCACCTCGCATTTATCCGGATTAAATTCCATTTGCCATCCATCTGCCCAGTCTACCAACCTGTCTATGTCCTGTTGTATTGCCTGACACTGCTCTTCTGTACCCGCCAATCCAAGCATCTTGGTGTCATCAGCAAATTTGCTGATCTCACCACCTACCCCAACTTCCAAGTCGTTTATGTAGACCACAAATAGAAGAGGACCTAGTACTGAGCCTTGTGGCACTCCACTAGTGACAGGCTTCCAGCCGGAAAAAGAGCCTTCCACTACTACCCTCTGTCTCCTCCTCCCGAGCCAGTTCTCGACCCATCTACATACCTGACCCTGTATCCCATGCGCCTTCACCTTCTCTATCAGTCTACCATGAGGAACCTTGTCAAACGCCTTACTGAAATCCATGTAGACGACATCAACAGCATGTCCTTCATCAACTGTTTTTGTCACTTCTTCAAAAAATTCCACTAGATTTTTAAGACAAGACTTCCCCTTGACGAAGCCATGCTGCGTATCCCTGATCAGATCGCAGCGCTCCAGATGCTCATACATCCTGTCCCTGAGGATCCTCTCCATTAGCTTACCTCTAACTGAAGTCAAGCTCACCGGCCTATAGTTCCCTGGGTTATCCCTCTGACCTTTTTTAAACAACGGTACTACACTTGCTATCCTCCAGTCCTCTGGGACCTCACCTGTGTCCAAGGAAGAGACAAAGATTTGCGTCAGAGGCCCAGCCAAGTCTTCCCTCAAATCCCTTAGCAGCCTGGGGTAAATGCCATCAGGCCCGGAGCTTTATATGTCTTTAAGCTGCCTAACAGCCCCAACACCTCTTTCCTCGTAATCCTTATTTCCCTCAACCAATCTCAACTTTGTCAACATCAGGCACAGACATCTGTCCAGTCTCCTGCTTGAATACCGACGCAAAGTATTCATTCAGGATCTCCCCCATTCCCTCAGGCTCTAAGCATAGATCCCCTCCACTGTCCCTAAGAGGTCCAATCTTGCCTCTAACCATCCTTTTGCTCCTTACATAGGTGTAAAATGCCTTTGGATTTTCCTTAATCCTACCTGCCAGAGCCACCTCTTGGCCCCTTTTTGCCTTTCTAATACCCCTTTTAAGATCCCGTCTACACTCTCTATAAGCTTCCAGCGCTGCCCCTGTCCCCAGTTGCCTAGATCTAATGTAAGCCTCTTGCTTTTCCCTGATCAAGTTCTCAATCTCCCTGGTAAGCCACGTTTCTCTAATCCTACCTTTCCCATCCTTCCTCCTTGCCGACATGTATCTTTCCTGCAGAGAGTTTATTTTTCCCTTGAAAGACTCCCACGTGTACCTCGTTGACCTGCCCTCAAAAAGCTTATCCCAGTCCGTATCTTTAAGATCTTGCCTAATCTGGCCGTATCTAGCCCTCCCCCAGTTAAATACCTTCCCTTTTGGGCTGGTCTCGTCCTTTTCCATTAATATCCTAAAGCAGACAGAGTTGTGATCACTATTTGACACCTGCTCTCCTACCTCGACGTCAACCACCTGCCTGGCTCATTCCCCAGAACCAAATCCAGTATAGCCCCCTCTCTAGTCGGGCCATCCACATACTGCTCCAAGGACCCTTCCAAAACACACTGTACAAATTCTTCCCCGTCCACTCCTACAGCTCTGGGCACTCTCCAATCTACTCCAGGAAAATTGAAATCTCCCACTACTACTACCCTATTTTTCCTACACTTATCTAGAATGTCCCTGCATATCCCTTCTTCCACGGCCCGCGGGCTGTTTGGCGGTCTGTAGTAAACACCCAACAGAGTAACCACTCCCTTCCTATTCCTCAACTCCACCCATAGAGACTCAATTCCTAAATCATCCATACCTCCCTCCCTCTGCACTGCTATGATGTTGTCCTTAACTAATAAAGCCACTCCCCCGCCTCTCCTCACACCAACTCTGTCACGCCTAAAACACTTATACCCTGGAATATTCAATTGCCAGTCTTGCCCCTCCTTCAACCACGTCTTGGTCACCGCCACCACATCTCAGTCACCGCCACCACCGTCTCGTTCCTTAACAGATATTAGTGAATCCAGGAAGCTTTTATGACAATTGGCAATGGTTTCACTGTCATCAGTAGACTTTTAATTGTAGACTTTAGTATTGAGTTCAAATTTCAGTTTGAACCTGGGTCCCCAGAGCATTAACCTGGTTGCGCCGACCAGTGGAACCAATCTAATGACCCTCTAACCTAAACTATTCCACTGTTATTCATGTGCCTATCCACTGACCGTTTGAACGCCCTTAAAGTTGGCAGGCAAGGCATTCCACGCCCTTACTACCCTCTGAGTAAAGAACCTACCTCTGACATTCATCCTAAAACTACCACACCTTAATTTAAAGCTATGTCCCCTCGTGTTACCATCAGCATCCGAGGAAAAAGGCTCTCAGTGTCCATCCTATCTAATCCTCTGATCATCTTGTATGCTTCAATTAGGTCACCTCTTAAACAACTTCTCTCTAGTGAAAATAACCTCAAGTCCCTCAGCCTTTCCTCATAAGATCTTCCCATCATATCAGGCAACATCCTTTCCAATGCTTCCACATAGAATACAAGAGTAGGAGTCTGATGTTGCAGGTGTATAGAACGTTGGTTAGGCCTCATCTGGAGTACTGCGTCCAGTTCTGGTCGCCATACTACAGGAAGGATGTAGAGGCCCTGGAGAGAGTGCAGAGGAGATTTACCAGGATGCTGCCTGGTATGGAAGGGCTGTCTTACGAGGAAAGATTGAAAACACTGGGGTTGTTTTCCCTTGAAAGACGTCGGCTGAGAGGGGATCTTTTAGAGGTATATAAGATTATGAGGGGTATAGATAGAGTAAATGGTGGTAAGCTTTTTCCACCATTAGAAATGGATAGAACGAGGGGTCACGGGCTCAGGGTGAGGGGGGCTATGTATAAGACGAATATTAGAGGCCAGTTTTTCACACAAAGGGTAGTGGGGGTGTGGAATGCACTGCCGAGTAAGGTGGTGGGAGCAGGCACGCTAGGGTTGTTTAAGGGTCTCTTGGACAGCCACATGAGCGGTCTGCAGATAGAGGGATATAGCAGGACTGTTTGAATATCGGGAGGACCAAATAGTAGTAGACTATCTTTTAGTTTCGTCTCGGGAATGTCTTAGTTTTTTTAGCATGTTTAATTAAGTCTTATTTGTTTCCGCAGGCAATTCGGTCCACCTTGTTGACCAACAAGGGGCATGCATGCGGCATGTCGTGCGAGAGCTGCTCTTGGAGGTTGCTTCAGGAGTTGCCTAGTGCTTCACGTCGTCAGTGTATGCTTAAACTGGACCATCTGATGGGCAACATGACAGCTCAGAGACTATCGCTTTTGCTGTGCTGACACATGGATTTGGGCCTGTGTCTGCGGGAGTTTGCGCGTTCTCCCCGTGGTTGCGTGGGTTTCCTCCGGGTGCTCCGGTTTCCTCCCACATCCCAAAAATGTGCTCTTAGGCTGATTGGGTAACAAATTGTCCCTATATTGGTCCCTATATGGGAATCTTCAACAATAGGCATAGCCTAAAGACAAGGATATGTCATTAGGACGTTAGGACGGCGGCGCGAGCTCGTTGGGCCGAAGGGCCTGTTTCCCGTGCTGTGTTGCTCTTTGTTCTTTGTTCTTTGTTCTTTGTATCTTTCTTATAATGTGACAATACTCCAAGTGTGGCTGCACCAGAGTTTTGTACAGTTGCAACATGACCTCATGGCTCTGAAATTCAATTCCTCAATCAATAAAAGCCTTCTTAACAACCTTATCAACCTGAGTGCCAACTTTCAGGGAGCTATGCACACGTACATCGAGATGTCTCTGCTTGTCGACACTACCAAGACTCCTTCCATTAGCCCTATATTCTATACTCCTGTTACTCTTACAAAGTGAATCACATCACACTTTTCCACATTAAACTCTATTTGCCACCTCTTGGCCCAGCTCTGCAGCTTATCTATGTCCCTCTGCAAACTGTAACATCCATCCTCACTGACTACTTGGGTGTCATCAGTAAATTTAGTAACCCATCCTTCTATACCCTCATCTCGGTCACCGATCAGTAATTTCTCTGACAGGAACATACAAACTCTGCATTCTCAAAATTCCTCCACTTTCCATTTACATCCTTACCAGAGAACAGCCGGTGCCAATCCACACTTCCCAGATCCCTTCTCATTTCATTAAATTTGGCCTTTTTCCAGTTCAGAACTTCAACCTGAGGACTAGATCTATCCTTATCCATGATCAGGTTGAAATGATGCTCTCTGGAATGGAGGGCAGTTAGGGTTGGGTAATAATTGCTGGCCCAGCCAGCAAGACACACATCCTGTAAAAAAAATAAATTTTAAAAACCTACAGCGGATTGGGAATGATGATTCAATACTCCTTCAGGATACATTTGTGACATTCTCAAGTGACTATAAGACAATTTTCCTGCTGAATGTTAGTTCATCCATGGATCCTGATCTGCTGGATTATTTTCAGCCCCAGCAGAACAGAAGATTTTGTCACTTTTATAGCCTTGCAGCTAATATTAGTTATTATTATCCCCTCTCTTCTTCCTCTCTTTGGGACATCATTCACAAGGAGCACGTGGTGTAGTTAATAATATCATTAATACTGCTTTCACCTCTGACCCCAGTTCACCTCTGCTGTGAATCATTGAATTTGCTGAGAAAGGCATTTGGAATTTGTTCAGTTCTTGTCTGAGGGAGTGTGGAGATTTCATTCGAAAGCAGTCCTAAGTAGAGACAATATGTTCAAGAGCTAAAACTTCCTGTCAAATAATATGCTTTGTCACACCAAGCCAAAATCTTCGCTTCATTTTTCATACACATGCTCTCTTGTTCTGCCTCAAATTAGTCATCAAAACATCAAAACTAGAAGCAGGAGGAGGCCATTTGGCCCTTTGAGCCTTCTCTGCCATTCATTACGATCATTGAATTCAATATCCTGCCTTCCTCCCATATAATGTTAAAGTTTATTTATTAGTCACAAGTATAATTACATTAACATTGCAATGAAGTTATTGTGAAACTCCCCTGGTCATCACATTCCAGCAGCTGTTCAGATCAATCCATCTAACCAGCACATCTTTCAGACTGTGGGAGGAAACCAGAGGAAGTCTATGCAGGGAGAACATGCAAAGCCTGCACAGACAGTGACCCAAGCTGGGAATCAAACCTGGATTCCTGGCGCTGTGAGGCAGCAATGCTAACCATTGTGCTACCATGCCGGCCATTGTGCTGTCCAATGGTATCTCTTGATCCCTTTAGCTCCAAGAGCTATGTCTAATTTCTTCTTAAAATCGCAAAGCATTTTGCCCTCACCTATTCACCACCCTCTGAGTGAAGAACTTTCTCCTCATCTCAGTGCTAAAAGGTTTACCCCTTATCCTCAAACTCTGACCCCTGGTTCTGGACTCCCTCACCATTGGGAACATGCTTTCTGAATCTACCTTGTTAACCCTGTTAGAGTTTATATGTTTCTATCAGATCCTCTCTCACTCTTCTAAACTCCAGTGAATATAATCCTAACCCACTTAGTCTCTCCTCATATGACAGACCTGCTATCCCAGGAATCAGCCTGGTAAACCTTCGCTGTGCTCCCTCTATAACAAGAACATCCTTCCTCAGATAAGGAGACCAAAACTGCACACAATACTCCAGGAGTGGCTTCATTAATGCCTTGTACAATTGCACCTCTCTTTAGAGTTATATCTACATTAATTTTTATTTTTATCATCTCCCTTTATAATTTTGAGATCCTCAACCATGTCTCCCATAAGTCTATCTATCTTTAATCCAATTAGATTCCACTTAATGGGTGAAGTTTTCCTTTCCTCCGCTAAGCACTGGTTTAGGGGTGAACATTAGCACGCAGTAGACTGGCTACACAGCCAGCTTTTCCCACAAGATTATCCAACACTAAGCAGGAATAGATCCTGGAGACATGTCCCAAGCTGTCACACTGGTGGAATTAGGCCTGATTTTCCAGAGATCAGGGCACCATTTTTAAAGGGTGCTCCAATTTCTGGTTAATAAAAAAGAACTGACTCTCCTCCCCTCCCTACATGCACATGGACAATCCTCCCCCATCGCTGTGAGGAACACACCCCATTGACACAGGGAGCTTTTCCCCATTCCTATTGGGAACCCTAGCCTCCTCGTGGACAGGGGAACCCACCCATCACCTTCTCGGCTACTAGGAACCAGCCCTCCTCCACCCACCCATCTGCCCCACCCCTGTCTCCTGGCACAATGAACCTCTCATAAAAATAAAAGCCTTTAGACTGGATACCTTTTCACTGCAGCTTCTCCGTATCCTCAATATCCCCTGCCTTCAATGGGACTAACACTGGGCAAAGGGACATCAATCGCGAGTGCCTCAGTGCCCTGTGGATTCTTTACAGCATTTTTAATTTTCTATTGTATTCTACTAAAAATTTTACTTATTCACTTCTCCAATAATCTTGAACACTGCTGAGAAGCTGTCCTCTCTTACACTACATTTTCTTTAGTGGCACCTCTTGTATTTTATATAGTTATCTCAATTTTTTCATGCCTAAACGCACAGCACTGCAATAAACTACGCTGAAAAAGAATTTTACAATTGATCTATCTTCCTAAGTTATTTTAAATCACCCTGTAATCTATTCATCTGATCCAGATTCTCAATGTCTGTGGCAAATGGTGTCCTTTCTGAGCCATTACTAAAATAGTGAACAGCGTTGGTATAAACATCAGTGACAGTCTATCTCCTTCCAGATCTACGCTTTTATTTTGATGAAAATTCTCTATGATCTGGATCTTCGATTCAGAATATCTGACTCACCTGATGAAATCTTGCACAATGACCTTCTAAACCGAACTCTGAAGGCAATAGATTACATTACTAATCTCAGAAACACAGGCTCCAGAAATGTCTGCAGTAACGGTGAGGTGGCAAATAGAATTACCAGAGCAAGTTGAGAGTTCTTCCGTTAACACAAGGGACTGTAGAGGAATCAAGGTACAAATACTGTGGTAACAAACTTCATAGCTGGAATCTTCCCTGTCTGCCACAGGAATCAAAGGGAGGAGGGGCAGACCAGGGAGAGGTCCATTAACCTTGGGCGGGGTTTTACAGTTTATGATGAGCAAGGCCATAAAATCCTGTCCATTGTGTATAAAGCTGTGGTAATACCTATTCTCCTACCTGCCTGTTTTAGAGATCAGCCATGATTTGATAGAATGGCAGCAGAGGTTCAAAGGACTGAACAGTCCACTTCTGTTCTGAATTACCATAGAACACTACAGCACAGAACAGGCCCTTCGGCCTTCGATGTTGTGCCGATGTTGTACCATGTTCCCATAGTACAGTCAGAGATGATATCTCAGAGAGAGGCAGCACGGTGGCACAGCAGTTAACACTGCTGCTTCATAGCACTGGGACCCAGGTTCGATTCCGGCCTCTGGTCACTGTCTGTGTGGAGTTTGCACCTCCTCCCTGTGTCTGCATGAGTTCCTCCGGATGCTACGGTTTCTTCCCACAGTACAAAGATGTGCAGTTTAGGTACATTGGCCGTGCTAAATTGATCCTAATGTGACAGGGGGATTAACAGGTTAATGTGGGGCTTTGGGAATAGGGTCTGGGTGGATTGTGGTCAGTTCAGACTCAATGGGCTGAATGGTCTCCTTCTGCATTGTAGGGATTTTATTCTATGAGAGGGACAGTTCATCATTTTTCTATCTATTGAGTGACTGGAGTTCTTTTCTTTTAACTCCTGAGTGCACAGATTATCAGGTACAGATCTTCTCACAAATTGTGAAAGATAAATATATGCAACAGTTGAATTTGGAGGCAATAAAACACACATGGAAGCTCATTCAGATATATACATACTCAAGGAATGAGTGGATCGGAAAAGTTCTTTTTCATGCCTGGATTTTTCCCAGGATGAAATCTTGAAATAGTTCTGGTCTGTACTCCTCTCATGGTCTACTGAGGATAAGCCTGGAGGTTTTAGAAAGGTGGTTTATAGCAGCAGATATCTTTTGAGTCACTCAATCCAAGTTCAATATTGAACCCTTGACGTAAAACCTGTGTCTGTTTCCTCAGATTGAGAGAGGTCCAAAGCTGCCTGAATCTCTACCTACTGCTGTTTCTCAGGCAGGGTCTTATCTCTGTGCTGATCCAGATGTTTCTGTCCTAAATCTCCTCCTCAGAGATCCAGGCTGAGATTTTCTGTTCCTGCTGAGATGGCTTCTGTCACAGCTGATATGACAAGCCAGCCTAGTGACTTTAGTGGCACTGGTAAACATCATTGGGAAGGCCACACCACCAGTTTCTGGAATGTTCTCAAAGTATCTTGGCACATTTTCCTCACAGGTGTTTTCTGATGGTTTGGTTTTGTCAAATAGTGGAGCCCAATATCATCCTATCACATACGGTGATGATAACCTAGAGTTTTTACAGGCATTATCCAGGTTTGAATCCTGAAGTTGGAGATTCTGCAAAGTTTCCTCCATTACTTGGAGAAGGACAGCCATTAACCACAGGAAGGTCTTTTGCATTTTGGTGACTGCTCAAAGATATATCCAGAAAGCTCATTTGCATTTTAATGACATTATCAGTATTTGCCCAGCCATAGAATCATAGAATTCTTGCAGTGCAGAAGATCATTTGGCCCATTGACTCTACACCGATACCATTGCATCCCCAGGCTCTGTCCCAGTAACCCCACATATTTATCCTACTAAGGGACAATTTAGCATGACTAGTCAACCTAACCCACACATCTTTGGAGTATGGGAGGAACTGTGAGAACCTGGAGGAAACCCACACAAACACAGGGAGAACATGCATGTTCCACACAGACAATGACCCGAGGCTGGAATCGAACCTGGATTCCTTGCTCCATGAGACAGCAGTGCTAACTACTATGCTGCCCTAAAGAAGATTAGCTTAGAGATCCTGTATTTCCATGTGTACTGGCAGGAAAGAAAAGGTCACCTGATCTCTCAACTCAATTTTGTTTTATTGAAGTGTCCATTTTGAGTTTATACCTCATTGTATAAAACTCTAACTTGTGTGAATGTGACATTTGTGGAACATGGACTACCAGCTCCAGACATACTAATCAACTGGGTTGGTTCCACATGAGATGAAGTTGTGGGAATCAAATGGGAGGACAGTGTGCCCAACACTGATGCCCTTCAAAGAGCAAAGCTATCTGGAATTAAAACTTCATTAAAGCTCAGCTCAGGTGGAGAGGACATGCCATAGATAGGATTGGAAATAAAATTCCTAAGGCAGTCATGTATTCGCAACTCACAACATGAACTTGCTTACTGCCTGAGAGCCAGGCAGGGATCCTGATTGAAGAACTCCCTGAATGCAAACTTCAGGAAATGTGGCATATTACCCATGGACTGGGAGAAAACACAGCGTAACCTGGGGAGCAAACAATTGGAGTGCTATTGTTTCCATCAAATAGCAGAGAATTCAGAGAACAAAATCTAAAAGATAAGCTTGACTGACCAACCATTCTTAACAAAACCAGATAATCTTTCCCCAGTCTCACGGTGAAAAGATAAGTAGGTCTGCAATCAGGTCCCACAGTCACACTACAATGCACAACTGATGATTTTAGATATGTAAGAAATGGCCACCATCAATACAAGGAGAAACTAATTATACTGACAATCCTTCAAACCTCAATTTCACCTCAGCCTTTTGGAAATCATGATTATACATGCGGCAGAACACCATCATTCACCAACTCAGACACTCGCTCAGAGATCTCTGCTGAAGCAGTGAGGCAGAAACCTTATTTCCTAATTTCATGCTGGGCCTATCGGCTTCTTGTCGACTATTCTCATTGATAATAAATTACATCCTTATAATGCTTCCTAGCATCTTCCATACACTTTGTGTAACACTCATTAATACACACCTAAATCCAAATGATAGAAAGTGATATCAGATTGGTCAGAATTTGCAGAGTATCCGTGAGCAAAGGAAATCATTACAGTTGTAATTGTTAAATGATTTCAGCAGTTCTTTATCTTACTCAGCATCTAATCGCTGTCTCCGCTGTCATCTAGCTACCTTTCTTCTCCTGATTTCTATTTAGGGAGCATTGCATGGGGATGTTTGTAATGACACATTAATTCAGTAATACTCAGTGTTAGGGATTGTCCCACATGGTGAAATTTCACTATTCAGCCCAAACAGCTGAAGTGCTGCTCAAAAATATCTTTCCCTGAGGGTTTGGTGGATGAGTGCAGCATGGAACATCTGCTCTTTTCTAATTGGATAGTGCAGAGATACTTTGATGATTGTCTACAAAGCCAATCTCTGATTCCAGAAGCCATCCTTGACTTGCCTTGACCATTTGATTAGGGCTGGCATGTTTCCCTAAAGTAGTCATAATGTGGAGATGCCAGCGTTGGACTAGGGTAAACACAGTAAGAAGTCTCACAACACCAGGTTAAAGTCCAACAGGTTTATTTGGTTGCAAAAGCCACTAGCTTTTGGAGTGCTGCTCCTTCATCAGGTAAGTGAAAGTTCCCATGCAAGTAGCTTTGGGACACATAAATTTCAAATCCATTACTGTATGCATGAAAGTAGTACTGCCCAGAAACCTTTCTGTCTGCAATACAATGATATGTATATGTTGACAGGTGCTTTTGTGAAGAATGTGGGTGAGAAGATGTACAATCCGATATTTGGAACTAATAAATGTGTCACCAATGACATGTGACAGCTCATCAGTAGCTTTCTGTAAAGTACATTAGTTAGTCAACAGCCTGAAGGAGAAGAAAAGATCTACACTGGAAATAATACAAAATCTCTCACCTAGTACATTTACAGTCAGGGAATATGATGGATTAAAAGCCAATGAGCTGCTGTGCTATCAAATGCTGATTGAGTGGCACCTTAAGTAGAAAATTTCCCATACATGTATAACAAATCTACTTCTTCTTAGGGTGCCCCATTGGTACAGTGGTTAGCACTGCACCTCACAATACCAGGCAGCCAGGTTTGATTCCCACATTAGGTCACTATATGGGCAGCCTCAGAGTAAAGCAATGATTCTTTGAACCTGAGATAATGAGGAAAACCTTCAGCCAGAAAGTGGTGAATTTCAGGAATTTATTGCCACAGAAAGTTGTGGAAGTCAGGTCGTTAAGTACATTTAAGATAAATAGGTTTTTAATTGATAAAGGGATCGAGTAACGGGGGAAAAGCAGGAAAATAATGTGATTGAGAAATTTATCAACCATGATTGAACGGAGAAGCAGACTCGATGGGCCAAATTACCTAATTCTGCTCCTATATCTTATGGTCTTGTGTAGTTTGTATGTTCTCCCCATGTTCTCACTTAGATAGTGAAGAAGGATGTTATAGTTTGCAGAGAGACTTGGACAAGTTGCAGAGCTGGGCCGAGAAGTGGCAAATGGAGTTTAATGCGGAAAAGTGTGAGGTAATTCACTTTGGCAGGAATAACAAACGTGTAGAGTATAGGGCTAATGGTAGGACTCTTAATAGTGTTGATGAACAGAGGGATCTTGGTGTATATGTGCATAGATCCCTGAAAGTTGGCAATCAAGTCGATAAGGTTGTTAAGAAGGCATATGGAGTCTTAGCTTTTATTGGTAAGGGGATTGAATTTCGGAGCCGCAACGTCATGTTGCAACTGTACAAAACTCTAGCGCGGCCGCACTTGGAGTATTGTGTGCAGTTCTGGTCCCCACATTATAAGAAAGATGTGGAGGCATTGGAGAGGGTGCAGAGGAGGTTTACCAGGATGTAACCTGGTATGGAGGGCAGGTCTTATGAAAGAGGCTGAGGGATTTTGGCTCTGTTGGGCCGAAGGGCCTGTTTCCCGTGCTGTTTTGTTCTTTGTTGTTCTTTGTTCTTTGTTCTTTGATTTGAGGTTGTTTTCGTCGGAAAGAAGGTGGCTAAGAGGAGACCTTATTGAAACATATAAGATGATTAGAGGTTTAGATAGGGTGGACAGTGATAGCCTTTTTCCTAGGATGGAGAAAGCTAGCACGAGGGGACATAGCTTTAAATTAAGGGGTGGTAGTTTTAGGACAGATGTCAGAGGTAGGTTCTTTACCCAGAGGGTGGTAAGGGTATGGAATGCCCTGCCTGCTGCAGTTGTAGATGCGCCAAGTTTGATGGCGTTTAAGAGATTAGTAGATAAGTTTATGGATGAAAAGGGAATGGTTTAGGTTAGAGGGTCATTGCTTTTTCTTAATTGGTTGGCGCAACATCAAAGGCCGAAGGGCCTGTTCTGCGCTGTAATGTTCTATGTCTACATGTGTTTCCTCTAGGGTCTCCAGCTTCCTCCCACAGTTCAAAATGTGCAGGTCAGATGGATTGGCCATATAAAATTGTCCCTTAGTGTCTCAAGGAGTGCGGGTTAGGGTGATTAACCATGGTGAATTCTGAGGATTACGAGGATGGGGTGTGGGGGTGTGTGGTCTGGGTAAAATGCTCCGTTGGAGAGTCAGTGCAGACTCAATGGGCCAAATGGCCTCCTCCTGCACTTTGTTTCAAAGCAATTTAACTGGGTATGAAGATATCTCTTGGAGATTTGGTGACAAGCATTTAAAAGAATGCTGAAATATGCTTTCACGGTGAAGAAGATTTACCATTGGCCACCAGCAGGATTTTCCAGTCCCGCTGATACCTACAGCATTTTTCCTGGTTCGCCTGCCCTGTCGCTTTTGGTGGAATTGGAATATCCTGCCAGCAGGAAGGGTTGAAAAACCTCACCCATATAATATTACCCCCATGTTGATTCACTTCTCTTTATATTTTATTTCAATATTTTTAGAGCATTTTTATGTCACACCCCTATAATACTTTCTTCTTGTTCTATAAAAAGTTAGATGCTGATGCAGTAAACTAAGGTTCATTTCAGATCAGTGAATTGAATGTGTGATTTTGGAATAAATATTTTACAAGGAATGATTAAAGGAATATTGAAACACTTGCCCATATAGATTCTGCAATTTTACCTACTGCTGCATTGCTGTTCAAAAGTAGCGGTTCATCATAAATTTGACTCATTCACTGAAATACCTTCATTTTATTTAATTAATTTATAGATAATTGTTGTATTTTGCATTTTTAATGCTTACAGTAATTTGTTTGTGATATTTGGGATACCTACATCGCAGGCCTGCTACAAATCTTTTAAATTGTGTCTTTAATTTATCTTAGAGAATGAGCAATAAATATTACAGCTTAGCCATTGATGATATCATGATTTTCTACACTGATTTTTAAATATCAATGAAAGTTAAAGTCAAATTACATTGCACCCCATCAAACACTGTGAACAGTGCACTTAATATACCAATGTGGTAACATGAGTAATCCCTCTAAAATGTGGTCTCAGATCTCCAGGCCCTGTTATCTGTGAGAGCCAGGCACACAGGGACACCTTCTACATGAACAATGCTTGGTTTAATATATCTTTCATCTTGTGTTTTGCTCTTTTTTTAAATAACATCCATGTAAGTTGATCACAAATACAGGAAGGAAACACAAAGCCAGTAGACCATTTTCATCATCTGATCCAATCCTCTAAATGTGTAAAAGGAAAGGCAAGGAGCAAATTAAAGCTACTTTTCAATTGGCCTTGGCCCCCATTAAGACAGCCCATGTCAAAACAAACCTCTTGGACTTTTGACGTCAACCTGCAGCCAAGATTTCTGGATTTCTGTGACTGCTGAGAAAAGAGAGCCGGCAAAACGTTTTGTCCTGTACTCATTGACACTTTGCAGGAGCAAAGTTACCATAATCCCAGATGATCCTGGGCTGCTCACCCTTTTGGGGTTGAGGGGGGTGGGGGAGATGGTGGGGATGGGCTGAAGGGGAGGGCAGTGGGGAGGCTGAAGGGGCTGATTGGTGATGATTTAACATTAACCTGAAGATCACCACACTTCAGGTGAGGGGTAAGGTTAGGAAGGCAAGGCCTTTTTGGAACATAGAACAGTACAGCACAGTACAGGTCTTTTGGCCCTCGATATCGTGCTGAGCTATGTCCAAACATAAGATCAAGCTATCTCACTCTCTATAATTCTGCTGTGCTCCATGTGTCTATCCAATAACCGCTTGAAAGTTCCTAAAGTGTCCAACTCCACCATCACAGCAGGCAGTGCATTCCACACCCCAACCACTCTCTGAGTAAAGAATCTACCTCAGACATCCTTCCTATATCTCCCACCATGAACCTTATAGTTATACCTGCTAGTAACAGCTACATCCATCTGAAGAAATAGTTTCTGTACGTCCACTCTATCTATTCCCCCTCATCATCTTATAAACCTCTATTAAGTTGCCTCTCATTCTCCTCTGCTTCAAAGAGAAAAGCCTCAGCTCCCACAACCTTTCCTCATAAGACCTACCCTCCAAACCAGGCAGCATCCTGGTAAACCTCCTCTACACTCCCTCCAATGCTTCCACATCCTTCTTATAGAGAGGTGACCAGAACTGAACACAATATCCCAAATGTGGTCTCACTAAGTCTGGTATAGTTGCAGCATAATCCCACAGCTCTTAAACTCAAACCCCCTGTTAATAAACGCTAACACAATATAAACCTTCTTTATGGCTCTATCCGCTTGAGTGGCAACCTTCAGAAATCTGTAGATATGAACCCCAAGATCTCTCTCTCCTTCCACATTCCTTAGAACTCTGCCGTTGACCCTGTAATCTACATTCAAGTTTGTCTTATAAAATGAATTATCTCGCACTTATCAGGGTTAAACTCCATCTGCCACTTTTCAGCCCAGCTCTGCATCCTATCAGTGTCTCTTTGTAGCCTGCAAGAGCCCCCACCTCATCCACTACTCCACCAATCTTGGTATCATCAGCAAATTTACTAGCCCATCTTTCAGCCCCCTCTTCCAAGTCATTGATAAAAATCACAAATAGCAGAGCACCCAGCACTGACCCCGGGGATCCACCGCTAGTAACTGGCTTCCAGTCTGAAAATTTTCTTCCATCACCACCTTCTGTGGTCTATGAGATAGAACTCAGTAAGAATCTAGCAACACCAATTTTAAATCCAACCGATTTATCTGATAGTAAATTTGCGAGCTTTCGACCTTTTCGTCTTCGTCAGGCAAATGCAGTGTTCTGGTCTGCAATAGCACACATATCAGCACAGACAGTTACAGATTGCTGATTAGAATGTGAATCCTTACACCTAACCTGCTGTTCAAGTGTTAAAGCGGCTAACAATGTGTGAGAAGGGAATCCTGAGCATTGGTTAGAGAATTGTGTATTTTCTCCAGACAGCACAGTAAGTAAGGTTTTTTGTTAACCCAGGCAAGTCACGGGGGTTACAGATAGTGTGACATGAAGCCAAGATCCCTGTTGAGACCGTCCTCATGTGTGCTGAACTTGGCTATCAGTCTCTGCTCAGCGACTCTGCGCTGTCGTGTGTCATGAAGGCCCCCTCGAAGAACATTTACCCGCAGGTCGGAGGCTGAATGCCCATGACTGCTGAAGTGTTTGCCCACAGGAAGGGAACTGTTTTGCCTGGTGATTGTTGAGCGATGCTCATTCATCCGCTGTCGTAGTGTCTGCATTGTCTCCCCAATGTACCATACTTCGGGACATCCTTTCTTGCAACGTATTAGATAGACAACATTGGCCGAGTTGCAAGAGTATGTACCGTGTACCTGGTGAATGGTATCCTCACGTTTGATGATGTTGTCCATGTCTATGATCTGGCATGTCTTGCAGAGGTTGCTGTGGCAGGGTTGTGTGGTATTGTGGTCACTGTTCTCCTGAAGGTTGGGTAGTTTGCTGCGAACAATGATCTGTTTGAGGTTGTGCGGTTGTCTGAAAGCAAGAAGTGGGGGGGTGGGGATGGCCCTAGCGAGATGTTCATCGTCATCAATGATATGTTGAAGACTCCGGAGAAGATGTCGTAGCTTCTCCACTCTGGGGAAGTACTGGACAACAAAGGGTACTCTGTCCACCGTGTCCCGTGTTCGTCTTCTGAGGAGGTCAGTGCAGTTTATCGCTGTGGCACATCGGAACAGTCGATCGATGATTCGAGCGCCATATCCTGTTCTCACGAGGGCATCTTTCAGCGTCTGGAGGTGTCTGTCACGATCCTCCTCATCTGAGCAAATTCTGTGTATGTGGAGGGCTTGTCCATAGGGAATGGCTTCTTTAACGTGTCTAGGGTGGAAGCTGGAGAAGTGGAGCATTGTGAAGTTGTCTGTCGGTTTTCGGTACAGTGAGGTGCTGAGGTGACCGTCCTTGATGGAGATGCATGTGTCCGAGAATGCAACTGATTCTGGAGAATAGTCCATGAGATAGCCAGTTACTTATTCAATTGGCCAAATTTCCTTCTATTCCACATCTCCTTACTTTATTCATGGGGAATCTTATCAAATGCCTTACTAAAATCCATGCTTACGACATCAACAGCACTATCTTCATCTACACACTTAGTTACCTCCTCAAAGAATTCAATCAAATTTGTGAGGCAGAACTTACCCCTCATGAAACTATGCTGATCATCCCAGATTAAACTCAATCTTTCCAAATGGTCATAAATCCTATCCCTAAGGACCCTTTCCATTAACTTACCGACCATTGAAGTTTGACTAACTTGCCTATAATTACCAGGCTTATGCCTATTTCCTCTCTTGAAGAGAGGAATAACATTCACCACTCTCCAGTCCTCTGGCACAATCCCCGTGGACAGTGAGGGCCCAAAGATCAAAGCTAAAGGCTCCACAATCTCATCCCTTGCCTCCCAAAGTATCCTAGGATGTATCCCATCTGGCCCAGGGGACGTATCCACCCTCAAGTTTTTCAAAATTGTTAATACATCTTCCCTCAGAATATCTACCTCCTCCATCCTATCAGCCTGTATCACACACTCCTCCTCAAAACCATGGCCCCTCTCCTTAGTGAACACTGAAGAAAAGTATTCGTTCAATGCCTCACCCGATCTCTTCTGACTCCATGTACAAGTTCCCACTAATATCCTTGACTGGCCCAAACCTCACCCTAGTCATTCGTTTATTTCTCACGTATGAGTAAAAAGCCTTGGGGTTTTCTTTTATCCAACCCACAAAGGACTTCTCACGCCCCCTCCTAGCTCTTCTAAGCCCTTTTTTAACTCACTCTTAGCTATCTTGTAACACTCAAGTGACCCAACTGAACCTTGCTTTTTCATCCTCATATACGCTTCCTTTTCCCTCTTAACAAGACATTCAACCTCCTTTGTGAACCATGGTTCCCTCACTTGGCCATTTCCTCCCTGCCTGACAGGGACATACCTATCAAGTACATGCAGTATTTGTTCCTTGAACAAGCTCCACTTTTCATTTGTGTCCATACCTGACATTTTCTGTTCCCATTTTATGCTCATGAGTAACCTCAGCCAGTATGGGAATTGTACCCTCAGTGTTATAGAACATAGAACATAGAACATTCCAGCACAGAACAGGCCCTTCGGCCTTCGATGTTGCTCCAACCAATATAAAAAGCAATGCCCCTCCAAACTAAACCATTCCCTTCTCTTCCATAAACTTATCAACTAACCTCTTAAACGCCACCAAACTTGGCGCATCTACTACTGACGCAGGCAGGGCATTCCACTCCCGAACCACCCTTTGGGTAAAGAACCTACCTCTGATATCCGTCCTATAACTATCACCCCTTAATTTAAAGCTGTGTCCCCTCGTGCTAGCTTTCTCCATCCTAGGAAAAAGGCTATCACTGTCCACCCTATCTAAACCTCTAATCATCTTATATGTTTCGATAAGGTCCCCTCTTAGCCGCCTCCTTTCTAACGAAAACAACCTCAAATCCCTCAGCCTCTCTTCATAAGACCTGCCCTCCATACCAGGCAACATCCTGGTAAACCTCCTCTGTACCCTCTCCAATGCCTCCACATCTTTCTTATAATGTGGGGACCAGAACTGCACACAATACTCCAAGTGCGGCCGCACTAGAGTTTTGTACAGTTGCAACATGACGTTGCGGCTCCGAAATTCAATCCCCCTACCAATAAAAGCTAAGACTCCATATGCCTTCTTAACAACCTTATCGACTTGACTGCCTACTTTCAGGGATCTATGCACATACACACCAAGATCCCTCTGTTCATCTAGACTACTAAGAATCCTACCATTTGCCCTATACTCTACACATTTATTATTTCTGCCATAGTGCATTACCTCACACTTTTCCACATTAAACTCCATTTGCCACCTCTCGGCCCAGCTCTGCAACTTGTCCAAGTCCCTCTGCAAACTATAACACCCCTCTTCACTATCTACCACTCCACCGACTTTAGTGTCATCTGCAA
The DNA here is from genome assembly GCA_024679065.1 of Sphyrna mokarran. Taxonomy (NCBI): domain Eukaryota; kingdom Metazoa; phylum Chordata; class Chondrichthyes; order Carcharhiniformes; family Carcharhinidae; genus Sphyrna; species Sphyrna mokarran. Next base: position 48,108,877 of record JAGIQG010000023.1, on the reverse strand, counting down.
ATTTACTAATCCATCCTTCAATACCCTCATCCAGATCATTTATAAAAATTACAAACAGCAGGGGCCCCAAAACAGACCCCTGAGGTACACCACTTGTCACCGAACTCCACGATGAATATCTCCCATCAACCACCACCCTCTGTCTTCTATCTGCTAGCCAATTCCTAACCCAATTAGCTAAATCACCCTCTATCCCATACATCTGCATTTTCTGCAGAAGTCTTCCATGGGCCACCTTATCAAACACCTTACTAAAGTCCATAAAGTGTTGATGTCGCTCTGCATCGTGAACCAGTCTCTAGCCAATCACGCTAACTCACTTCCCGTTGCAAGAATGCCAATACAAGGGGGAAGCAACAAGATTTGATAGTTATGTGTCAATCACCATCACATCTCCGCAGTAACACCTTGACCAACCAGACTCCACTAGCCAGCATTCGATTCTCATGGGGTAGAATTTGTTGTTTTCGTCTCATACAGGCACTCGGGCAAAATGGCCTGATGAGTGTAAGATAAAAAGTTTTGACAGGTTGCTTTTCTCAGCAATACTGACATTCTGTAATACCAATCAACTAGCTGCTGGGAGAATTTATGTTCTGGTGATGCTGGTGAGCTTTGCTAGTGATGTTACTGAATTTTATTTCATAGCCACACTCAGCTGCTGGAGTGATATTGTCATGCAGCATCATGGCATCTCTATATCATGCAATATACATTGCCCAGAATGTCTTGACCAATCACTGGTTATGGAGAACATAATTCATAGAATCCCTACAGTTCAGAAAGAAGCCATTTAGCCCATCAAGCTTGCACCAATAATAATTCCCCTACCCAGGCCCCAACCCCGTAACCTCACGTATTTACCCTGCTAATCCCCAACTAAGGGCCAATCATCCTAACCTGCACTTCTTTGGACTGTGGGAGGAAACCGGAGCACCCAGAGGAAACCCACATAGAGATGAGGAGAACATGCAAACTCCACACAGACAGTGACCCAAGACTGGAACTGAATCTGAGTCCCTGGCGCTGTAAAGCAGCAATGCTACCCACAGAGCTTACAGGAAAATCAGCAACAGCTAAAGTTTACAGTAATAAGATGAACTTACATCAGGTAAACCAACAGTGATTGTTACATCAATAGTGTTTTTTTTAATAATTGCTTGTGATTCACTGCATAGAATTTATAGCATATTTATTTAAGAATCAATAGAATTTTAATTCACAACAGTTCACGATTTATTTCCCTAAATTGCCCTGGGCTTTTTAATCTATGTTTCCTACTTTTTGGCTAAATCATAAATCACGTGGTTTACAAAGGGGATGGGATCTGCATTTTGCGATGCTCAAGATACCAACATTGTAGAGGTGGGATAGACCAGAGAGTCTGAATTTTCCTATGCATCATTCTTTATATGTCCATTTATCAGTGAAGATATGGGAGGCTAGTCAATCTGTCAAAGAAATGAAACCCTATTACATTAACTAATCACCTTCACTGGAAATAAAAAACTGAACAACTTGACACGAGGAAGATAAAGTGTATAATAAATATTGGGTTGTTTTTTAGATTAAATAATGCTGGGGCAAGTCATTTGTCACAACAGAAACCATATGACAAATCCCACAAATTTCTCACTGCCTGTGAGGTAATTGCTTACGATGTACCCCATCCCCCGCCTCCTTCCTCTCCCTGGGACAAGTAAAAGGACGGCTCATAAATGGATCTGTGCAATAACAAGACAAACACGTCTGAACAATTAGTCTTTACCTCTTGTGTGTCAAGCTCAAAACGCACTAATTAAACATTGACAGACCATTGAAGAGTTTGTCGATCTGAATATCCCACCCAAGAGAAAGACACAATGTTGATGAAAAAGAAATAAAAAGGATTGAAATATTTACTGATTGGGAATAATAAAAAAAGAACAAAGTATCAATCCCTTCTTCCTTTTCACAACATATTCTGATCCTAGTTTTCATCTTTCATTACAGTGTAAACTTATTATTAACCTTGTTAACCTCAGGGCGGCTCGGTGGTACACTGGCTAGCCTTGCTGCCAAGGGCCCGGGTTTGATTCCTGACTTGGGTCACTGTCTGTGTGGAGTTTGCACATTCTCTCCATGTCTGAGCGGGTTTCCTCCAAGAGCTCAGGTTTTCTCCCACAATCCAAAGACGTGTAGGTTAGATGCATTGGCCATGCTAAATTCTCCCTCAGTGTTCCCGAACAGGTACCGGAATGTGGCAACTAGAGGATTTTCACAGCAACTTCATTGCAGTGTTAATGTAAGCCTACTTGTGAGATTAATAAATAAATAAACTTTAAAAATGTTATTATATTGAAGCCCATCAGGACTATAAAAAAAGTCACATTAATAATAAAATCTGTAGCATAAAGTGAGCTGTAAAGTTCTGACCAACACAAGTATAAGATCAATTCTAGAAGAAAATAATAAACTCTTGCGCTCAATTTATTGATTTATAGCTTACCCATATTTTCATTGTAAGATAGTTCTCATTAAATTGAGAACAGTTACAAAGACAACATTTGCTCACCTCCGAATTTTGAAAGCATTAAGATCTGATATATTAGTGCTTGGATAGAGAATATTTCAGATGTTCATTAGCAGTGCTGCCAGGTCAGGTATACTGAGTGTCCTCTATAGCATCAATATGGACGCTTTCCATTTCACACACTGACTGATGTATTGTTTCATTCACAATGCGACAATTCACCATTAGTCAAATTGAAACTATTGTTAAGCAATGCTCATTAATACTGGAATTGAATTGCCCAAACTCATTCTGCATGTTTAGCCATGCACTCAACAGAGAAAGATACTCATCCCAACAGTCTGAGATGCATTCTGACCTAAGGCCGAGAGTTGGAATTTTAGTTTTGTACCCAACACACAATGTTTTTCCATCACCTACTTAAATATTACCTTGCCACAGATACTAACGTTTGCAGCATGGTGACACAGTGGTTAGCACTGCTGTCTCACAGCACCACGGCCAAGGGTTTGATTCCCATCTTGGTTCGCTGCCTCTATGGAACCTGCACGTTCTCTCTGTGTCTGTGTGGGTTTCCTCAAGGTGCTCCAGTTTCCTCACATAGTCTGGAATACGTACAGGTTAGGTACAATGGCCATGCTAAATTCTCTCTCAGTGTACCCGAACAGGGTGTGGCAACTGGGGGATTTTCACAGTAACTTCATTGCAGTGTTAATGTGAATCTACTTGTGACCCTGATAAATAAGCTAAACTGTCATATTCCTGATAGTCAGTTGGTGAAAGAAGAAACCAAAGCCTGCCTTTATATGGATAGATTTATTCACAGAGTGAAACATCACAGGTGTCTATCTCCTGACTCCACTCAGTTCTTGTGTCTGTAAGTCTTCATATATTCTCAATCAATGACTCCATCAGAAGGCAGCCTTGCAGGACATTTCCTTCCTTTAGCCCTACCTCCTGCCCCTTGAACCCAATCCTCGTACATTTCTCTCATCCAAGACCCCCAGTCCTGGACTTACTCCTCAGACTGGGCTCCTTAACATTGGGGATTGCTTTTGATTCCAGCGCTGTTCCCATCTGGCACTGCTGGGACTTAGAACTCTTGATATTGGGACTTCACTCACAAAATAACCCTCTCTTTAAAACAACTAACACTGCTCCTTGACCTCCTCTCATCATATGGATAAAAGTGGGGATGTTCACTGACATCTGCATAATGTTCAGTATTTTCACAACTCCTCAGACACTGAAGCTTGATCTGGATGTTCTTCAGGCCTGGGCAGACAAGTTGAAAGTAACATTCATGCTGCACAAGTGACCAGGCAATGACCATCTCCAACAAGAGTGAATCTAACCATCTCCACTTGACAATCAACGGCATTACCATCCTTCACCAACAAAACCCTTGACCATTGACCAGGAAACCATGGGACTAGCCATCTGAATACTGTGGCTGCAAGAGCAGGTTACAGACTGAGAATTCTGTGGCAATTAACTCACCTCCTGACTCTCCAAAGCCCATTCAGGATCTACACGGTGTAAATCAGGAATATGATGGAATACTCTCCACTTGCCTGGATGCATGAGGTTCTAGCAACACTCAAGAAGCTTGACATCAACAGTCTAAGAAATCTGCTTAGTTGACACTCCATCCACCACTTCAAAGCTTCACCCCCTTCATCACTGAGGCACAGCGATAGCAGGATGTATCATTTATAAGACACACTGCCACAATTTGCCACAACTCCTTCGAGTTACACAGGGTTCTTTATAACTAAAGCATCCTCTTTTTATTTCGCTCCCCCTCAGGATAAGGAACAACCTTCCATGCTCCTTTCTATTTTTGTAGCTGTTCACAAGCTTTTAATCACTTATTTACCGTTACCCCTTTGCTGCTCTGCAGTTCTGAGAGATCCAGTATTCACTTAACTGTTCTCAGCGGGTGAGACTCAGTTACTACCTCAGCACTTTCCAAATTATTATCACATTCTCTTTAGCTAAAAATCCTTCAAGAATTCTATGAATAATGATGAGCACCAGCAATTTAATTATGAAAATAGAATGTGCATTCATTGAGCTAGTTCTAATTCTGGAAGGAAATTTGAATATGGGTAAGCAGCTGTTAAATGTACAGTTAAATGTACAAAAGGTTGAGTGCATTAGAAAGTTGACCCCGACCCCCAGGACTCAGAACTTTACTCGCTGGAGATACGGTGGTATTTCAATCTGCGCCTGAGTCTGGAAAGCTCAGATTTAACCTGCTTTTCAGATTTGCTGGTGGCCTGCTGGAAATCCAGTCCCTACCATGAAATAATGACAGCTTCTGTAAAAGAAGCATTGCCTTTTACAGCACTCCTTGTGGGCCAGGAGAAGCAACAATGTTCCTGGGGGAGGGTTGAATTTGACAGCACCCCCTTCACCCCAATTCCACCCTCCCCCCTCACTTCTAGATTAGACCATCCCACTGGGGTCAGGGATCAAACACCCTTTTGGGATCAAAACACCCATTTTTCAGATCAGCAATTGGCTGGTGGTAGAGCCTGCCTTCCCGCCCCCCCACTCCCTCCCCACTGCTGTCTTCTTCAGCAAACCAGACAGTAACCGTGTTTTGGCAAATAATTCTTGCCCCTCATTCATACTGATGACAATCTTATTGTGCTATTTGGCCACTGTAATATTTCTGACCTTTCTTTTCGCATCTCATCAGCTCTGGATAAATGCCAATGATTCTAGGAAGAGTCACCTGCCACATGGATAATGCTTTCAGCACAACCCCACTAGCAAAAAATATGATGTGATTTGATTTGATTTATTATTGTCACATGTATTAACATAAAGTGAAAAGTAGTGTTTCTTACATGCTATACAGTCAAAACATACTGTTCATAGAGATGGAAACAAGAGAGTGCAGAATGCAGTGTTACAATCTTAGCGAGGGTGTAGAGAAAGATCAACTTAGTGCAAGGTAAGTCTATTCAAAAGTCTGACAGCAGCAGGGAAGAAGCTGTTCTTGTGTTGGTTGGTACATGACCTCAGACTTCTTTATCTTTTGCCTGACGGAAGAAGGTGGACTAGAGAATGTCCGGGGTGCGTGGGGTCCTTAATGATGCTGGCTGCTTTGCCGAGGCAGCAGGAAGTATAGACAGAGTCAATCGACGGGAGGCTGGTTTACACAGCGTCTGAGAAGTTCTTAAGGTTCTTCAGGTATTAAAGTCTCACTTGAATGATAAGTGCAAATTCACCAAAACTAACATAAAATTTTGAGACCATATCATCAATGACATTATTATGGTGGGCCCTCATAAAACAAAGGTCATTTTCGACTTTTCCCAACTAAATTATATCTCTGACATTCAGTGTTTCCAAATGATGGCCACTATTACAGAATCTCTAAGGATCTACAGAACAGCAGCAATTGTTCTGTGGCGTTGAACAGTGCAATGCCTTTCAATCTATTAAAGACAAGCTAATCTCTCCAGATATGCTACCACAGTACAACCTAACATTGCCCAAAACTGGAGCTGCTGATACTCCATCCACTGGCTTTGGTCTTGTTCTTATCCAACTTCAGAACTATAGCAACAGCAAAGCAAAACCCTTTGCACCCACAACCTGAATGGTAACCAAGTTCACTCCACCACCATCCAGGATGAAACACTCACTGTTCCACGAGATGTTCTCGGATTAGCTTGTCCTTTCACTTAGAGACAAATAATTAGACCCACATTCCTCATTTGAGTTCCATGGAGATTATTAAAATGGTCAAGAGCTTTAAGTTTTCAGGTGTCAGATCACCAACAACTTGTCCTCGTCCCTCCATGCTGACAGTATTGTTAAGAAAGATCACCAACCTCTCTACTTTCTCAGAAGACTAAGGAAATTCAACATGTCAATTACGACTTTTGCCAACTTTTATAGATGCACCATAGAAAACATTCTTTCTGGTTGGATCACAGCTTGGTATGGCTCCTGCTCTGCCCAAAACCACAAGGAATGATAAAAGGTCATAGCCTAATCCATCACGTAAACCAGCCTCCTATCCATTGATCCTGTCTACACTTTCTGTTGCTTCAGAAAAGCAACCAGCATAATTAAGGACACCGCACACCCTGGGCTAACTCTCTTCTACCTTCTTCCACTGGGAAAAAGATATAAAAATCTGATGTCACATACCAACTGATTCAAGAACAGCTCCTTTTCTGCTGCTGTCATCAGACTTTTGAATGGACCTACCACGCATTAAGTTAATATTCCTCTACACCTAGATATAACATTACATTCTGCACCCTCTCCTTTCCTTCTCTATGAATGGTATGTTTTGTCTGTACAGCATACAAAAAGCAATACTTTTCACTGTATGTTAATACATGTGACAATAATAAATTGCATCAAAACCAAAATCAAATCAAAAATTACTCTACACATTGAATAGTTTCATATTTGCTTGATGCATTGTAATACTCAGCTAACTACATTCCAGGAAAGGTACAACCCAGGGCTGCTGCTCCCTCCAGAGCTGCAGTAGGACAAGCCGTTGCCAAGGATTTTTCACTTCCTTCTCAAAGAACATTATCCTCAGCTGGAATCAGCCTAATCTTAACTGTAAAACTCCTGGGTGTCCAATAAACTGAAAGGAAGGATGAGGAATGTGCTCAGCTCCAAGAAGCAGCAAGCCAATTTACTGTAAACTGTTCAAAATAACTGCAATATATTTGGCAATAGTTAATACTTTGTAAAAAGTAGACAACTTACTTAGGGAGGTGTGTATAATGAGTTAATAGAATAGATATGCTAATGAGTGAGATAGATTTCAATATATCAGCAGTCATGTATTAGAGATTTGGAACAACAGGCAGGCAGTGTTGATCCAGAAGGAACTCTTCCAATGCAGACAATTACATTTCACAAAACTTACTTGAACTTACAAAAAAGATTTTAATAAAGAAACTTCACTACTCCAAACTTGAGGCCTCACCCTGGGCCAGTCCAAGCACTCTAACAATCCCAACAGGTTCTTATTTATATTGAGTCAGTTGATCATCACATCATTCTGTTATTGGTTACTTGGTTACAGATTCCCACTTTGCCAAGGCGATCAGAACCACGCCTCACTCACAGCGCAGTTCAGATTCACGATGGTTTTTTCAGGCTGAGTGATAATAAGGGCGCCTGAAAACAGGTTTCAAAGTCAGATTTGAATTATGCCCAGATTCAATACTGGAATCAAAATGCTGAAATCCTCCCCCAAGAACTGGTTAAAATAATAAAAATCAAAGAAGTAATGGAAAAGTGAAGAGAAATAGAAAAAAAGGCAAAACTCTAATACAAAAAGATGCTGAAATTTCAACATTTTATTGTAATCTTTCCAATGTTTAGCCTGGTTGTTTGGGAGCAATATTACAATATAAAAAGCTGCTGTGACACCTGTATAGATTTGTTAGGGTAACTTCAATATAATATAATACTCTATTTGATTCATGACAGGAAGTTGGTCCCTCATGGGTCAAATCCGTCATCTTTCCCAACTGCTTGTTCAAACTGAACATGGTTATACACAGTCTCAAGAGTTCTTTTTGATACCGTGCTGAGTCTCCACTATCAAGTCTACACTCGTAAGAAGACTGGCTCTTTCCACTTAACAATGTTGCTTTTCTATATTCCAACATCGGTACAGAACCTCCTTATCAATTTCTGTGTCACCTCACTGTATGGTTGCTTCATTGCTCACCCGAACTTAACCCTGTATATTATTTAACTTATCCTGCACATCTGGCATACCTGCACTCATGAAGTTCTAACCTCCCCTCCTGGACATAGCGATTCCATTCCCACCTTGTTAGCATTCTACCTGATTTTGGTAATCATCTTGAAATCTATGTCCTCCACTGCTTTTATCCTCCAATCCCCTCCACTCTTAGTGGACAGGATGACAGCCACTACACTTTGCACTCTGGAACTCACTCCCTAAACCAATACATTTTAGCATCTCTGTCCCTTCCTTCAAAAGTTTCCTTGCAATTCATCTCTTTGACTGCGATTATGGTAATTCCCCCATTACTGGTTACCTTAGGTCTTATTTGCTACGTTCTGGTCTCCTGCACAAAAGCGCTGAATGTTTTGTTATATAAACTGTTGCTAAATGATCAAGTTCACATTGTTGTCAGAGTGCAATTCTAAAAATAGTTAATTGGATTGCCAGAAAGGTGGCATATGCACAATGGGCTGAGTGGCCTTTTCCTGTGTTATATTATTCTATGATTCCATCTATGACTGGTGCAGGATGACTGGAATCTTCTGACCTTGCTGACAATTAATGGGATACTTTAATTATTATATTCAGTTTAATGAAATTCAAATTAATAGGACAGTGATTCTCTAACCTTGCCCAGAGCTGGGATTCTCTGGCCCATTTCAGTGATGTGGAGATGCCGGTGTTGGACTGGGGTAAACACAGTAAGAAGTCTGACAACACCAGGTTAAATTCCAACCGATCTATTTGATAGTAAACTCACAAGCTTTCAGGGTTTGCCCCTTCATCAGGTAAATGGAGAGTTCTGGCCTCAGACAGAGCATATAACAGCACAGACAGTTTACAGATTACTAATTAGAATGCAAGTCTTTACATCTAACCTCCTAGTCACTTTAAGACTTGAATAGCAAGTTAGGTGTAAAGACTTGCATTCTAATCAATAATCTGTAAACTGTGTGTACCGTTATATGCTCTGTCTGAGGCCAGAACTCTCCATTCAGCTGACAAAGAGGGGAACCCCAAAAGCTTGTGATATACTATCAAATAAATCAGTTGGACTTAAACCTGGTGTTGGCAGACTTCTTACCCCATTTCAATGAGCAGAGATTTGCTTGAGCAAAGAATTCCCCATTCTCGCTGGAAGTGGTGAGAGGCATGAAAGACTGCAAAATTCTCCAGATAATCTCAACTTATTGTTAGAAAAAATACAGAGGTGTCTAAAGCTCACACTTGACCAGGCTGATGATAACATTTCCTAGATAATTCTCTCCTCATTGTTTCTCCTGAAGGTGTTACCTCTTCGCTGGGATTTGGAGTTAAAGGGTGGATGAGCTTGTTCTTGGCACTGCTTATAGTCTGACGCTTCTTCAGAGTGAGCTACAGGCATTATTCCATTGCAAAGGGGCATCACAAATAAGCTCAGTTCTCTCCCAGCTAAATACGTATAGTGATTCAAAGGTTAATAATTACACAAGTTTAAAAGAACATATAAGCTTCTATGAAAAAATAAAAGGTCTTTATAAAAGTCTTCACAGATAAGCACCAAGGCCTTTTGTCTGAGAGCATCCATTGAGTCAGAAATTGGGAATGGAGAGAAGGGAGTGATATCCACAGAGACCAACACAAACTGAGATATCACTGATCACTTGTAACAGTGATGAATTTGGTCAGCTAATATAATTAAATTTTCATATTGATTGGATATTGTAATTGAGCAAGTGTGAAGTGACTATGATTGGTTTTAATACTGGGTACCTTATGAATGATATAACCTTAATCAATAACTATCAATGGGTAGAGATAACTCCTATATCTTGATTAGTATGTACTAATTATTTGTGATTGAATTTGGAACTATACTGCTTGTGCATTCCTGAATTTTGGACTCTTTTTTTGCCTGTGATTTTCCAAGGACCTCGCTATATAGCTTGATTTAAACAGTTGTTTAACAGAACTCTGTGACTTGGTCTGGTTACTGGAAGGGTAAAGTTGTGATTAATTAAAAGGTTGACATCAAAGTCCACAACAGTGATATTACAATGAGGAGTGTCAACATTTTATAATTATAATGCCCCTATTCCCAGACACACTGAACCTAATTGATGGTTGTTTGTGCTCACTGGTTTACCTGAAGGTTTACCTGATCCAATATAATTTAGGGATTGAACATGTAGCTTTCACCATTTACTATAGATGGCCATCTACTCCTTTTCAAATGGCTAGACAAAGCTTAGAAAAAGCTTAGGTACGTAAACATTGTTAGGCTAACAAGACTTCTCGCATCTGGTTCAGCTACAATCATCCACTCACATAATATAGAGGTGTTGTTAACTGGCCATCAATTTCTATCATTAGTCCACAACAGACACATAGATAACAAAAGGAAAACACCTTGTGATAAAACCTTCTAGACATGAAACACTTGACATACATAATGTCAAAATTGCTCATATACTCTACCCCAAAATATTACTTTCTGTAAGAATTCTATCTAATTTGCAACTGAATGAATCTTAATCCACAATGAAATCTGTTCCACAGATTGGTTTTATGAATTATAGGAAAAAAAGGATACATCGGGCCTGATTTTACTGTTTTCATTCAAAGTGCTGAATCTGGGTGCAATTCAGATCTGACTTTGAAATCTGTTCTCAGCCTGAAAAAAAATCATGGGTTTGAATCACACTGTGGGCAGGGCTTAATGTGCCTGAAATGATTGGAGTTCTGAACTGCACATGCGCAGTTTGAAACAAATTTAAAAATCGCACCGCTGTCACATCACTCCCAAACCTCAAAAAGTGGATAAAGCAGCCCAGGAGCAAAAAGCAGGAGCAATGGACCCCTTAAACATCACCTCCACCACCATAACATAACTATCTCCTGTATCCACCCACCTTCCCCATTACCCAGACCGATCACAACCCTCTGTCTCCTCCCCCGATCCTCCCACTGATCACCTACAGAGTGACAATGGGCCCCCCTGCCTCTGCCCCCCTGCACTCCCTCATCACCCCCCATCCCCCCAGCACCCTCCTACCCTCATTCCCCCCACCAGGGATCTATCTGGCTCCTTCCTCCCTCATCCCCATCACCAGGGATACATCTGAGCACCCCCCCCCCCCCCCCCCACCCCACCCCAGGAAGCCATTGAAAGTGCTGAACTCCTCTTTTTAGAAGCTGGAGCACCTGAAACAGGCCTTTGCTAGGCAGGTCTGTTTCGTGTCGAATTTGGATGGGTGAACACAATGGTAAAGGGGGAAATGTTGGGCGGGCAGCCCATTAATTCAATTCAAATACATGCAAATGCATTTAAATCACTGTTGAACCCATTTCAGCACCAATCAGATTGCAGCTGTTTTTGGGCCTTGGTAAAGTGGGTATCTGTGCAAACACGGGCACGGATCGCGTTAATGGCTTCATGTCCGACTTTACCACATACGGTAAAATCAGGCCTGTTGTCTGGGATATTTTCTGTCTGTACTTTCACCTTAGAACATCATCTCCAATAGATGGACACGTAGGGTGAAAACTTACCAAAAACTGGCAAAGTGGTGGAGCCTAAACATGACTGGGATTTGAGCGCCATGGTTAAAGGTTGTCCCAATCAGACCAAAATGTAACCTCCTCCACACCCCATCACAAAGATCTCGGGGGCTCCACTGCATTGCAATTCCCTGCACCCCACTCCCCGATCAGAGCTGGCATTCACTGTCCCTGTCTCGCCCCAAATCTCAATGCCAACATCCCACTCCATCCTCCCCCCATCACCTCGAACATCGGATATCTTCCCCTCAACCCTCCAATCCAGACTGGCACCCACTTCTCCCTGAACATCATCGGAATCTCCAGCTCCCACACCTGCTATTCCCCCATCATCACCACCAGCCCAACTCTCCCTGACCTTCCCACTGGAGTCCATCCCTGGCATTGCCCCTTGGCACAGTTTGGGACTGCCAGCTTGTTGTGAGCATGCTGCTAACCTGGCACTGTGTGCCAAGAGGCAGTGCCAAGGGCTTTGCCTGTTTACTGTCCAGCCATGTACCTCTCCTTCAGAGGCTATACTTACCTTTATGCCCCCAAGGGGGAACTCCAGGCTAGTTCACGTCTGGGTGAACCTGTTGTAAACCATACATCACACCAGCACTGTTTGAAAACACATCTTAGGTTCAATATAAGCAGAGGGAATCGTTAGTAAGATAGCAATATATAAAAAGATATTGAAATCAGGTTCACGCCCCTGACTATGTCACCAACAAAGGGGTGTCGAAAATCAGAAATCCCAATCTCGCCAGCGAGATTTGCAATGTCTGGGTTCTACTGGTCTTGAGCCCCCAATGCTATTCCCACAGACGGTGAGCACAGCCTCGAGATCGCCCCCATGATATTTGGTGTCCAAATGATGCTTTGAAGTCAAATGGAAAAGCAGAAGGTTTACCATATTTGTGGAAACGAATAATCTTTATTTATTATAAACTTTCAAAATCTAAACTTTATAATTAACTCTGACTTGTTGCACTAGTCGGCTGCAACACTATGATACATCATTGGGTCAAGACAGTGTTACTTGTGAGATCAGCTGAGCTTTTCAATATTTGGTATCTAAAGATGAAGGGTGTGAGGAGACAGTGTTGTTTGCAACTTAGAAAGAATGTTCACAGCATGGCATTAACAACTGCCAATGATTCATGGTACAAATGTTGACACCAGTTAATGTGTGCTAGACTTATGGGTATATTGGTTATTAATGGGCAGGATAATATTGTCAGTAGGAAATAATATTTTCTTGTATTTTCTTGTATTTCTCCCTATCGAATACTGGTTAGCGATCAGATTATGCAAATTAGCATTCAGCACTATCTTGGTATCGTTGATTTCTTAAATACAACCACGGCTTGTAAAAAACTAATTGAACAGAAGCTTTGTTCAAAACATTGTATTTATATAACACCTTTCATAGAAAAGGAAACTGTCCCAAGAGAAGTGTAATCAAATGTGAACTAAAACCAAACCAAAGACAGAGACATTAGGACAATTGACCAAAGGCTTGGTCAGACAGAAGCATCTTGAAGGAGAAAAGAGATGGCAGGAGTTTAAGGGAGGAACTTCAGAGCTTATGATGACAGGTATGGCTGCCGCTAATACAATAAATGAATTTCAGGGATGCACAAGAGGTTAGAACTGCAGGAACTAAGAGATCTCAGAGGTTTTTTACAGCTGGGGGAGCTTGCAGAGAGATGGAGAGGTCAGGAGACCATGGACAGAGTTGATGAGACTAAGGACAACATGGAAATTTGTGGGATTGCTCAAAATCAAACTACAACCTGCACCCTTCCCCCCTTGAGGATAAGTCTCCAATAGTAACTGAAAAATGCTTTGGAGTGGAACAAAGGTCAGCTTTTGTATGTTTGTATATGACTTGAATTTTAAATCATCTAAATATGGGAAATAATGCCTGAAGTATTAATTCATCTGAGTTGCCCTTCTACACTGTGGCAACAAATGCCAAGATATTAGATCGATCAAGTGTCTGTCATTTTCACCATTAATATATAACTTAAACAAAGGAATATGCAGGGAAATATTTGTTTAGTTGAAGTAAAAGACTGTAACCTTTTGCACCACTATAGAAACATGTCTCATTACTTGAGAAGTTCTGCCAATTCTTCAATCATAATAACAGTCAATTACTTTCACTGACTACAATACATCATATAGGAACTATTGTTACTTTAATTGCTATTGGGTGAAAGGTTTGGGTTGATTGGGGACTTCAAAAGCCTAAATAACATTTCAAAGACTTTCTTAAGTTCAAAGACTTGCTCAACAGGAACTTCAGATTCTGCCTTTGTTTTTAGCTTTGCTGCTGAAGATGAGCAAAGGTAATGTTTTTATCTTTGATAGTCTGTTAATCATTAATCTGCAACCAAGATGTGGAGATGCTGGCGTTGGACTGGAATAAACACAGTAAGAAGTCTGACCATTCCAGGTTAGAGTCCAACTAATTTATTTGATAGTAAACTCACAAGCTTTCAGGATTTCCCTCTTTGTCAGGTGAATGAAGAGTTCTGGCCTCAGACAGAGCATATAACATAGAACATAGAACATTACAGCGCAGAACAGGCCCTTCGGCCTTCGATGTTGTGCCGACCAATTATGAAAAAAGCAATGACCCTCCAAACTAAACCATTCCCTTCTCTTCCATATACTTATCAACTAACCTCTTAAACGCCACCAAACTTGGCGCATCTACAACTGACGCAGGCAGGGCATTCCATCCCTAACCACCCTCTGGGTAAAAACCTACCTCTGACATCCATCCTATAACTATCACCCCTTAATTTAAAGCTAGTCCCCTCATGCTAGCTTTCTCCATCCTAGGAAAAACGCTATCACTGTCCACCCTATCTAAACCTCTAATCATCTTATATGTTTTAATAAGGTCTCCTCTTAGCCACCTTCTTTCTAACGAAAACAACCTCAAATCCCTCAGCCTCTCTTCATAAGACCTGCCCTCCATACCAGGCAACATCCTGGTAAACCTCCTCTGTACCCTCTCCAATGCCTCCACATCTTTCTTATAATGGGGACCAGAACTGCACACAATACTCCAAGTGCGGCCGCACTAGAGTTTTGTACAGTTGCAACATGACGTTGCGGCTCCGAAATTCAATCCCCCTATCAATAAAAGCTAAGACTCCGTATGCCTTCTTAACAACCTTATCGACTTGATTTCCAACTTTCAGGGATCTATGCACATATACACCAAGATCCCTCTGTTCTTCAACACTATTAAGAATCCTACCATTAGCCCTATACTCTACACATTTGTTATTCCTGCCAAAGTGAATTAGCTCACACTTTTCCACATTAAACTCCATTTGCCACCTCTCGGCCCAGCTCTGCAACTTGTCCAAGTCTCTCTGTAAACTAGAACACCCCTCTTCACTATCTACCACTTCTCCGACCTTGGTGTCATCCGCAAATTTACTAATCGATCCTTCAATACCCTCATCCAGATTATTTGTAAATCATCATTTATAGATCATTTATAACAGCACACACAGTTTACAGATTACAGATTACTGATTAGAATGTGAGTCTTCGCAGCTAACCTGTTATTTCAAGTTTTAAAGATGCAGACAATGTGAGTGGAGAGATAGGTATTGTCTCCAGATAGTAAGTGAAGTTTTGCAACTTCCATATACCCTCCATATACACAGGATCTGCTCAGATGAGGAGGATCAGATGCTGAAAGATGTCCTCATCAGAACAGGATATGGTACTCGACTCACCGATCGACAGTTCCAACGCGCCACAGCGAAAAACCACACCGACCTCCTCAGAAGACAAACACGGGACACAATGGACATATTACCCTTCATCATCCAGTACTTCCCCAGAGCGGAGAAGCTACAACATCTTCTCCAGAGTCTTCA
Source organism: Sphyrna mokarran (assembly GCA_024679065.1). Taxonomy (NCBI): domain Eukaryota; kingdom Metazoa; phylum Chordata; class Chondrichthyes; order Carcharhiniformes; family Carcharhinidae; genus Sphyrna; species Sphyrna mokarran. The sequence continues at coordinate 48,093,180 of JAGIQG010000023.1, read as the reverse complement.
ACACATCATTGATGAAGGTGATCATCTTGCTAGGGCCATCCCCACACCCCCATTTCTTGCCTTCAAACAACTGCGTAACAAACCATTGTCCGCAGCAAACTACCCAGCTTTCAGGAGAACAGTGACCACGACACCATACAACCCTGCCACAGCAACCTCTGCAAGACATGCCAGACATGCTATTTCCCAGGGCTGAAATGGTCACTATGAGAGGACACAGGTTTAAGGTGCTGGGCAGGAAGTACAGAGGAGATGTTAGAGATAAGTTTTTCACTCAGAGGGTGGTGAGTGAATGGAATCGGCTGCCGTCAGTGGTGGTAGAGGCAAACTCGCTGGGGTCTTTTAAAAGACTCCTCGATGAGCACATGGGATTTAAAGGGATTGGGAGTTACAGATAGTTCTATGGCCTAATAGGTACTGATATGATTGGCACAATTTGTAGCCTGTTTGTGCTGTAGTGTTCTATGTTCTAGATCATCAACATGAATGACATCATCACACAATGTGAATACCATCCATCAGGTACATGGTACATACTCTTGCAACTCAGCCAATGTTGTCTACCTAATACATTGCAAGAGAGGATGTCCCAAAGCATGGTACATTGGGGAGACCATGCAGACACTACGACAGTGGATGAATGAACATCACTCGACAATCACCAGGCAAAACTGTTACCTTCCTGTTGGCGAACACTTCAGCGGTCACGGGCATTCAGCCTCTGACCTTTGGGTAAACATTCTCGAAGGCGGCCTTCATGACACACGACAGCGCAGAGCCGCTGAGCAGAGACCGATTGCCAAGTTCTGCACACGTGAGGACAGTCTCAACTAGGATCTTGTGTTCATGTCTATCGGTAACCCCCATGACTTGCCTGGGATAGCAAAAAAACCTTACTTACTGTGATATCTGGAGACAATACACATCTCTTTAACCTAATACTCTCTCCACTCACATTGTCTGCATCTTTAAAACTTGAATAACAGGTTAGCTGCGAAGACTCGCATTCTAATCAGTATTCTGTAAACTGTCTGTGCTGTTATATGCTCTGTCTGAGGCTAGAACTCTTCATTCACCTGACAAAGAGAGAAACACGGAAACCTTGTGAGTTTACTATCAAATAAATTGGTTGGACTCTAACCTGGTAATCTGCAACCAATACAGGTTACGTTCCAGCTACTGAGATGAGTTATCTGAGCAGGCAATTTTTCTCAATTGGAGATCTGCCTTTATATTGTCCCTACTTTTGGTCTGGGGAGGTAGAAGGAACTAGAGTCTGGATTGTCAACCCCAGGCAAATGCCAAGGAGAAAGCCCACCATAGTTCTCTAAGACTCTTTCCCCATTGTTTTAGAAGTTGTTTGGCTCTGTAACGCTTACCCTGACACTTATCATCAGCTACCCATCCTCTCCCCATTCCACCTCGGAGCCAACAGTTTCCCCCCACTCCACCTCCATATCATCTCATATCCCCATGTACTCCATGCCAACTCATGCCCCCATCTAATCCCCGTGCTCATCCCTTATAGCACTTATACTGCCCGCCTCCCCATTCTCTCCATGCCTGCTTCATGCTACCTCATGTCCCTCCTCATATCCATTTACCAAGTACCCTCTATAGACAGAAGAGCCATGAGGAATGGGCTTGGAAGACGTCTGGATAGCTGATGAAAGCTCAGGAAAAGCCCTGAAGATCCAAGAATGTAATCAATGGTTGGTGACTGTGTTGCTGGTCGCTGGGGCAAAGCTCATTTCAGTTAAGGTCTGCTCCCTGTATTCCTTCCTAATCGGAGATAGTTTCTCCTTTTCTTATTTCAACTAGGACCTGTTCCTGTCCTCTGTCTCTTGTTTTTGCCACTGGAATACTTCTTGGGGCCTCCCCTTATTCCCTGTCTTGGTTTGGGATTTTTCCCTGGCCCCCTCCCATGTCACCTTCTCTTAAACACTTACTTGACAATGGCATTCTGCAATTAATCACCTGATCTTTGGAGCATTAATGTTCTGCTTGGCATGGCCAAAGCAGAAACTCTGCTTGTAGAGTGACAATTGAGCGTACTTGGGAAATCCAGGGGAAGGAATCTCGGAATTTGAGATTGAAACTGTGTGAGGTGGGCCATTGTTGAAAATATTCCAGTAAGAGTGACTGCTGGAGAGAATTCCAAAGTAAGATCATTGAACATATAGATTGGAAACTCTCTTGAGGAAGATTAAGTATCAGTGTAATTGGTTGGTTCACAATGTGACAAACATTTGGTGGGCTGTTGAGAAATCCACAGAATCCGTTTTGGTCATGTATGCCATTTATTACGTAGTTTTATGTGTTTAACATCAGTTTGACTGTTTGTTTCATATGCACCTCATATGACTCTGAATGTTATAGTTTAAGATGGATATTTTTAAATGTTTTATTTTTCTGAACTTGTATAGTAAAACATATTCTTGTTTTTCAAAACCACAAAATCTTCTAGCTTTATTCATTTGAGCAAGTATTTTAAGTCTCAAAGTTTGTTTTCTGAAGCAAAACCTCTATCTGTACTTGCCTCACACCTGGGGTCTGGCCAAGGATATAACAAGTGCATCAATCAGGCAGGAAATAGGCTCCAAGAACACTTATGTAATTGTAGTAATATTGAGTTAACACAGCGTGGTGAAGACTTCCACAAAACTAAACACCCTCTTCACATGTTTATCTTCTTTGGATGAGCAGTATTTCTTGCATGCTCATTGTGAGCTGAATGTGGAAAAATAAATAAGTATTCCACATCTTGCTTTGATTTATTGCTGCTGGTTACATTTGTACTTCATATTTATATACCATTTGTACTTCATCTTTCAGTAAGACTTGCTCTAACATGGACAGATTTGTTAAAAACAATTATTTAAATAATTACTGCAGCAACTCATATTTTTGAAGTCCCATTTACATAGAAAAATAGTTCAAACTCAAGGTGGCCTCCAGAGACAAAATCGAGAGAATGGACAGGGAGCTAAAGAAGGAGATATTGGGAGAGGTAAGAGAAAGGTTGATCATGGGTGGATTTTAACATTGATCTTTCAGGAGGAGGTGGAGAGATTGAGAGGAATTCTAGGTTATGGAGCTTAGGCAATGAATACACAGCCACCAATGGTGGGGTGAGGGAACAGATTGTAAATGTGCATTAAGAATAGTGACTTTAGCAGCTACGAAGAATTGTTACTATCATAAATATTCTACTGTACTGCACATCCCTTCAAGGTTACAGCCATTGTTTCCAGCTAAGCTCCATGATCTTGTTTAATTTCCGTACTTACTTACTCACTCCTCCTCCAACTCTACTCTATGGCTTAGAACCTCCCTCTCTCTAGCTGAACCATCAGAGGATGTCCATTCAGTCTCTTTGGAACTCCCACCCTACAACAAGGTGCCAGTCCCACTGAAGTAAATCTTGGAATTCTGTCCCTCACAGTACTGTAGGTACACCTAACCTACATGGAGGGCAGCAGTTCAAGAAGGCAGATCCTCACCCCTTCTCAAGGGCAATTAAGGATGGGCAACAAACATTGGCTTTCCCAGTGATATAGAACATAGAACATAGAACATAGAACAATACAGCACAGAACAGGCCCTTCGGCCTTCGATGTTGTGCCGACCAAAATAAAAAGCAATGCCCCTCCTAACTAAACCATTCCCTTCTCATCCATATACTTATCAACTAACCTCTTAAACGCCACCAAACTTGGCGCATCTACAACAGCTGCAGGAGGGCATTCCACTCCCTAATCACTCTTTGAGTAAAGAACCTACCTCTGATATCCGTCCTATAACTCATACCCCTTAATTTAAAGTTGTGTCCCCTCGTGCTAGCTTTTTCCATCCTAGGAAAAAGGCTATCACTGTCCACCCTATCCAAACCTCTAATTATCTTATATGTTTCAATAAGATCCCCCCTTAGCCGCCTCCTTTCTAACGAAAACAACCTCAAATCCTTCAACCTCTCTTCATAGCACCTGCCCTCCATACCAGGCAACATCCTGGTAAACCTCCTCTGTACCCTCTCCAATGCCTCCACATCTTTCTTATAATGTGGCGACCAGAACTGCACACAATACTCCAAGTGCGGCCGCACTAGAGTTTTGTACAGCTGCAACATGATGCTGCGGCTCCTAAATTCAATCCCCCTACCAATAAAAGCTAAGACTCCATAAGCCTTCTTAACAACTTTATCCACTTGACTGCCTACTTTCAGGGATCTATTGACACATACACCAAGATCCTTCTGTTCCTCAACACTATTAAGAGCCCTACCATTAGCCCTATACTCTACACATTTATTGTGCCTGCCAAAGTGCATTACCTCACACTTTTCCACATTAAACTCCATTTGCCACCTCTCGGCCCAGCTCTGCAACTTGTCCAAGTCACTCTGTAAACTAAAACACCCCTCTTCACTATCTACCACTCCACCAACTTTAGTATCATCTGCAAATTTACTGATCCATCCCTCAATACCCTCATCCAGATCATTTATAAAAATTACAAACAGCAGGGCCCCAAAACAGACCCCTGAGGCACACCACTCGTCACCGAACTCCACGATGAAAATCTCCCATCAACCACCACCCTCTGTCTTCTATCTGCCAGCCAATTTCTAATCCAATTAGCTAAATCTCTTTCCAATGGAGATATACTCCATTGGATCCATATTCCAATATACTCTTTCCAATGGAGAAAATAATAAGAACATGCTCTGAAATGACCCAACAAACCACTCCATTAAATGAAAACAGCCCATAGAAAGAAATATCCAAAAAATGAGGCCACATTTGGAATATTGGGTACAGTTCTGGCCGCCACACCACCAGAATGATGTGGAGACTTTGGAGAGGCTGCAGAAAAGATTTACCAGGATGTTGTCTGGTTTGGAGGGTATTCACTATGAGGAGAGATTGGATAAACTTGGTTTGTTTTCACTTGAATGTTGGAGGCTGAATGGTGACCTGATAGAAATTTACAAAATTATATGATTCATAGAAAGAGTGGATAGTCAGAGACTTCTTCCGGGTTAGGAACTTCCCGGGATAGGAATGTCAATTACTGGGAGACATAAGGGAGAAGTTTAAATGAAATCTGAGAAGCAAGTTCTTTTACACAGAGGGCAGTTAGTGCCTGAAATGTTCTGCCAGAGGAAGTGGTAGAAGCAGATACAATAACAATGTTTAAGAGGGATCTTGACAGATACATATATAGGCAGGGAATAGAGCGATATGGACTACATAGAAGCAAGAGGTCTTTAACTTAGAGAGGCATCATGTGTCAGCTCAGGCTTTGTGAGCCAAAGGGCCTGCTCCTTTAATATACTTTGTTCTTTGTTCTATATCTGCAATGTCCACATTCTAAGAATTAGTTAATAGTACCCATGATCCAGGAACAGCACCATGTCTTTTCGCTCAGCACCCTGGTCTAATTAATCAGGTATGACTAAGGAATCTGTCAATTCTACTCTTCACATTTTTCTCCCTTTTTTTAAACTGTCTTACCATAATGCCTGCTCGTATTCTCCAAGTGTCTTGTTGAAACTAAGGATACGTTCTTGAAATGATATAACCTACTTTTTTTCTGCTTTGATCCTGACTATCTCACTGCTTATTTAGACAATTGCATTGGTCTGATAGACCATGTCCTGTAAAGCAATACAATACTTGCAGAAGCTTCTGATCTGCATTGAAATCTTTCAGAGAACTGGACAGGCATAATCAACTTAAAATATCCAACAAATGAATGTCCCAACTTAACTCATGGATGTTTCAATTGACGGGCTCCAGGAGCTGACTCATTGAAACAACAGTTGCAAAATAACAACCACATTCTAGGGTATGATTTGCAATCTGACTCTGCAACTGCTGTTGAAAAACAAATTCTACAAATAGCACTTGAAGCATTTCCAACAAAAACAATTAATGGTCTGGATTTTTCTTGGGTAAAGATGGCGAAAGTGTCAACATTATATCATCGAGATTGACAGCACGTTCAGATACTTAGATATGCACAGACTTATACAGAAATCCAAAACTGATGTCCTGTCATCCATTTGTCATTGAGCTTTCCACAGACTACTATCCCTGTTGCGATCCTGATTTAGAGCATAAAACATAGAACAGTACAATACAGTATAGGCTCTTAGGCCCTCAATGTTGTGCCAAGCTACGTCCAAACCCATGATCAAGCTATCCCACTCCCTATCATTCTGGATTGCTCTGGAGGGGACATAGCTTTAAATTAAGGGGTGGTAGTTATAGAACGGATGTCAGAGGTAAATTCTTTACCCAGAGGGTGGTAAGAGTATGGAATGCCCTGCCTGCGGCAGTTGTAGATGCACCAAGTTTGGTGGCGTTTAAGAGGTTAGTAGATAAGTTTATGGACAAAAAGGGAATGGTTTAGGTTAGAGGGTCATTGCTTTTTCCTAATTGGTCGGCGCAACATCGAAGGCCAAAGTGCCTGTTCTGCGCTGTAATGTTCTATGTTCTATGTTCTATGTTCTATGTACCTATCCAATAACTGCCTCAAAGTTCCTAAAGTGTCCGACTCCACTATCACAGCAGACAGTGCATTCCACACCCCAACCACTCCCCGAGTGAAGAATCTACCTGGGACATCCCTCCTGTATCTCCCACCATGATCCTTTAATAAGAACTTCCACTCTTACAAAAATGCTCTAGTAGGAAAAAAATGAAAAATGTTATATTTATTTAATGGGGTGGGAGGGCGGGGGGGCAACTAGATTTTATTTTAACTCAAATGGGACTGGGCATTGATGACTGGCCAGTACTTATTGCCTATTCCTAGTTGCCCAAAAGCAGTTGAGTTTCAACCACATTGTTATGGAGTCACATGAAGGCCAAACGGGTTAAGAACAGCAGATTTCCTTCCCTAAAGGACATTAGTGAATCAGATAGATTTTTCCAACAAATGACAATGATTTCATGGTCATCAGTAGATTCTTAATTCCAGATTTTTTTTATTGATTTCAAGTTCCACCATCGGCCGTGGTGGGATTCGACCCCAACTCCCCAGAAGATTAGCTGAGTTTCTGGATTGATAATTTTGCAATAATATCACGAGTTTATCACATCTCATTAATGGCACACTAACTTCTTAATTACTGTTAAACAGCCTCATTCGCCCTGAAATGCTTTCTTTTCATTTGTGAAAATTCAAATTTTGAGCAGAATTAAAAATGACACTTTTTAAAATTGAAATAAAATTATTTCCCTAACAGTCCATTTATCTTTATTTTAGCTTTACCTTAATGCAGCTGTGTGTTATTTTGTTCCTAACATTTAAATTAAAAATCGAGAACTTGAAGTGCTGCGAAGTTCCTGGTTTGCTATGTGTGAATGTTCATAGAATCGTAGGATCCTAGTAATGCAGAATAGGCCATTAAGCTCATTGACTATTCACCCACTCTCTGACAGAGTAGCCCACGCAGGCCCTTTTCCCACACATTATCCCTGTAATCCCATACATTCCTATGGCTAATTCCATCTAACCTACCCCGTTTGGGACATTAAGGGACAATTTAGCATAGCTAATCCACCTAACCTGCATATTTTTGGAGCATCCGGAGGAAACCCACGCAGAAATGGGGGGAGCGTGCAAAGTCCACATCTGGGTTTGATTCCTGGCTTGGGTCACTGCCTGTGCGGAGCCTGCAAGTTCTCCCCGTGTCTGCATAGGTTTCATCTGGGTGCTCTGGTTTCCTCCCACAGTCCAAAAGATATTCTGGTCAGGTACATCGGCCACACTAAATTCTCCCTCAGTGTACCCGAACAGGTGCCCGAGTATAATTTCACAGTAATTTCATTGCAGTGTTTCTGGAAGCCTACTTGTGACATTAATAAATAAATTTATAAAGAACATAACAGCTGCAAGATGTTGTCTTTCAGAGCATCAGTCCAATCTGAAGTGAGTGCTGTTTTTCTGCAAAGTGGGAAATCAAAGGAAGATCCCTCTCTGCAAACTCTCCACCATAAGGATTATACTCAGCAATATTTATCATTCCAGACTATAAAGTAAACATTGACAAGTGACTGTATGGAGACATTGTTCATAAACATGGGGAAAATAATTAAAGTTCAGTGCTCATCAAAATTTTATTTTCAGAAGTACGTACTAAATTCTGCTCTGTCCTCAATACAAGATAAGTTTTCGATTAGATAAAATTTCAAGTCAGTACAAAGGATACCATATCAAGCAAAAGAATTTATTTCTTTGTGTCTTTGGACATGATAAGGAATGTACTGAATCCATATTTGTCCTGCATCACAATTGGGAATGTAGATGAGACTACATAGGGAAATCATTTGAGTTTTCCAGCTGCCTTTCACGAGAGTACAAAGCAATTGGAGAGATTTTGAGTTTGACATCATCTGGAATATTAGTTAAGTTCTCTGTTGGTCTCATAAACAATGTCGAGTCTGACATGACCTACTGTAAAAAGAGACAGTCTAGGCTCACATACCATGATTCATGAGGATAGTGTTATACAGAATGGATAAGGATGAAAGGATGAAAAAAGTTGAGTAAATTATTTAATGTGTGATGGACAAATTGTGGAGAGAATTTCACGGCCCCTGTGCTGACAACACTGAGAGGGGGGTAGGTACATAAAATCAAACAGGTGGCCAGCCCGGCCCCTTCCCTTTCTCCCCCAAGTTGCCCCATTACCGTAGTAAGCAAAGGAATCAGCCAGCCTGTCCACCCACCATTAGGCTATTTAGTTGCCAAGTAAAGGCCTCTGAAGGGCCCATTTCCATATCCAGCACCGTAACTATATTAACCATACGGTGGGCAAAGAAAGGGAAAGGAATGTAGCCAAATAGCTCCTTTCCCTACCTGGGGTTAAAAAGTGGGAAGGAAGTGGGGGAAAGGGAGGGGTAACCTCCTTTGTTAATGGGCACAGGGGGTTCCTTGTGCCCAGTAGGGGGAACCAATAAGACATTTTGTGCTACTATTCGCAAACCTCAAGAACCTAAAACCTTCCACCACCACGCCCACACCCACCGGTATATCACCCAGCCACCTGCTAGGCATATTGATCCCTCTTTATTCCCAAATCCCAGATTTGGGGCATGGAAAAGGGAATTGAGGAAAAAAGAAAAAAAAAGTTATTCAAGAATTCCAGCAGTCTTGCCCGTTCTGGACCACTATTCATAACTTGTCAAAGCTGAACATTTTTCTGTATAACGAGTGTATTACATCCTGTCTCAAATTCTGATTAAACTCAATATCTCATCAAGTCAAACCCAACTGATTGAATAGTGATAACATTCACTATCTTTTAATAGATTTAAATCACTGCACTACCAAGCTGACATTATAACACATTAAGTTTTTAATTCGACATGTGTCAAAGCATTTAGTTGATTAATAACTCATAAGACTACTTTGACAGTTGCTCTCCTCTCTGAAATAAGCAGTACAACCAAGGTGGTGTAGGAGAAACCTAACTAAAATGCAATGTTTGAAGAGAAAATGGAATCGGAACAAAATCGGTATCAGCGTCCTGAAAATATTGGTCAAACCCCTTTGATAAAATAGCAAAGGAAATTCATTCAAACGTACACACACTGACACACCAATATTACAGAGTTAGGCCAGAGATAAGTTATTTAGAGATATATTTTATCAATACTTCACTAAATAGAACAGGTTAATGGCAGTTTGACAAAACAGAATCCTTCAAAATTACACACAAGGCAGATATACAAGGTGCAAACTGTGAAGATGTCAGCCATAATTCAATAGTAGAATTCTCCACAATGTGAGAAGGTCATTGCTTCAAATCGCAACATAGAGATTTGAGGACATAATCTCGGTAGGATCACACTGCATTACTGAGGAGTGCTGCACTGTCAGAGGTGATGCCTATTCGATGAAACATTAAATCAATTGGCCATCTACACTCTAAATTCACATTCGAGTAGTTCCTCCCCATATCCTGACCAATATTTATCCCTCAACAAATACCATTAAAATAGTTTATCTGGTCATTATTTCATTGTTGTTTTCAATTCCAAAAGTATTTTATTCAGTTAGGTTTAAGTTTACTACTGTCACAAGTATGTTTACATTCACACTGCAATGAAGTTGCTGTGAAAGTCTTCCAGTTGCCACATTCTGCAGCTTGTTCAGATACACTGAAGCAAGATTTAACATGGCCAAGGGTTGTGAACTGCTTTGGGGATGAGCTGAGGTTGTGAAAGGCACTATATAAATTCAAGTTTGTTCTTTCACTGGTTCAGAAACTCCATGATGTTATTTTTGAAGCTACCATGCTGACAGCAATGAGACAAAGCAGATCCCAAAGGAGTGTAAGTCATACAACGTTGAATGGGGGTATTTATGAGAACTCCTGGATCCTTTTCCCCGTCCCCGCACCACCACAATCACCTGATATTAGCCGAAGATAAGTAAGGCCACAGCCCTATTCTCATGAGAACTTCCTATATGAACACAGACCAGAAGACTATAAGATACAGGAGCAGAATTAGGCCACTCAGCCCATTGTATCTGCTCTGCCATTCTAGCATGGCTTATATTTTTCTCATCCCTATTCGCCTGCCTTTTCCCCATAACCCAGATCTTTCTATTAATCAAGAACCTATCTATCTCAGTCTTAAAGACACTCAATGACTTGGCCCTCCACAGCCTTCTGCAGCAAAGATTTCCACAGATTCCCCACTCTCTGGCTGAAGAAATTCCTCCTCATCTCTGTTTTAAAGGATCCTCCCTTTAGCCTGAAGTTGTTCCCTTTGGTTCCAGTTTTTCCTACTAGTGGAAACATCCTCTCCACATCCACTCTATCCAGGGCCTCGCAGTATCCTGTAAGTTTCAATAAGATTCCCCCTCTCATCATTCTAAACTCCAAAAGATACAGATCCAGAATCCTCAACCGTTCCTCATATGACAAGTTATGCATTCCAGGGATCATTCTTGTGAACCTCCTCTGGACCCTTTCCAAGACTGGCACATCCTTCCTTAGATACGGGGCCCAAAACTGCTCACAATTCTCCAAATGGGGTCTGACCAGAGCCTTATCCAGCCTCAGAATTACATCCTTGCTCTTGTATTGCAGCCCTCTTGACATGAATGCTAACATTGCGTTCGTCTTCCTCACTGCCGAGTGAGTATGCACGTTAACCTTAAGAGAATCTTGAACAATGACTCCCAAGTCCCTTTGTGTTTCTGATTTCTGAAGCATTTCCCCATTTAGAAAATAGTATCTGCCTCCACTCATCCTTCTAAAATGCTTAACCTCATATTTTTCCACATTGTATTCTATCTGCCACTTCTTTGCCCACTCTCCTAACCTATCCAAGTCCTTCTGCAGCCTCCCCTGCTTCCTCAATACTACCTGTCTCTCTACAAACGTGCTTTTAGGCTGATTGGTGTTAACAAATGGTCCCTAAATTAGACCTCCCCAAATCTGGCGTAATGAAAAGTCAGAGGTAGAAGAGGGTAGATGAGGCACTCACTGAATGTTAAAATGACGGCTTGTTGGGCCGAAAGGCCTGTTTCCTGTGCTGTGTTGTTCTTTGTATATCTTTGTATCATTTTCAAACTTAGCAACAGTGCCTTCAGTTTCTTCTTCCAAATGTATAATGTATATTGTGAAAAGTTGTGATCCCGGCACCGACTCCTGAGGCACACCAATAGTCACCAGTTGTCATCCTGATAAAGACCCCTTTATCCCCACTCTCTGCCTTCTGCCAGTCATGATGTGGAAATGCCAGTGTTGCACTGGGGTAAAAGTAGAGACTTCTTACTGTGTTCAGCCAGTCAGCCAATCCTCTACCCATGCTAGGATCTTACCGTTAACAACACGGGCTGTTAATTTATTTAACAGTCTCTGACGCGGCACCTTGTCAAAGGCCTCCTGGAAATGTAAATAAATCACATCCACTCTTTCTCCTTTATCCAACTTCCTTGTTATTTCATCAAAGAACTCTAACAGATTTTTCAGACATGATTTCCCTTTGACAAAGCCGTGCTGACTAAGTCCTATTTTATCATGCACTTCCAAATACTCTGCAATCACATCTTTAATAATGGACTCTAAAATCTTGCCAATGGCTGAAGCCAGGCTAACCAATCTATAATTTCCTGTCTGCTGCCTCCCTCCCTTCTTAAACAGCTGTGTACATGAGTTACTTTCCAGTCCTCTGAGACCCTCCCTCTCCAGCGATTCCTGAAAGATCACCACCAATGCCTCGACAATTTCCTCAGTTATCTCCTTTAGAACCCTGGGGTATAATCCATCCGGTCCAGGTAATTTATCCACCTTCAGACCTTTCAGTTTCCCCAGAACCTTCTCCTTAGTGATGGCCGCTACACTCACCTGTTGCCCCCTGATTCTCCTGGAACTCTGGCATCCCGTTGGTGTCTTCCACCATGAAAACTGATGCAAAGTAACTATTTCAGTTCCTCTGCCATTGCTTTGTTTCCTATTATTGCTTCTCCAGCCTCATTTTCCAGTGGTCCAATGGTTATATTTATCTATCTCTTACTTTTTATACATGGAAAAAAAAACTCTTCATGTCTTCTTTTATATTACCAGTAGGCTGTGTCACAAGTTGCTCTAAAAAAAATCTTTGACATTCCACAAATTCCTTTCCTTGGGATCCACTGTCTACCTGATTTTTCCAGTCCACCTGCATATTGAATTCCCCCCCCCCCACCATGATTATTGTAATATTGCCTTATTTATTTGCCTTTTCTATCCCTTGATTTATTTTCTGCTCCACAGCTGACTACAAGGAGGGGCCCTTTGCGATTCCTCAACCCTACCTACAGAGATTCTATGCTTTCTGATCCTATATCGTTTCTTGCTATCGAATTAACTTCATTCCTCAATAACAATGCAATCCCGGCCCCTTTGCCCATCTGCCTGTCTTTCCAATAGGACTTGGATATTTAGATCCCAGCCCTGATCCCCTTGCAGCCCTGATCTCTGTGATGCCCATAACATTGTACCGGCCAGTTTCAATGTGTGCAACAAGCTCATTTACCTTGTTCCGTATATTGCGCACATTCAGGTGCAACACTCTCAGTCCTACATTGACCATCTCCCTTCTCACTATTTTTTGTTCTGCCTGAGGTTAGATTCCTGCCACCTTCTATACCCTCTGTAATATTACGTAGTCTGGAAACTTCACTAACCTCTTCTGAGCCCTCAGCTCCATTAACCTGCATTTCTACCCTCTCCTTTAACTTTGATTTTTAATTCTTCATACCACTGAACTCTCCCCTCCACTATTTAGTTTAAAGCCCTATCTACATCTCTGGTTATACGATTCACAAGACTCCGGTCTGAGAATGATTCAAATGAAGACAACCCCATCTGAACAGGTCCCCTCTTCCCCAGTACTAGTGCCAATGTCCCATGAATTCAAACCCATTCCTCCAACACCGATCTTTGAGCCAAGCGTTTACCTGCTTAATCTTATTGACCCTGTGCCAATTCGCTCGTCGCTCAGGTAATAATCCAGAGATTATTGTCTTTTTGGTTCTGCTTTTCAATTTCACTCATACACCCTTAGCAGAATCTTTGTTCTTGTTCTAACTATGTCATTGGTACATATGTGGACCGTGACAACTGGGTCCTTACCCTCCCACTCCAAGTTCCTCTGCAGTCCAGATGAGATATCCCAAACCCGAGCACCAGTCAGGCAACACAATCTTTAGGATTCTCGATCCCAGTCACCGAGAATAGTGTCAGTGTCCCTAACTACACTATTCCCAATTACCAATACATTTCTATTTCCTCCCCACACTTGAACGGCTCTCTGTACCACAGTGCCATGGTCAGTTTGCTCATCCTCCCTGCTGTCCCCATTCCCAACCACACAGAGAGCAAGAATCTCAAACCTGTTGGGCAAGTTCAGGGACTGAGGTTCCTGCAACCCTACGTCCTGGATCCTTCTACCTGCCTCTCTCACTGCTACACCCTCCTGTCCCTATCCACTGAACAAATTCAAGGTATTTAATCTAAGGGGTGTGATTGCCTCCTGAACAGAGTGTCCAGGTATCTCTCCCACTCCCTGATGTGATATAGTATCAAAAGCTCAGAATCCAGCTCATAGATGATGACCATTAAATACAATGAGGTCAGATTTCTGCTTTGGGTGCACAAGTTACTGATTCTGGCACTAATTGGGGCAATATTATTTCCTTTTGAATAACCACCACAAATCCTCCGTTTCTGCTCAGCCTTATTTGAATATCACAGATCATAAAATTTGCCATGAACTAATGCAGATGAGCGATAAATTAATCTTAAAATTATTCCTTCATTAGTCAAATAAAATATCATTAAAATCAGTTTAATCACAGCATGAATCATCACTCAATTTTAAATTATTAACATTCACTTTAATCACAGTGATTCCCCAGTTAATTCCCCCACCCACCTGCACAGAATTATAGAACATAGAACACTACAGCACAAACAGGCCCTTCGGCCCACAAGTTGTGCCGAACACATCAAAAACCTACCCAGCCATAGACCTATCTATAACCCCCAATCCCCTTGGATCCCATATACTCATCCAGAAGTCTTTTAAAAGACCCCAGCGAGTTTGCCTCGACCACCACCAACGGCAGCCGATTCCATTCACTCACCACCCTCTGAGTGAAAAACTTTCCCCTAGCATCCCCTCTGTACTTGCTTCCCTGCACCTAAATCTGTGCCCTCTCGTCGCGACCATTTCAGCCCTGGGAAATAGTCTCTGAGAGTCTACCCTATCTATTCCTCTCAACATCTTGTAAACCTCTATCAGGTCGCCTCTCAACCTTCGTCTCTCCAGGGAGAACAGTCCCAGCTCCCTCAACCTGTCTTCATAAGGCATGCCTCCCAATCCCAGCAACATCCTTGTAAATCTCCTCTGCACCCTTTCAATAGCTTCCACGTCCTTCCTATAGTGAGGCGACCAGAACTGCGCACAGTACTCAAGTGTGGTCTGACAAGGGTCCTATAAAGCTGCAGCATTACCTCCTGACTCCTGAACTCAATCCCTCGATGAATGAAGGCCAGTACACCGTAAGCTTTCTTAACAACATCCTCCACCTGGGAGGCCGATTTGAGAGTCTTATGGACCCGGACCCCAAGATCACTCTGCTCTTCCACACAGCTGAGACTCCTACCTTTGATAGTGTACTCATTCATCCCGTTGGATCTGCCAAAATGGACCACAACACATTTATCCGCGTTGAAGTCCATCTGCCACTTCTCCGCCCATTCTTGCATCCTGTCGATGTCCTGCTGCAACTTCTGACATCCCTCCAGACCATCCACAACACCACCGACCTTCGTGTCATCGGCGAACTTACTCACCCATCCCTCCACTTCCCCATCCAGGTCATTTATGAAAATGACAAACAGCAAGGGTCCTAGAACAGATCCCTGGGGCATTCCACTGGTGACCGACCTCCATGCAGAAAAAGAGCCATCCACAACCACCCTCTGCCATCTGCAGGCAAGCCAGTTCTGGATCCACAAGGCCAAAGCCCCTTGGATCCCATGCCCTCTCACCTTCTCAAGAAGTTTTGCATGTGGGACCTTGTCAAATGCCTTGCTGAAGTCCATGTACATCACGTCCACTGCTCTTCCTTCGTCAATGTGTTCAGTCACATTTTCGAAGAACTCAATTAAACTCGTAAGGCACGACCTGCCTTTTACAAAACCATGCTGACTATTTCTAATCAACCTAAACTTCTCCAAATGCTCGTAAATCTTGTCCCTCAGAAGCCTATCCATCAGCTTACCAACCACGGAGGTCAGACTCACCGGTCGGTAATTTCCAGGACTATCCCTGTTCCCTTTCTTGAAAATAGGGACCACATCTGCAATCCTTCAATTCTCCGGAACCTCTCCCATCTCCATTGACGACGCAAAGATCATTGCCAGGGGCTCTGCAATGACATCCCTCACCTCCCACAATAACCTGGGGTACATCCCATCTGGTCCCTGAGACTTGTCTATCTTGATAGCATTTAAAAGTTCTAACACATCCGCTTCCTTAATATCTACATACTCAATCTTTTCAGTCTGCCGCAAACTTGTAGTGCATCCTCCCAGATCACTTTCCACCGTGAATACTGAGGCAAAGTACTCATTAAGCACCTCTGCCATTTCTTCCGGTTTCATACAGACTTTTCCCCCTTCACCTTTTATAGGTCCTATCCCTTCTCTTCTCATCCTTTTACTTTTCACATATTTGTAGAAGGCCTTGGGATTCTCCTTAATCCTACCAGCCAAGGCCTTCTCAAGACCCCTTCTGGCTCTCCTAATTTCCTTTTTAAGCTCTCTTCTATAAGCCTTATACTTCTCTAGATCCCCAACATCTCCTAGCTCTTTGAACTTTTTATACACCTTTCTTTTCTTCCTGACTATGTTCACCACAGCCTTCGTGCACCACGGTTCCCACATCCTACCAAAACCTCCTCGTCTCACCGGAACGTTGTCGTGCAAAGCTCCAGACAAGCATTCCTTGAATATCTGCCACCTTCCTTCTGTGCTTTTCCCCAAGAACACCTCCGTCCAGTTTATTCGCCCCAACATCTGCCTGATGTCTTCATATTTCCCCGTATTCCAGACAAACACCTTCCTAGCCTGCCTGATCCTATCCTTTTCCAACGCAAGGGTGAAGGAGATAGAACTATGATCTCCATCCCCAAGATGCTCTCCTACCAAGAGATCCATCACCTGTCCTGGTTCATTAGCTAGTACCAGGTCCAGTACAGCCTCTCCTCTCGTAGGCTTGTCCACGTGCTGTGTCAGGAAACCCTCCTAAACACACCTAACAAACTCCTCCCCATCCAAACCCCTTACCCTTGGGACATTCCAGTCGATGTTTGGGAAATTGAAGTCTCCCATCACAACAACTCTGTTATTTCTACATCTCTCCAGTATCTGTTTCCCTATATAATTATAAACCATCAACATTAATTTATCCATAAATTAACACAAAACTACATTGAAAACACATTGTTTAGAATCTTTGTCCTCAAAAGATCCAGGTTAACCTGTTCCTGGGCCTGGCAAGGCGTGCCAGCTACATGTGCAGTCAGTGGGCAACCGAGGGGGTGTCCAACCTGATTGTTTGCTCCTCTACCCAGTTATTTTCATGGCAAGGTATCCCTGCAAAGGGATATGTGGAGTTTAAGGGGACTATTGACACTTTCCATGCCCATTGGATACCACAGGGACAAGGGGGTATTATTGACACATTTAATCACATTTTAATTTGATGTTTTAAGTTTCCTTTCTGCTGAGGACTTTTGTCTCTGGAGCATAAGAGGCTGAGGGATGATCTTTTCAAGGTCTATAAAATAATGAGGGGCACAGACAAGGTAGGTAGCCAATATCTTTTCCCAAAGTTAGGGGAGCCTAAAACTAGAGGGGATAGGTTTAAGGTGAGAGAGGAGAAATACGAAAAGGTCCAGAGAGGCAATTTTTATACAGAGAGGGTAATAAGTTTCTGAAACAAGCTGTCAGAGGTAGTAGTAGAGGCGGGTACAAATTTGTCTTTTAAAAAAGCTTTTAGACAGTTACATGGGTAAGATGGGTATAGAAGGATATGGGCCAAATGGGGGCAATTGGGATTAGCTTAGGGGTTTAAAAAAAAGGGCAGCATGGACAAGTTGGACTGAAGGATCTGTTTCTTTGCTGTAAACCTTTGTTACTCTGTGAGTGTCATCTGCAAACTTACTAACCATGGCTCCTGAATTCTCATCCAAATCATTAATAACAGTGGACCCAACACTGATCCCTGAGGCACTCTGCTGGTCACAGGCCTACAGTTTGAAAAATAATCCTCTAAAACCACCCTCTGATTCTATCAAGAAGCTAATTTTGTATCCATTTCGATACCTCACCCTGGATTCCATGAGATTTAACCATCCTTTTAGAGCTGCCCTTTTTGAGTTGTCCCTGAGTTAATTTGATTTGTGTTTATTTGGTTGGGGGAAAAAAAGATTCCCTGATTAAGAATCCAATTGATTGGCCAATCAGGGAACTCTTTTAGTGTTGAAATTAATTTTCAGTAAAGGTGTTATCTGATTAATTGTTATTTATCAGTAACAAGTAAGGCTTATGTTAGCATTGCAATGAAGTTATTGTGAAATTCCCCTAGTTGCCACATTCTGGTCTTGTCTGGGTCTATGTACCTAACCAGCACATCCCTCAGAATGGAGGAAACCAGAGCACCTGGAGGAAATCCATGCAGACACTGGGAGAATGTGCAGTGACCTGAGATTGGAATTGAACCTGGGTTCCTGGTTCTGTGAAGCAGCAGTGCAAGCTTCAATGCTGCCAATTTTGCTGTTCTAACATAAATAATCATGGAATCTTGTATTGTTCTGAATGCAATGTGCTTAAAATTTGAAAGTCTTTTCTGACAGAAACAACAATAACTTGTTTTTATATAGTCCTTTTGATAGAATGCTTCACAGGAGCATTATATAATAAGAATGATACAGAACTCAAGATAGGTTAGGATAATGACCAAAAGCTTGTTCAAAGGGGTGGATTTTTAAGGAATAAAGTGATGTAGGGTGGCAGAGAGGTATAAGGAGGGTATTCCAGGGCAATTGAAGGTACAGCCACTAAAAGTGGAACAATTAAAACTAGAGGTGTATAAGTAACCAAAATGAGTGTCAGGCAGATGCCTTACAAAATTGTGCAGATGGACAAGATTACAGAGATTGGGAGGGGTAAAACCAGGAATGGATTTGAAAGTAAATATGAACAGTTTTAAATCAAAGCATTGTTTATCAGGCACCACAAAGGGGAGAGAGGAACACAACTTGATGCAGATTAAGACTTGGATTGCACAGTTTTGGGTGACCTCAAGTTTAAAGGCAGATTTATACCAGTTCCAGGAAAAAGCAGCGTAATCAAGTGAGAACTCCACTGATTGAACTTCAACACAGAGACAAATATACTCCCATTATCCCTCTCATGACAGTGGTGTTTGTAAGTAAAATGATTGTAAGAGTACATTAAAAGCTTGTTTCTTTATCTAACTACAAATAGACTTTTGAAGCTTTTATCGCTAATCTCTAACTTGTCATTTGGCCATTTAAAAAAAATCCATATCTTGCTGACCAGATAACAACTTCATCAGAATAGATCACAATACATACCATCCTGTATTAGTTTGTGATTATAAGGTCAATTATGAGTTAGTGGAGGCCAGATTTGTGAATGCTGCAATTTTATGATAAATCACGTGTTGTGTGTTGCTAATTGTATGGGAGAAGAATTAGACTTTTCACCCCCCAACCTTCTGACCAAGTTAACTTTTATAAAATGCATTCTTTCATGAGATGTGGGCTGTTTATCACTGGCCAGCATTTGCAGCCTCTCTAAATTGCCCTTGAACAGAACACTTACTTTCTATTTCAAAGGACAACGTGAGTCTGAAGTCACACTTAAACCAGGTTAAATAAGGCAGACAGCTGCCCTTCCAGATATTTTTTAAATGGCCATCAATGATGGTTTCACGGACACAAGTACTGAGTCAAACATTCAATTTCAGTTTTTATTCATTCGATTTAAATTTAATTATTTGCCATGGAGGGTCTGAGCCTGTCCCCAGAGCATTTGCTTGGGCTACTCATCTAATATTACCTCCAATATCACCATCTTCCCAGTCACTATATCATATCACTCTGTAGATGGTAACACTTTAGCTCCCAGGTTTTTGTTTAGAATACACCAAGAATTTACGCATAATCTTGACTCCAGTGTTAATACTTATTTTAATTTTCTTTTTTTTACATTCCATGATCTTTTTTCAACAAGCAGTGGTTAATACTGCTGCCTCAGTGCCAGACACACTAGTTTGACCCCAACTTGGGTCACTATCTATGTGGAGTTTGCACGTTCTCCCCGTGTCTGCATGGATTTCCTCCGGGTGCCCCGGTTTCCTCCCACAGTCTGAAAGACATGCTGGTTAAGTGCATTGGCCATGCTAACTTCTCTCCCGTGTGGTGAGTAAGGGATTTTTGCAATAACTTCCTTGCAGTGTTAATGTAATCCCACTTGTGACACTAATAAATATTGAAAATAAAATAATGGTTGCATTCTGTTTTTTCAGAGTGGAGTATGAGTCCAGGCTGAAATGAATGCTATTTTTGTAGAAATCAGGGAATCAAAGGGAGTTTTTGTATCACTGTCTCCATCTATGCCTACTTTTGGCACTAATAATAAACTTTAAACAATATTATTTTCTCTCTCTCTTTCTCCTGCTCTACCTCATAGCCATGTCTCTCCTTTTTCACTCACTTTTCCAGTTGTTTTCCACTGGTGGGCGAAACTAGAACTAGGGGGCATGGCCTCAAAATAAGGGGATTTAGGACTGAGTTGAGGAGGAACTTCTTCACATAAAGAGTTGTGAATCTGTGGAATTCCCTGCCCAATGAAGCAGTTGAGGCTCCCTCACTGAATGTTTTTCAGGCAAGGATAGATAAATGTTTGAACAGTAAAGGAATTAAGGGTGAGTAAGTAAAGCTGAGTCCATGAAAAGATCATCCATGATCTTATTGAATGGCGGAGCAGGCTCGAAGGGCCGAATGGCCGACTCCTGCTCCTAGTTCTTTTGTTCAGTGAATGGTCAGCAAAAGTGACACTGATTGTAATCCCATTCCAGCAATTTTCAACAATGGCATATGCATTGTAATCGGTTAATGGAATCACCTCTGGGCGTCTGGTGGTCACTCATTTAGGTTTTTCTTTCCAGTTGACAGCTTTATGATTTTTTTTTGATACTAGCCCACATTGTCAAATTTATTTAAGTCAGCCCCCCTCTGACTCCCCCTCCTCCCATCCCTCACCCTCCCCACATTGGGATTTGAGCTTGTAGTGGTGATGTGTCTGACGTATCTTTACATTGACTATTGACTGTTGCTGTACCTGTGTAGAAGCTTGGAATTATCCCTGACATGGTGGTTCCTGCAGGATTTCTTGTCAATTTCATCATTGCCTCACCAACAACCTATAGCCTGTGAAAGCAGTTGTCCACTGAGATTTGTTGGCAGTATCTATGTCTTGATTTGTGAAGAAAAATACTTGAGCAATGATGGCAAACAGACCTTTTCTAATTAAGGTATACCTCCTTTGCATTTTTCTTTCCTTCACTTCTTCCAGCTCCCCAAACACTCAACCATTCAGTGTAACATCCTGTTTAGAAATTTGTCCTAGTGATTGAAAATTAAGAAACAGGAGCCGAATTAGGCCATTCAGCCCATTGAACCTTCTCTGCCAATCAATCGTGGTTGCCCCAAGATGGCACAGTGGTTAGCACTGCTGCTTCACAGCACCAGGGACCCAGGTTCAATCCCAGCCTCGGGTCACTATGGAGTTTGCACTTTCTCCCCGTGTCTGCGTTGGTTTCCTCCACATTCCAAAGATGTGTGGGTCAAGTTGATTGGCCATGCTAAAATTGCCCCTAATGTCAGGGGGATTAGCAGGGTAAATATGCAGGTTTATGGGAATGAAGCCTAGGTGGGATTGTTTCGATACAGACTTCATAGGCTGAATGATCTCCTTCCATACTGTAGGGATTCTATAAATTTCTCAGTCCCATTTCCCTGTAATCTTTTTTTGTAACCTCTATTGACCATAGACCCAGAGTCCTCAAACACTCCTCGTGTGTCAAGCTTTTCAATCCTGGGATTATTCCTGTGAATGTTCTCTGGAGCCTCTTCAGGGTTAGTTAAGATACAGGGCCCAAAGATTCCTCACTATTTCAAATGTGATCTGATGTTACATTGGATGTCCTTTTAAGCGGTCACTTCCTGCAGAGCAGCAGTATTAACTGCCCTTTTACACAGGGGCTTTGCAGACATGGAGATTCCTTTGACAATGAATATAAATTTGTACATTTAGTTAACCAGAACCACTGCCATTATTGGGGTGGGGGGAGGGTGGAGTGGTGGTGGGGGGAGAACTGAAAGCAAAATTGCCATATTCAATCATTGCTTCTATTCCAAAGCTGGACTAATACGATGTTCAACCTAACTTTTGCGCCAATTAGTCAATGCAATTTTACAAAAAAAGGGACATTCATTTATGCTTTCAGAAATTTGAGGAGAAAGGCAGCCAAATCTGTTGTAACGAGTGCTGATAATGACAGTCAGACATCAGCACGTTCCTCAGTGTCTTTTATCAGATCGTATCGAATGAAGAGGTGATGTTGAAGCCAGTCAAAGTGGATTTTAAGTGGACAGAATTCCAGCATCACAGGGATCCATTCGATCATTTATGATTCTTACAAATAATAAAATAATTGTCCTGTTCCAGTCAGCTAACCTTCACAGCAGCCCAGTGATCTGGGGGTAAGATCCTCATTTTGGGTGTTCTTTTTTGACAAGAGACAGTGTGCAGGAGTATGGGGGAAAGAGAGGGGAATGTCACACTGCTCATTCTGACAGCGCAGTGCAGACAACCTGAGCTAGCTGGCCATCTGGGAAATATATTGTTATAATTAATCCTTCTGAAGGAAGATCATCACATTGCTATTGATATTGAGTAGATTCTTCTGGTCAAAAATATACAATGTAGTGTCATTGAGTGCAACATGTGTCCAATTTTGTACACAGTGCAATTTATACTTGTTCAGCAACGTTGTTGGCAGATGGGAATGGCAACGGGGGCGGGGGTGGTGGGTGTAAAGCTGCTCAATTGCTCCCTGACTACCCACCCCCACCCACCAAGTGATGGAATGGTGTTTGTGCCATGTAATGATGGGAGCCCCATTATCGCATATTAACAGATACTCAGCAAGCCCCTTGACTCTATTGACACCCATGCAGTTGGGGTTTACAACAAGATTTGAAAAAGGGGAACTGGCAAATAAAACACAATGAAGGAAGACAGTCTAATCCTCTGGGAGGAAAAGAATCATGTTCGGGCAATATCATGGCAGTGCAGGGTGGAAGGGGCTTCTACTGAAGAGGTCGGTGGGGGTGTGGGGGAGTGCTGGGGTGGTCCTATGTCCAGTAGGAGGTTCCCTGAAAGGGGAGGGCCTGGGAGGGTTAGATTCCATGTCCATGGGGCTCATTTATCAGGTGGGAGGGAGAGGTTCCTTTTTTGCAGTTTTCACTTTTTTTTTAGATTAGAAACATTCAGAACCAGCACCACGAGCACGATACACTGAGGTGAAAACTCAGCAAGGTAATGGCAGCTGCCTTTGCTTTCCCAACCAGTGATAACACTGAAAAAGGATTTGGAAAATTCCACCCTGGGGGTGCAATAGTATGAAACGAGACCCCTGTCTGATTTGACATTCTCCTTAGTGTTTCTGTACTGTGAGTGGGAATTTCCAGCTGCATGTTCCCCAAGACTGGAAAATCCTGTCCAAATTCAATGCATCTTTGAATCATCCACAAATGTTTTGTCTTGCCTGTTACGATTCTTGCGGTAGGCGAGATAGGAAACTTGTAGCCTGTATATTTTTGATTATACCATATTCTGCTTAAGCAAGAATTGCTCATATTGAGTGTGTGTTTATGTGTTAAATGGGAGAAGTGACACCGGCTCCCTATGGCACCAAAGAAAATTCTAGTCAATAGAATCAAATTTTCCCATGAAAATACTTTTCGTGTTTGGCCTCAAAGTCCTGTGACGTTCTGCATGAATTTAATTATGGAACTATCATTAAGGAATCCATGAAAGATAACTCCAGAAATACTGTGGCATTTGATAAGTGGACAAGAAACAGTTCAAGTGACAGGACTAAGGACTATTTCCCAGACTCCGTTTAACATACTTACAGAATAAATAATTACAGGGCTGGCTATTCATCCTCTACCAAAATCAAAGTGAACTCTGTGCAGGAAATTGGCTAGCATTTTACATTTCCTTTCATCTGATTAAACTAACACCAATAACTCATTGCTTGTGTTTTTTTCCTGAGGATTCTAAAGTGCACCAGTTCAAAGTATTCCATTTCTTTCGGGTATAAAAGATCTTCCCACATTTTAGATTCATGCTGTACCATCTTTCATTTGAAGTCACTGGGCTGAATCTTTGCTCCAGAGTCATGTGCACAAAATTAAGAAACTTTCCTGACCCTGCAAACCCAATTCGAGAGAAACTTCATAACCTCTTGGAATCTAAAATCAATGCTTGCTATTTCACTGTTTGTTGAAATAAGTCTAAGGGCTCCCATTACGGGATTAGTGTTGCTTGTTCCAGTCCAGCAGGAGTTGGGGATGGTGCTCAGACTTGTTGACATGGAAAACAAAATGAAGACAGCAGTAACTGCTGCCATTTTTCACCTCCCCATGCACAGAGCTCAGGAGCCATAATGAGATTAAATAAAATAAAGCTTTAAGCCTCCATTTAACAAAAACACTTCCACTGATCATATTTAAATCAATTAAGCACCAAATCCCTTATAAAATAAGCATTTCCTTCTAATATTTAATTATTTCTGGAAAACAAAAGCTTTCATTTATCGCTTCACATCCAAGACTGCTAAAATCTTCGTAACTGATTGGAACTGCCAATCAAACTATACCCTTTCATTGTAATAAATATAGCTTGTGAAAGCACTCGAGCAACACTGATCCCATAATGGTGGCTCTCAGGCTTATGTCAACAAACAAAGAAATAGCAAGTACTGGGACTTCTGGAATTGGGTGTCTGCACCAATTGGGCTAAGGAGTTCTACCAACACTACAAAAGTTCAGACCAGTAAGCAAGAAAACAGCCCTGTAGCCTTTACCCTGCACTCCTCATGCCTCAAATATGTCATCTCATGCCACTCACCTGCACAGACTCTCAAAACCTCCATGCTAACCTCTACCCCTCTTCCCAAGCTCATGGCTCTTTACAGTCTAATTGCAACTTTGTTCTAACTCAGGCCAGCCTATGATTTCTACTCGTCCCCAAACAACTCTGTTCTTCCTGCCAACAGACCTGAGAAACATGCTGAAATGAAATAAAATAAAGTTCTCAGTATCTATTAAAGACTAATATATTTTAAAAAACATATTCATAAAATTCCATGTAATACATTTAAATATCTTCAAGGACATAAGAGAAACATTGCATTCATAACAACAAATCAAAACTTTACCTATTTAAAATCACTTAAAGCAGTCAATAAAGCTGGTAGCATATGTACTTCCCCCGTCCATCACCCCTCCTCCCCTCCCCCCATCCCCACAATACTGTGATAATAGGTGGTGGAAGGGGCCAGGCGGCACAAATCCTATAGTGGTAACCCTCAGACTTATCTCAACAAATAGTAGTGAAACTGCATACATCTGTTTTTTTATTCAACTTCAGGCTTTGTTTATCCAAAACTTTAAAGAGCAGGCTATTTAAATGATTTGACACCTTGACAGTTCCACAGACATTATTTACCTTTACACAAATTCATGTCTTAACAATTCCAAAGGATCCCTCACCTCTCCCGAAAGGTATCTGATCTTTAGCACAGGGGTTCCTAACCTTTCCAAAGGGCACCTCAGCTCTCCCAAACAAAATGGGGCATCCCCCAAAAGGGTAACTTATCTCTCCAAAAGGGGCCCCTCCAAAGATCTTTGGCTGGTTCAGACCTTTTCCTCAAATCTCTAAAACAACTTCTCAGAAATCTGGATGACCAAAATTGCTTCTGAGTGAAGACAGGTGAGCGTTTAAATGTGCAGCTACCTCTGTTAAACCTGGACGCGCAAACCCCACTGGCAAAAATGGTGCATGCCAGGTTGGGGGTGGGGTTTCTGGATTTGGAATTGGTTTTCTTCTGATTTGATCACCTGGATTGTCACCCAGGAACTATTACTCTGAAAAGCTAACTCTTAGTGACTCTAAAACTGACCCATGCCCAGAATCCCACTGTTCAATCCACTCATCTCATTCTGACATCCCCTGATGCCTCCCCCATCCTCCCAATCCCCTTCTGAACAAACCCCTCAATCCTCTGACCCAACCTCACCACCCTACCCAATCTGCTACCTATCATCCTGCCACCTACCCTCCCTAACCTGCCAGTGTAAACAACAGGCACATTACCCAGTCTCACATTCTGTGCATCTTAATCACATAATCCACCCATCTCACTCACACTCATTGACATCCATTCTGAAAAGCTATTTAAATAGCCCAAAGCATTTCACTCTGTTAGTGAATAAAGAATTACCAAAATAAAACAGTTTTTTTTTTATTTGTTCATTGGATGTGGGTGCCACTTGGCCAGTATTTATTGTCCATCCCTGGGGGCATTTTAGAATCAACCACATTGCTGTGGCTCTGGAATCACATGTTGGTCAAACAGGGTGAGGAGAAAAGATTTCCTTCTCTAAAAGGAATCGGTGAACCAGAGGGGTTTTTGCCCATAGTGGTTTTATGGTTATCACTGCATTTTTAATTCCAGATTTTTTTTTTATTTCAAATTCTACCATCTGTCGTGGTGGGATTCGAACCCCGGTCCCCAGAGCATTACCCTGGGTCACTAGTCCAGCCACATTACTGTTATGTCACTGCCTCTCCTTACAGGTGGAGATGTAAAAAGGAAAGCCATGGATCAAGGACACAAAAGGTTTGTCCTGTACCTCTGAAGAGGCCTGGTTTGAACATGCAGATCAGAAAAGCATCATGTGTGGGGAATAAAGGAAGCAGAGTGGCAATCTGATAGTGATTGTCCTTCCTTGGAAGATTCCATCCAAACTGCTGCTGAAATTGTTTTCTGGAGTAATGTAAGCAGCTGAGTAATGTATCATTAATTTTACTTCTAATTTCCTTTACCATTAACTTCAGTTTATTCCCTTGAAATTGACAAATACCAATTTTACCCTGTAATGTTTTTATACTCTACCTCAGTAAATTATGCACAGCATGCCACTTAAATTATGATTGAAATCAATGATTTTATCCATGTGTTTATGTTTGTATGTTTCTCACACACACTGACATAAGCAGGGAGTGGTGTGGGACAGAGAGCTACTATAATCAGTATTGTCTATTAGAATCTGCATTAAATATAGCAAAGGAGTGCCACACAATTTGTGCCAATAATAACCTAACCCATACTTTGGTAGAAGGGGGAAATCCACTCATTAATTCAGCAAATCTGAAATGGGAAGAGTTGTAAACTATCGTTTATAGTCACTAGGAGTAATTTATTTTCTAATTCGATGTGAGTGCAATGAATTAGGTTTAAAAACCAAACAAAGTAAAGCTGAAATTGTTTCTTGGTCACACAGTGGAAAAGTTCTGAGCTGGAAGGAGGGATGATCAGCAACAGCTGTATAGAATCCTGACAGAAGGTGACCATTCACCCCATCGAGCCTGCACCAACCACAATCCCACCCAGGCCCTATTCACATAACCCCACATATTTATCTTGCTAATCGCCCTGGTGTGAGAGTCATATTAACATGGCCAATCAATCTAACCTGCACATCTTTGGATTGCGGGAGGAAATCGGAACATCCGGAGGAAACCCACGCAGACATGGGGAGAACATGCAGACTCCATACCAACAGTGACCCAAGGCCAGTGTTGAACTGGGTCCCTGGCGCTGCAAAGCAGCAGTGCTAAAAACTGTTCTATTGCGCCACCTCAGATTGACTTTTACTGTAGCATATCATTTTTGCTTGTAAAATGTAAATACCTTCTCGGTCAATTCCTTTCTTCAAACTCAATCCTCCATTGTTAAGTTTTAGTCTGTTTTCTCCGCACTGACTTGAATGCTCAGAGGTTTCCCTTGTGCCTTGACAATTAAATCTCCACTGAGTTGACAACTCAGGTTGTGGTTTGATCACAATCTCCACTGAATTACGTTCCATTAATTTAGTAACATCACTAAGTATATATTTTGTTTGGATTATTTTCACATTGATTTAAATGCCAGGCTTAAAACTTCATTCTGTAGGGATTTAAGCTCCACCCGCCTCTATCAAAATATTTATACCCCACGTAGACATAGCAATTAAAAACACTGAATAAAGCTCCAGTGCCTTGCTGTGTCTCTGAAAAAGATAATTATTTTGTTCCAATTAGCTACTGATCTAACCATCAATTTCCTTTTCTTCTTTTTTCCCAAATATTGATCTATACTTTTCAAACAATGGAAGATTTTGTTTCCAGTGAGACATTCATCATCCAAATCACCTTCAATGTACAAAGAATTCATTTTTTTTTGTTTGGTAATTATCCCTTTACTTACTAACTTATCAATCAAAGGAAAGTCATTCTTTCTGATCTACCTTATCAAGTCCCTCTTCATTTGGAAACTCCAGCATTCTTGCTCGAATGAAAGGAGCTCAGATTTACTGAATTGTTATCGTGCAGTAAGAGGCCATTTGGCCCATTGCTTCTGTACTGGCTCTCCAAACAAAAGTCCTGACATAGTGCCATTCCCCAGCCTTTTTCCCATACTCCTGCTCATTGCTTCTACTCAAATAATCATCGGAATGCCCTCTTGAATACCTTGTTTGAAGCTGCTCCCACTACATTCCATACAGAGCATTCCAGACTCAAATCACTCACTGTGTGATAAAGCTTTCTCACACTTCACATTTACTTCTATTGCAAATCGTTGTAAATCTGTGTCCACTCATTCCTGATCCTTTTACGAGAGAAAACAGTTTCTCCCTCTCTATGCAATCCAGCCCCCTCATGATTTTGAACATCACTATCTAATCTCCTCTCAGCCTTCTTCTCTCCAAGGGGAACAGTCCCAACTTCTTCAATCTAACCTCATAACTGAACTTTCCATCCCTAAAACCTTTTCAGCACTCTCTCCAATTCATTCACATCCTTCCTATAGTGTAGCACACAAAACTAACCCAGCCAGGGCAGCTACTGCCTTGTTTCTGTTCTACATAACCTCCTTGCTGTTGTATTCTATGCCCCTATTAATAAAGCCGAGAATACTGTTCTCCACCTGTTCTGCCACCTTCAATGATCTGTACACATATATGTCCAGGATGTTCTCCTCCTGTATCCCCTTAAGAATTTTACCTCTTTTTTTATATTGTCTCTCCATATTCCTCCAAATAAAATGCATCACCTCACAATTCTTCACAATGAACTTTGTCTACCACTCAGCTATCCATTCCACTAATTTGCCGATGTCCTTCTGAAGTTCTACACTGTTCTCTTCACAATTTACAATACTTCCAAGTTTTGTGTCACCCACAAACTTTGAAATTATCCTCTGCACACCAAAATCTAAATCACTAATATATCAGGAAAAGCAAGGGTCCCAATACCGACCCCTGAGGAAATGCCACAACAAACCTTCCTCAAGGAGGAGAAGTATCCATCCACCATTGCTTTCTATTTCCCATTATTCAGCCAAATTACTACTGTTCTTTTTATTCCATGAGTTATATTTTTTCACAAGTTTATTGTGTAGAAATGTATCAAATATCTTCTCAAGTTCATATCCACAGATCTCTGAAAGTTGCCACTCAAGTAGATAGAACTGTGAAGAAGGTTTATAGTGTGTTAGTGTTTATTAACAAGGAGTTTGAGTTTAAGAGCCATGGGGTTATGATGCAATTATACTGATGTTGATGAGACCATATTTGGGAGATTGTGTGCAGTCCTGGTCATCTCCTTATAAAAAGGATGTGGAAACATTGGAAAGAGTGCAGAGGAGATTTACCAGGATGCTGCCTGGTTTGGAGAGTAGGTCTTATGAGGAAAGATTGAGAGAGCTGGGGCTTTTCTCTTTGGAGCAGAGGAAAATGAGAGGCAGCTTAATAGAGGTTTATAAGATGATAAGAGGGATTGATAGAGTGGGTATGCAGATACTATTTCCTTGGGTGGATGTAGCTGTTATTAGGGGGCATAATTATAAGGTTCATGGTGGGGAGATATAGGAGGGACACAAGGAGCACACCAGAATGATAGGGAGTGGGATATTAGGATTGAACATAACTTAGCACAACATTGAGGGCTGAAGGGCCTGTACTGTGCTGTACTGTTCTATGTTTCTATGTCTCTATGAAATCCATGTACATTACGCCAATAGCATTGCCCCATCAACCTTTTCTGTTACTTCCTCAAAAACCCCGGCAAGTTAAACATGATTTCCCTTTAGAAATCCACACAGGTTCTTCGTAATTGACCCTACTAATTCTATCCTGGGTAATTGTTTCAAGATGCTTGCCCAGCACTGATGTTAAAACTGATTTGTCTGTAATTGCTGGGTCTATTCTGGCAACATTTGTTGATTAAGGTTGTGACATGTGCAATTGTCCAGTCCTCTGGCACCTCTCCTTTGCCTAGAGAAGACTGAAAGAAATTTCCATTCTCACTCCGTTAATAATCTTTGGGTGCATCTTATCTGGTCCTAGTACCTTGTCAACTTTAATTACTAACAGTCAATTCAACATTTCCTCCTTATTGATTTTGAACTCTTCCAGAGACAGAATTTCTTTGTCTGTCACCATGTCCTGGGTAGCATCTACCTCTTGGTAAAGACAAATGTAAAATATTAATTTAATACCTCAGCCATATTCCCTGTGTAAATTCCCTCCGAGATCCCTAGTTGGCTCTACTCCCTTTTACAATTTATCTACCTATCAAAAACCTTGGGATTCCCTTTGATGTTGGCTGCCAGTCTTTTCTTATAATCCCTCTTCACCTCCCTTCTAAACCTTCTACACGTCTCTTGGATGTAAACTGGATTTTCTACCTGATATCAGTCGTAAGTACATTCTTTCTTCCTTATCTTGACCTCTATCCTGTTTTCCATCGAGGGAGCTCGAGATTTGTTTGCCGTATCTTTACAGGGATATATTTGGACTGTGCCTGGACCATTTCTCTTTCGAATGTACTCATTGTTCAGCTAGTTTCTCTCACCACCCTTTTGTTCTTGTCTAACCGGCCAAGTTCCATTCTTGCTCCATTGAAGTCGGTTCTGGTCCTGTGAATTATTTTTCCTATGGATTGCCTATTGTCCTTTTTTAGCATTATCCTAAACTTTATGAAACAATGATCACTGTCTTTGAAATGTTCCTCACTGACACTTGGACCTAGTTCTTGTAACTGAGATAAATTAACAATTATTGTTGCAGATACAAACTGCTGCAGAAATGTTGCCTGAACACAATCTAGGAACTTTTGCCCTTCTTCAGCTTTTATACTACCAAGTCTACATTTGGGTAATATACATCCCCCATTATGAATACTCTATAATTCTCTCTGTAATTCCCCTGCAGATTTGTTCCTCTACATCTTTCTCTCTAGTTGGTGGTCTGGAGCCTACACCAAGCAATAGCTTCCTTTTTATTCCTTAGCTTCAGCCAAATTGATTCTGTTCTTGAATCCACCGTGACATTCTTTTTCTCCAGAACTAAATACTCTTCTTAACTAGTGTTGCCCCTCTTTCTCACTCCTTCCTTTCCTATCTTTTTTGAACATCTTACACCCAGGAATATTTCACATCCAGTCCTGCTCTTCCTTGAGCCAAGTCTCTATTATCACCACAAACTTTCCACGGTATTATTTACCATACACCATGCATTCACATACATGTACAGTTACATGGCATTACTTTCTCCCTTACTCCAACGTCACTTAGTTACTTATTCTTTTTTATACAAGTGCTTTCTGCTGCTCTCAGGATTTTGTGCATTCTGGTATTTCTCTCTAATATTTCCTCTTGGTTCCCATACCTGTGCTGAGTTAGTTTATATTCCTCCAACAAGTACAAGCAAATCACCCCTCAAGGAACTCAGTCCCACTCTATTCTGGTGTAACCCACCCATCTTGTACAGGTGCCATCTTCCCTAGAATTAATCCTAGTGTCCCAGGAATCTAAAGCCTTCCCTCCTGCACCTTCCTTATTTCCTTATCCTCCTATTTCTATAGTCACTGTAATGTGTCATTTAGAATAATCAGAAGATCACAAATTTAAAATTCTACTTGCTAATTTTCTACCTAACTCCCTAAATTCTGATTGCAGCACCCCATCCCACTTTCTATCAAGTCATTGCTACAAATGTAGACCACAGTGTCTGGTTGTTCACTCTCCCCTAAAGAAATGCCTTGCAGCTGTTCTGTGACATTTTTGACTCTGGCAGCAGGGAGGCAATGGTTCATCAGATTGGTCCCTGGGATGAGAAGCAAGTCAATTCGGTGTAAGTTTAAAGATATGTTTAAGATTATTTATTAGTGTTACAAGTAGGCTTACATTAACACTGTAATGAAGTTACTGTGAAAATCCCCTACTCACCTACACTTTGGCATCTGTTTGATTATGCTGAGGAAGAATTTAGCACGGCCAATCTCTCTAACCAGCATGTCTTTCAGACTGTGGGACGAAACAAAAGCATCCGGAGGAAACCCACACAGACATGGGGAGACCATGCAGACTCCACATAGACAGTGACCCAAGCCAGGAATCGAACCTGGGTCCATGGCACTGCAGTGCTAACCATTCTGCCACAGTGCTATATGAGAGATCTCAATGAATCAAAACATTTTCCAAAACTACCTTCTGAAAATTCATATACACTAACAAATTCTGTTTCACGTCTCAAGGCACGGAATTTGATGCCTTGGCCACATCCTAAATGAGGACTTATCAAAACCTGAACTATACTGAAATACATGGTGACTCTAGCCCTGCAAAAACAATATCCAGTTCATCCATCTTCACAATAAAAAAAACCAATAAAGATCTCAACATCAAAATGAATGGCTACAGGATTCAGGATTACCCAACACCAACCTATCTCAGAATGACTCCAAAAACAACACAGACCCTCTCGGAAACAACTTGGGTCCCGGCTTCGGTCACTATCTGTGCAGAGTTTGTGCATTCTCCTCGTGTCTACGTGGGTTTCCTCCGGGTGTTCCAGTTTCCTCCCACACTCCAAAGATGTGCAGGTTAGGTAGATTGGCCATGCTAAATTGCTCCTTAGTGTCAGAGGGGCTAGCTCAGGTAAATGCTAGGGTTACGGGGATAGGGCCTGGGTAGAATTGTGGTCGGTGCAGACTCGATGGTTGAATGGCCTCCTTCTGCACTGTAAGACCAAGTCCTGAAACTTATTGATTGCCAAAGTGGCTAGTTCAACATGGGGTTTTGCAACTACTGACCTCCAAACCTCAGCACTCGCATTCTCACACTCAGCAGCTGAATACTGCACCTCTGTTTGCTCAAGATGATCAAGAGTTGACACCCAGCTGAATGTTACCATGTATATCGTCACTGGAACACTATAATCAACACCACTCCTTGGCTCCCTGTCCTGGTAAACATCACTCCTCCACCTTTCGACCAACTTGCAACAACCCACAAAATAATGGGAAAAGTTTGCAATGCACCCCTTCTCCACCCTCCCTCCCCCAACCCCTGTCACTTCATGCAGATTTATTCAGCCCACCCAAACTATGACTCCCATCAGAAAGGCTCATCTGGAAAACTGACCCACCCAGGACTTCAACGCAAATTCCATCTGGACAAATGAATGGGAATCATTGGACACAATAAACAAGCCCTTGGTCTCAGACCCAACCCTATAGCTTCCTTGTTTCAACCTTCCACGGTAACAAGTGTTCCATCCTCACCAGGTTCAGTACTGGCCACAGCCCCCACTTGCCAACATCCACAGATGGGGCACTAGTGCCAGCCCACTATGTGCCTGTGGGAGAAAGCAAGTTACACACTACATCACAGAAGAGTATCCAACCCACAGACTCAATGGAGGTCTATCCATGCTCAATGCAGCAGGCCAGAAGAAATTTCTTGGCTTTGGGGCTTTGCATTTGCTAGATAAATAAAATTGAAACGAACAAAAAGGTTGGACAGGATAGATACTGAGAGTTTGTTTACATGACTGGTAACTCTAGAACATGAGAGGGGAAGAGAGACCTTCCAGGGAATTATAGGCCAGTGAGTCTTACTTCTGTGGTGGGCAAAGTGTTGGAGAGAATAATTAGGGATAGGATTTATAGTTATTTAGAGAGAAATGAATTGATTGGGGATAGTCAGCATGGTTTTGTGAAGGGTAGGTCGTGCCTTACTAACATTATTGAGTTTTTTGAAAAAGTGACCAAAGAGGTGGATGGGGGTAAGGCGGTTGATGTGGTATATATGGACTTTAGTAAGGCGTTTGATAAGGTGGCCCATGGAAGACTTCTGCAGAAAATGCAGATGTATGGGATAGAGGGTGATTTAGCTAATTGGGTTAGGAATTGGCTAGCAGATAGAAGACAGAGGGTGGTGGTTGATGGGAGATATTCATCGTGGAGTTCGGTGACAAGTGGTGTACCTCAGGGGTCTGTTTTGGGGCCCCTGCTGTTTGTAATTTTTATAAATGATCTGGATGAGGGTATTGAAGGATGGATTAGTAAATTTGCAGATGACACTAAAGTCGGTGGAGTGGTAGATAGTGAAGAGGGGTGTTATAGTTTGCAGAGGGACTTGGACAAGTTGCAGAGCTGGGCCGAGAGGTGGCAAATGGAGTTTAATGTGGAAAAGTGTGAGGTAATGCACTATGGCAGAAATAATAAATGTGTAGAGTATAGGGCAAATGGTAGGATTCTTAGTAGTCTAGATGAACAGAGGGATCTTGGTGTGTATGTGCATAGATCCCTGAAAGTAGGCAGTCAGGTCGAGAAGGTTGTTAGGAAGGCATATGGAGTCTTGGCTTTTATTGGTAGAGGGATTGAATTTCGGAGCCGCAACGTCATGTTGCAACTGTACAAAACTCTAGTGCGGCCGCACTTGGAGTATTGTGTGCAGTTCTGGTCCCCACATTATAAGAAAGATGTGGAGGCATTGGAGAGGGTACAGAGGAGGTTTACCAGGATGTTGCCTGGTATGGAGGGCAGGTCTTATGAGGAGAGGCTGAGGGATTTGAGGTTGTTTTCGTTAGAAAGGAGGAGGCTAAGAGGGGACCTGATCGAAACATATAAGATGATTAGAGGTTTAGATAGGGTGGACAGTGATAGCCTTTTTCCTAGGATGGAAAAAGCTAGCACGAGGGGACACAGCTTTAAATTAAGGGGTGATAGTTATAGGACGGATATCAGAGGTAGGTTCTTTACCCAAAGGGTGGTTCGGGAGTGGAATGCCCTACCTGCAGCAGTTGTAGATGCGCCAAGTTTGGTGGCGTTTAAGAGGTTAGTTGATAAGTATATGGAAGAGAAGGGAATGGTTTAGTTTGGAGGGGCATTGCTTTTTATATTGGTCGGCGCAACATCGAAGGCCGAAGGGCCTGTTCTGTGCTGTAATGTTCTATGTTCTATGTTCTATGTTCTATGAGCAAAGTATCAGGATAGGGTATTGATCATTTTGAACTCAGGCGAGAAGAAATTGCTAATTTAAAAGGTTCCATATTTTTGGAATTCTCTATCCCGGAGGTTTTAGATGTTCTATTGGGACTGAATGATCTAGGCCTATATATTTCATAGAATCCCTACACCGAGTCTCCCACAAAGCATCTATCTCCATAATCTCTCATACTTACCCCACTAATACCCCTAGCCAACACCTCTTGGGGCATGAAGGAGCAATTTAACATGGCCAATCCACCCAGCCTGTGCATCTTGGTCTGTGGAGGAAACCAGAGCATCAGGAGGAAACTCAGACATGAGAAGAATGTGCAAGCTCCACACAGTGACCTGAGGCTAGAATTGAATATAAGCCCCTGGTGCTGTGAGGCAGCAGTACCAATTACTGTGCCAGCATGCCACCATATTTCAACAAAATAGGTCAATAGTCTTCAGATTCAATAGAATCTTGAATGATAGAGCAAAAATCATAAAGTATCAATTTAAGGACTTAGTGGCTAATATGTACTTGCTTGATCAAAGGGTATTTTGACTTTTGTATCTTTGCTGCAATCATCAAAACTGAAGGGTTAATCCCAACCTTTTGATGTCTAAGTTTTGAGGAGAGATTGAAAAAACATAAGCTTTTCAACTCTTGACAGGAGATATCAGAGATTTGAACCATATAAGGAGTAAACACTGGGGAAAAGGCTCTTGGAACATGAGTTCAAATCCCACTATGGCAGCTGGTGGAATTTAAGTTCAACTAATAGAACCTGGAATATAAAGGTAGTCTCAGTAAAGTAACCATCAAACTATGATCGATTGTCGCAAAAATCCAGCCGGTTCACAAATATTTTTTAGGGAACCTGATAGGCTACGTAATAGAAGCCTACGAGATTATGAGAGGCATGGGACAGAGTGGATAGTCAGAAGCTTTTTCCCAGGGTGGAAGAGTCAATTACTAGGGGGACAGGTTTAAGGTGCGAGGGGCAAGGTTTAAAGGAGATATACGAGGCAGGTTTTTTATACAGAGGCAGTGGGTACCTGGAACTCGCTGCCGGGGGAGGTAGTGGAAGCAGATACGGTAGTGATTTTTAAAGGGCATCTTGACAAACACATGAATAGGATCGGAATAGAGGGATATGATCCCTGGAAGGGGGTCTTAGTTCAATCGGCCAGTTTGGTCAGTGCAGGCTTGGAGGGCCGAAGGTCCTGATTCTGTGCTGTAATTTCCTTTGTTCTTTGGAAGGTAATCTGTCAACTTTACCCAGTCTGACCTCCATGAACCTCAGCCATGTGGTTGACTCTTAATTGCCCTCTTTACTGGCCTAGCAAGTCATTTAGTTTAAGGAGAATTAGGTATGGGCACCAATGCTGATCTTGCCTATGATGCCCACATCCCATAAAAGAACAAAAATTTAAAAAAATATTCTTAAATAGGTTGGTGAAAAAGAAGGTCTGGAGTTGTTGAAGAAATGAGTAAATGCTGTAACGAATGACAACAAGGGCTCTGAAGAAGAGTTATGCAGACTTGATACATTAACTGATTCTATCTCCATAGATGCTGCTGGGTTTTTCCAGATTTTTCAGTTTTTATTATCAGGATTTTAAGGGTTGTTCTTCATGGATACACTAAGGTGGGCTGAGTGACTTTCTCTGTTTTGTGATTATTGGGCTGTAACTTCATCAGAGTGGCAACTAGCATCAGACTGGTGCTCTGTACTCACTCACATCAATCAAATTTCTCCTGTGGCTGTCTCTTCCTGACTCAGGCCGGATGGGACCCCGGCAGTGCAAAAATCACTGGGACCCAGCATCGAAATCAACTGCCACGAAGTAGGTAAATTTAAATGTCCCATTGAAACAAAAGGACGAGGATAAGGAGAAGATAAATTGATGGGATTTAGGGAATGCGGCAAGGGTCAGATCTGAGGGACAGGCATGGGGCATTGCAGGGGGCAGGCACACATTGGAGAACTGTGGTGGTCAGAGATGGGGGTGCGTGGAGGGGTTTGGACATGTGCAAGGAAGGGTCAGACGTGGCTGTGTCAGATATCCAAGTGGCATGGTGGTGCTGGTGTGTCAGAGAATGGAAGTTGCGGGAGCTGGAGATGAGGGGTGAGGAGTCAAAGGGGTTGAACATGGGGGTTGGGGGGGGGTTAGAACATCTGGGTGGAGGGTAGTGCTAGGGAGTTGTACCTTGACAGGAGATATTAGAGAATGAGTGATGGGGTTGCACATCAATGGGGGGCAGGCAGAATCAGTCATCGAGTGTTGGTGGACACGTATCTATAGAATGGAGGTTGGGTCAGTTCAGGTTGCTGGGTTGGGTGGGGAGGGGGTTTCCTGCCTGGTCAGGTAGATCTATCAGGATTGTTGTAAGAGGGTCTTGAACAAGTCCAGGTGGAGGGGGGTGTCTAGTTAAGTCGGTGGTGGGGGATGCTGGGGTTTAGGTTAGCGGGTTTGAAAATTCCGTGTGGTGTGAATTTCAGGATGGGGACCACTGTCTTTGATGGGCGGGAGGGGCGGGGGTGGGGGGGGATGGTGGTGTAGCATGGTTAATAGGGTGTGAATCCCATGCGTTGGGGGTGTCAAGAATGTTGTGGGTGTGCTGTGTAGGGATTAATCTGAGTGTTTAAAACAGTTCCACTGAAGTTAAACAAGATTTTATTTCTTCTAACTTTTTGAATAACACTTTTTCAATAACACAACTATCCAAAGTTAGAGATTGACATTGTGTTGTTGGAAAGTTCCCAGCACAAATGCCCAGATACATTTACGTTTCTGGACAATTGTAGTGCATAAACCTGGGAAAATCCAAAAAGGATTCCTCAGCACAACTTAGGGGTCATCCCCAAATCTTAACTCTGGGGAACCCAGTTGTAAGATCCCTTTGTCTCATGGCAATTATAGCTCACATTTAATATTGTGTCACAATAAAATTCTTATTTTTTTTAGGTTTATAAGATGGTGAAGGGAATTGATAGAATGGACATGCAGAGACTATTTCCTCAGGTGGATGTAGTTGTTACTTGGGGGCATAACTGTAAGATTCATGATGGGAGATATAGGAGGGAAATCCGAGGTAGATTCTTTACTCAGAGAGTGGTTGGGGTGTGGAATGCACTGCCTGCTGTGATAGTGGAGTTGATATTTCAGTGATTATTGGATAGGCACATGGAGCATTCCAGAATGAGAGGGAATGGGATAGCTTGGTCTTGGGTTCAGACATAGAACATAGAACATAGGACACTACAGCACAAACAGGCACTTCAGCCCACAAGTTGTGCCGAACACATCAAAACCTACCCAGCCATAGACCTATCTATAACCCCCAATCCCATTGGATCCCATATACTCATCCAGAAGTCTTTTAAAAGACCCCAGCGAGTTCGCCTCGACCACCACCGACGGCAGCCGATTCCATTCACTCACCACCCTCTGAGTGAAAAACTTTCCCCTAGCATCCCCTCTGTACTTGCTTCCCTGCACCTTAAATCTGTGCCCTCTCGTCACGACCATTTCAGCCTGGGAAATAGTCTCTGAGAGTCCACCCTATCTATTCCTCTCAACATCTTGTAAACCTCTATCAGGTCGCCTCTCAACCTTCGTCTCTCCAGGGAGAACAGTCCCAGCTCCCTCAACCTGTCTTCATAAGGCATGCCTCCCAATCCAGGCAACATCCTTGTAAATCTCCTCTGCACCCTTTCAATAGCTTCCACGTCCTTCCTATAGTGAGGCGACCAGAACTGCGCACAGTAGAACAATAGAACATAGAACATAGAACAATACAGCACAGAACAGGCCTTAGGCTTCGATGTTGTGCCGACCAAAATAAAAAGCAATGCCCCCCAAACTAAACCATTCCCTTCTCTTCCAATACTTATCAATTAACCTCTTAAACGCCACCAACTTGGCCGCATCTACAAACAGCTGCAGGAAGGGCATTCCATCCTAATCAGTACTCCAAGGTGGTCTGAACAAGGGTCTTATAAAGCTGCAGCATTACCTCCTGACTCCTGAACTCAATCCCTCGATGAATGAAGGCCAGTACACCGTAAGCTTTCTTAACACATCCTCCACCTGGGAGGCCGATTTGAGAGTCTTATGGACCCGGACCCCAAGATCCCTCTGCTCTTCCACACAGCTAAGACTCCTACCTTTGATAGTGTACTCATTCATCCCGTTGGATCTGCCAAAATGGACCACAAAACATTTATCCACGTTGAAGTCCATCTGCCACTTCTCTGCCCAGTCTTGCATCCTGTCGATGTCATGCTGCAACTTCTGACATCCCTCCAGACCATCCACAACACCACCGACCTTTGTGTCATCGGCGAACTTACTCACCCATCCCTCTACCTCCTCATCCAGGTCATTTATGAAAATGACAAACAGCAAGGGTCCTAGAACAGATCCCTGGGGCATTCCACTGGTGACCGACCTCCATGCAGAAAAAGAGCCATCCACAACCACCCTCTGCCATCTGCAGGCAAGCCAGTTCTGGATCCACAAGGCCAAAGCCCCTTGGATCCCATGCCCTCTCACCTTCTCAAGAAGTCTTGCATGGGGGACCTTGTCAAATGCCTTGCTGAAGTCCATGTACATCACGTCCACTGCTCTTCCTTCGTCAATGTGTTCAGTCACATTTTCGAAGAACTCAATTAACCTCGTAAGGCACGACCTGCCTTTTGCAAAACCATGCTGACTATTTCTAATCAACCTAAACTTCCCCAAATGCTCATAAATCTTGTCCCTCAGAAGCCTCTCCATCAGCTTACCAACCACTGAGGTCAGACTCACCGGCCGGTAATTTCCAGGACTATCCCTGTTCCCTTTCTTGAAAATAGGGACCACATCCGCAATCCTCCAATCCTCCAAAACCTCTCCCATCTCCATCGACGACGCAAAGATCATCGCCAGGGGCTCTGCAATGACATCCCTCACCTCCCACAATAACCTGGGGTACATCCCATCTGGTCCCGGAGACTTGTCTATCTTGATAGCATTTAAAGGTTCTAACACATCCGCTTCCTTAATATCTACATACTCAATCTTTTCAGTCTGCCGCAAACTTGTAGTGCATCCTCCCAGATCACTTTCCACCGTGAATACTGAGGCAAAGTACTCATTAAGCACCTCTGCCATTTCTTCCGGTTCCATACAGACTTTTCCCCCTTCACCTTTTATAGGTCCTATCCCTTCTCTTCTCATCCTTTCACTTTTCACATATTTGTAGAAGGCCTTGGGATTCTCCTTAATCCTACCAGCCAAGGCCTTCTCATGACCCCTTCTGGCTCTCCTAATTTCCTTTTTAAGCTCTCTTCTATAAGCCTTATACTTCTCTAGATCCCCAACATCTCCTAGCTCCTTGAACCTTTTATACACCTTTCTTTTCTTCCTGACTATGTTCACCACAGCCTTCGTGCACCACGGTTCCCTCGTCCTACCAAAACCTCCTTGTCTCACCGGAATGTTGTCGTGCAAAGCTCCAGACAAGCATTCCTTGAATATCTGCCACCTTCCTTCTGGGCTTTTCCCCAAGAACACCTCCTTCCAGTTTATTCACCCCAACATCTGCCTGATGTCTTCATATTTCCCCTTATTCCAGACAAACACCTTCCTAGCCTGCCTGATCCTATCCTTTTCCAATGCAAGGGTGAAGGAGATAGAATTATGATTCCATCCCCAAGATACTCTCCTACCGAGAGATCCATCACCTGTCCTGGTTCATTAGCTAGTACCAGGTCCAGTACAGCCTCTCCTCTCGTAGGCTTGTCCACGTGCTGTGTCAGGAAACCCTCCTGAACACATCTAACAAACTCCTCCCCATCCAAACCCCTTACCCTTGGGATATTCCAGTCGATGTTTGGGAAATTGAAGTCTCCCATCACAACAACTCTGTTATTTCTACATCTCCCCAGTATCTGTTTCCCTATCTGCACCTCAACTTCCCTGTCACTATTGGGCGGCCTATAGAATACACCCAGCAACGTCACCGACCCAACGTAGCTCAACACAACATTGAGGGCTGAAGGGTCTGTACTGTTCTATGTTCTGGATCCTACTTATTTAAAAATTGGAGGATCAATTAT
This sequence comes from Sphyrna mokarran, assembly GCA_024679065.1. Lineage (NCBI taxonomy): Eukaryota > Metazoa > Chordata > Chondrichthyes > Carcharhiniformes > Carcharhinidae > Sphyrna > Sphyrna mokarran. The sequence continues at coordinate 48,051,798 of JAGIQG010000023.1, read as the reverse complement.
GTAAACTAATGTTACACCTCAAGCAAAAGTTACGAAGTGAAGCAAAAAACATTGAAAAATGTGTAGCCTATGAACATGGGGTGGCACAGTGGTTAGCATTGTTGCCTTTCAGTGCCAGGAGACTTGATTCGATTCCTGGTTTAGGTGACTGTCGGTGTAGAGTCTGCATGTGCTCCCTGTGTCTGCGTGGGTTTCCTCCGGATGCTCAGCTTTCCTCCCACAGTCCAAACGATGTGTGGGTTAGGTGGATTGGCCATGCTAAGGTGCCTCTCAGTGTTAGGGGAACCAGCTAGGGTAAATGCATTGGCCGGTTGGGTTTGTGGTTGATGCAGACTTTATGGACTGAATGGCCTCCTTCTGCACTGTATGGTCCTATGAATGCAGGTTATTATTCCCATATTGGAGTTCCAGAAATACTGTTTTAATGCTTTTTATCTTCATAAGTTATATTTATGCCACTTCAAAATAACCATTTGCTTCTGTGGTTCCACAATAATTGTTACAAAGAATAAGGTTGTCACTAAATCAATGTTGATCTGATAACCCTGCAGGTGAATCAGAGTTTACTCCATTCACAGCTATTTAGTTTAATGAAATCTTCTTGCTGGACTGTAATGATAAGGCAAAGATTGGATAGAAAGTGTCTGGACATAGTCAACATAGGACTATTTTTCTTGGGAAATGGGCTGGCACTAAAACATGAATCAACGTATCCACAAATAGAAAACAGACAGCAATGTGCATTACGGTAAGTAACTTTATAGTGACTGTAACCAACACAAATTACATCAATTGTCTCAGTATTGAAATGATTGACCTGCATGCAGTGCAAAATAAATAGAGATATCTTTAATTTGGCATTCCCAATTCTCAGCAGCTCTGTACAGAAAAGGGAATGATTTGCCAAAGGGGACGGTTTGCCAAAGCTGTGACACAAAAGGGAGAGAGAGATGTCAAGCAGAGTGCAAGTTTTTTTAAAAAAATGAATGTTCCTTCTGAACATTCTCAGCTCCCCACAGCCCTCTTTAGCATTGATTACCCATTTCAGCTCTGCTCTCCCTGTTGTCTGCTGGTCAGATGCTGATCAGTTACCAATCGGGGGAGGTGCCACTTTTGCTGAGTGACATTGATAAGTAGCCTGCCCTGTCTTCCCTTTTCACTGTGATTTAACCTGTTAGTATGTTAACATGCGGTGCCTGATTGGCCAATTTACAACTCATTTTGTGGAATTCCATTGATAGTTATGGAGTAAATTTTCCAGTCCCGCCGACTGCACGAATCATCAGGGGCAGGATGGAAAGTTAGACAGACCATTTAAAGGCGCATTCATCTCGAGTGGGAATTCCCAATCCTGTGGCAAACAGAACCAGAAAATCCTGCCCTGACTTTTAAGGGGTGTCTTGATGAATCCATGAATAGAATGGGAATAGAGGGATATGATCCCCGGAAGGGTACGGGGGTTTTTAGTTCAGTCAGACAGCATGGTGGGTGCAGACTTGGAGAGGCCGAAGGGTCTGCTCCTGTGCTGCAATTTTCTTTGTTCTCTTATATGTGTGGGTAGATAAGGGGGGAATTTGTACTTCAAAAGCTGGATGGATTTGGGACAAGCAGAAGGGCAAACTGTTAAAAAGCTGAATCCTAACTCTAGCTCCCCTCTAGCAGATACATTTCGGGTTTAAAGGTGGCAAGTCTCAGAGCCACAGAGCGTTACAGCACGGAAACAGGTCCTTCCGCACAATCATTCCGCGCTGACACGGTCTCTACCAGCTCGTCCTAATTTTCCATGTTTGGTCCATAACCCTCTAATCCTTTCCCTCCATGTACTTATCAAAATACTTCTTAATTGTACTGCCTCAGTCACTTTCTCTGGCACACACGTACCATCCTCTGCCGCTCAGCTCCCTTTTAAATCTTTCCCCTCTTACCGACAGGTGAAACGCCTGTTCCAAGGTTAATCAGACTGTCAGCCTCGTTGTTATCATCCCTTCTGAAACTGAACTGTGGGTGACCAGGTGGAGTGGCACAGTGGCACAGTGGTTAGCACTGCTGCCTCACAGTGCCAGGAACCTGGGTTGCATTCCTGGCTTGAGTCACTGTCTGTGTGGAGTTTGCACATTCTCCTCGTGTCTGCATGGGTTTCCTCTGGGTGCTCCGGTTTCCTCCCACAAAGATGTACAGGATAGTTAGATTGGCCATGCTAAATTCTCCCTCAGTGTACCCAAACAAGCACTGGACTTTGGCAACTAGGGGATTTTCACAGTAACTTCATTGCAGTGTTAATGTAAGCCTACTTGTGACAATAATAAATTAACTTTAAGAAAGCCATTAGCTAAAGCTGGTTGAGGATTGCTGGATCCGGGGAATGAGTACATTTTGCATTAGCTGCTGGATTCAGTGTCCATGCCTGGGCCAATCCTGCACAATTAAACAACCACACATGATCAGGGAACTCTGCACACTTTCGTTTTCCAGCTCAGCCTTCCCTATCAGACCTCTGATTTCATTCCCTTCCCCCTCCCCGTCCCGGTCTCTGATTGACCGGATACCACACATCAGAGTGAACGCTAAGTTAAAATCCCAAATGCCAGTGATGTGGTGTGCATCAGTTAAGTACAAGGGGTCAATTCAGGTGAATTGTCAAAAGCTATGTTAATCACTTGGGAAAGTCAGCAACAGCAATTCAGCAAACAGGCTTTCATCAAATAATGCATTAATTACTAGAAATGTGCAAAGAATACACAATGAACTACTAAAACATCTGAATGTTATTTAGCATACAAATTTGTACCTAGTGTTAGCCTTCAATCAAGAACGTACTTAGCTGAAAAGGTGATTTTACAAACTCTGCACCCTCTCAGGAAAGCGATCCAGTCAAAACTCCACAGAAATGTCTCATGAAAAACATGCCCTGTATTGTCTCTTTAAATGTGCACTCAGGAGGTGAGATTTATAGAGACTTAAAGAATCAGAAAATGACTCCTTAATCCTTCCCTTCTCATTCTCGATTTAATTCTGGGTTTAGAGGAATTTGTGTTCCTGTTCTCAGAGGGCTTGATTCACACTTTTCATAATTCAGCTATAATTGGCTGGAGAATGAATTCAGTGAAAAACAATCTCATCAAAATAGTTTTTCATCACATTCAGAGCAGCCTATCAAAATTCATTTTCCCTAAATTCATCGAGGTTTGTTTTTATCTATCATTTTTGCCTCACCCAGCAAATCACATGGCTGTTCACTTGTAGAAACCTTAGGAGCTGTGTCGCCTGATTGTAACGTAACTGAACAGGACTGACATCAGCATGAAAGAGCCTTCTTATCTTCCTCTTGTTTGCACTGTATATTGGTCAGTATGGTGGAGAATGAGGTTAATGAAATAGAAAGGTTTGATTCGCACTACGTCTGACAATGAAACTACAGCTGTAAGACTGTGACCATCCCTCACTCTCACAATTCCGGCTTCAAATTGCTCTGCAAGACTTAAATATAAAAATCAAGGTTGATATTCCAATGCAGTATTAGGGCTGTGCTGCACTGTCAGCAGAGCTGTCTTTTGAGCCACCCTTCCATAGCCCTGCCGTACTCCTAGGTGGATATAAAAGATCCCACTTGCTGCAGAAGGGCTCGGGACATTATCCCATGTGGCCTGACCAATACTTACCCCTCCATAATATTCCTGATGCAGGTTATTTTGACATTATCACTTTGGTGTTTGTGGGAACAGTCTGTGTGAAAATTGGCTGCTGTGTATCATGGGTCAGTTTTTAAAATGTTAATGCATGCAACCTTCCAAACGCAGTCAGATATTTAGAATGATTGCTGCAAATAATAAAGTCTTAGATGTTCATACTTCATCAATACAAAGAGTGGAAATGATCAACGTGCAGTCTGTGTGAATAGAGGATAGGATCTTTGCTCCATGGTACAGAAACGTGTCTGTTTCCCCGTTTCTACAAGTTCTTCTGTGTGCCTAACCATTTAGCTTTTATTGGTAGGGGGATTGAATTTCGGAGCTGCAACGTCATGTTGCAACTGTACAAAACTCTAGTGCGGCCGCACTTGGAGTATTGTGTGCAGTCCTGGTCCCCGCATTATAAGAAAGATGTGGAGGCATTGGAGAGGGTACAGAGGAGGTTTACCAGGATGTTGCCTGGTATGGAGGGCAGGTATTATGAAGAGAGGCTGAGGGATTTGAGGTTGTTTTCGTTAGAAAGAAGGCGGCTAAGAGGAGACCTTATTGAAACATATAAGATGATTAGAGGTTTAGATAGGGTGGACAGTGATAGCCTTTTTCCTAGGATGGAGAAAGCTAGAACGAGGGGACACAGCTTTAAATTAAGGGGTGATAGTTATAGGACGGATATCAGAGGTAGGTTCTTTACCCAAAGGGGGGTTCGGGAGTGGAATGCCCTGCCTGCAGCAGTTGTAGATGCGCCAAGTTTGGTGGCGATTAAGAGGTTAGTTGATAAGTATATGGAAGAGAAGGGAATGGTTTAGTTTGGAGGGGCATTGCTTTTTATTTTGGTCGGCACAACATCGAAGGCCGAAGGGCCTGTTCTGTGCTGTAATGTTCTATGTTCTATGTTCTATTTTCAGTTAAAGTGAGATTGTTGTTGACATCTGGGTGGCACATTGGTCAGCATTGCTGCTTCACACTGTCAGGAACCCAGGTTTGATTCCCAGTTTGGGTCACTGTCTGTGTGGAGTTTGCACGTTCTCCCCGTATCTGCATGGGTTTCCTCTGGATGCCCCGGTTTCCTTCCAAAGTCTGAAGGATGTGCTGATTAGATGCATTGGTTGTGCTAAATTCTCCCTCAGTGTACCTGAACAGGGGCCAGAGTGCAACAACTAGGGAATTTTCACAGTAATTTCATTGCAATGTTAATGTAAGCCTACTTGTGACAATAGTAAACCAACGTAAAGTTAAAACTGAAGGGGATTTTTATGTGAACCCTCCACTTAATTTTCCAGCATTGGTTCAAATCAAAATCAGTGGAATATAGTTGTGTTTTTGTAACAGATTGTGGAGTACACTGTGTATCGGATTGATGCTTCCCTTTCACTTCTGTGTAATGAACAGGCCTGTGATTATGGTCAACTATTAAATTGGTTTGAATACAATGGTGAGACAGTGCAGCATTTTCCACCTTTGAAAATAGAATCAACATATGATGGGTAACCCTGTGACCTAACAGGGGAAGTGGTGGCACTGCAGTGTTGTCACTGGACTAGTAATCCAGAGACCTAGGGTAATACTCTGGGACTCAGGTTCAAATACCACCGTGGCAGCTGCTGAAATTTACATTTAATAAAAAAATGAAATTGAAAGTCTGCATGAAACCGTTTTCATTAAAAAGCATCGCTGACAAAATTCTCTCATCCTGTCTGTCACATGAATTGCAGCATAGAACATAGAACATTTCTAACACTCCTCCCATCTAATACATACTTCCCATTTTGCAACAACCCGGTACCTCATGCTCCTCCATAGCTCATTCCAGCACTCCTGCGTGAATCCGAGAAATATTTATTCAGTGCCTTACCCATGAAGGGGTAAACCATTGACCTTAGGTGGGAATCCCTGGCCTAGGGATGTAAATGGCTGGAAAATTCCACTCCCTGATTTGCTTTGCTGATTTCCTTTCAGGGAAGGGAATCTGCCATCCTGATCTGGGCTGGCCTACAAGCCACTCGTGATCCACAGCAATGTGACTCATGACTGCCCCCTCATGGGCAATAAATGCCCACATCCTGTGAATGAATTTTTAAAAAATCTCTGCTCCATCATCACACTGGAAAAGGGACGTTCTACTTCCTGAATTGTTTCATCCCATTCACATCATACATAAAATTCTAGGTTCCTGTTACTAAACGGTGCAGAACGACAATGAAATCTACTCCCCCCCCCCACCTCCCCCAACGAAAGTAAAATGATCTGGGTGAAATGATGCTCTCTGTTGCCTCTGAACTATAAAATCTAAGTAACATCATCCTGTGCTGTTTTTAAAATACTGTGTTAGTTACATGTTTAAATGCTGCTGCCATCATTAGTTACTGTGATATTGATGCCAGTAACCAACTGCGTTACTATCATCAGATTCAACCCACACTACTCCAAATTAAAAAACCATTTTAGATTTGTAATCTGACTCTTAGGTTGACCAGTTTCCTACTACTAAATATACCAAATTTCTGATCAACACTGTCTGATACTACAACAATCTAATTTTCTCTGGTGCCAAATAAACATTTGGGTCAAATCCAATAGACTCTAAGTAAACAAAGAAAATATGTTCTAAAATTTCAGGTGACATTATAACATACCTTATATACATTATAATATACCTTATATACATTATAATATACCTGGTGACAGAAAAGAAGCCACAGGCTGGTTCAGGCACAGCTCCATTTTTATCGTTGACTATATCTAGGAGTTAACTTTCTCAATACATACTGAAATGACTCTTTGTTATGGTACGTTTCTCATTATGGTACGGGATGGTAAGTGAGGCTTTTCACTATGACTGTGTCCTCATAAAATTCAGCATATAAACGGTATTAGCCAATGTAAACACAGCTACTGAGACCATCATTAGATCATTGATTAACTGTTTCGACATGAACCAATCGCAAAAAGGCCGCAGTCATTACCGAATCTTGCTTCACCCATTACTTTCTTGTTTTGTAAGTTCTGTAAAGGTCTGTCCAGGAAGTGGCCAGAACAGCTCATGACCCATGGGGGTTGTTGTGAGCACAAAATATTTTTCCATGAATGGACAAGATATTAACGATAATTGATTAGGCCCAGCTGAAGTTGATGCATCAATAACCTTCCCTCTACCAGAAGATCAGAAATAGGGATGTTCACTAATGATTGCACAACATTCAGCACCATTTGTAACTCCTCAGATGCTGACTGTGGTCCATGTCTACATGCAGTTTTGTAAGGACACTACTCAAGCTTGGGCTAATACGTGGCACGTAATATTTATTTCTCATCGTGCTCAGCAATAACCATCTGACATCCAATGCCTTACTATCATTGACTCCCCCATCCTAGGGATTACCATTGACCAAAAACTGAACTGGGCTAGCCTTAAAAATACTGTGGCTGTAAGACCAGGTCAGAGTCTTGGAATTCACCTAGTAAATGGGTAAATTACCTTTTGAATCCCCAAAGCCTGGTTACCATCTACACGGCACAGATCAGGAGTCTGAAGGATTACTCTTCATTGACTCTTCCAAAAGAACTCAAAAAGCTCAACAACATTCAGCACAAAGCAACTCACTTTACTGGCACCTCAATAGTCACCTTAAACATACACTCCCCCCTACCACTCACACGTATCAGCAGCAATGTATAGCATCTACAAAACACATTGTGGAATAACACCTTTGATAACACCGTCCAAATTCATATCCTCTCAAAGAACAGGTATAGCAGATACACGGAAACACCATCACCTGCAAGTTCCCCTCCAAGACACAGTCCATACTTACTGGGAAATACATCATCATTCCTTCACTGTTACTGGGTCAAAATCTTGGAACTCCCTTCCTAAGGGCAATAAGATATGCTCACCACATGGAAGGCTCATCACCATCTTCCCAAGAGCAATTAGAGATGGGCAGCAAAGCTAGCCTAAACAGTGAAACCTATCGTAAGAAAGAATGAGAATAAATAAAACCTTTCCCTAAACCACTGCAGCGGTTCCAAAAACAGTTCACCACCACCTTCTCAAAGTCAATTAGGGATGGTCAATAAATACTGGCCTAGCAGCAATGTCCCTGAAATGAATAAATAAAAAGCAATCTAGATCTTGTGTTTGATGGATGGAATGTTTCATTGCTAAACCACAGGTTATAAATATCTCGGATAATACACATTACTATTTCCTCTGAGATGTTGATCTACTGGGAATGAAATACATTTATTGGCCTCGATTTCCTGTAAAAAATCTTGTAAAAATCATTAGCTGCATACTAAATAAGCACTGTGTCATTTTTGAAGTATGTTAATTTATGAATGCGAGGTGATGCATTTTGGTAAACTGAACTAGGACAGGACTTACTCAGTTAATGGTAAGGCATTGGGGAGAGTTACAGAACAAAGAGAACAAAGAGGGGTACGTGTTCATAGATCCTTGAAAGTGGAGTCACAAGTGGACAGATTGGTGAAGAAGGCATTCGGCATTGGAATTGGGATAGCTTGTTGAAGTTGTACAAGACATTGGTAAGGCCACACTTGGAATACTGTGTACAGTTCTGGTCATCCTATTATAGAAGAGATATTATTAAATTAGAAAGAGTGCAGAAAAAGTTTACTAGGATGTTACTGGGACTTGGTAGTTTGAGTTATTAGTAGAGGTTCAATAGACTGAGACTTTTTTCTCTGGAGCACAGCGGCCTGAAGGGTGATCTTATAAAGGTCTATAAAATAACGAGGGGCACAGATCAGCTAGATAGTCAATATGTTTTCCCAATATAGGAGAGTCTAAAACTAGAGGGCATATGTTTAAGTTGAGACAGGAGAGATACAAAAGAGTCCAGAGTGGCAATTTTTCCACACAACAGGTGGTGAGTGCCTGGAACAAGCTGCCAGAGGTATTAGTAGAGGTGGGTACAATTTTGACTTTTAAAAAGCATTTAGATAGATACATGGATATGATGGGTATAGAGGGATATGGGCCAAATGCGGGCAATTAGGATTAGCTTAGGGGTTTAAAAAAAAAGGTGGCATGGACAAGATGGGCCAAAGGACCCATTTCCATGCTGTAAACCTCTCTTACTCTATGTCTCTATATATATGTAATCTATTGCATTTTGATGAATATTGGGAAAATGCTATCACTGACTTGGCCTCACACAGTGTTCATTTCTTTGCAAAGGTACAGCTTCACTAAATGTCTTAAAATATCTTAAATATTTATTAGTGTCACAAGTAGATTTACATTAACACTGCAATGAAGTTACTGTGAAAATCCCTAGCAGCCATACTTAGGTGCCCTTTTGGGTTTACTGAAGGAAAAGTTAGCATGGGCAATACATCTAACTAGCACATCTTTCAGGAGAAAACCGAACCACTCAGAGGAAACCCATGCAGACATGGGGAGAACATGCATTGACCAAGCTGGGAATCAAACCTGGGTCCTTGGTACGGTGGGGCAGCAATACTAACCACTATCTTGTGCGTTTTCCTAGCCAGATACTCATTATAAATGTTGAAACTCACTGCTGCCCGATGTGAAAAATTTATGGTGACTAGAGCTGGAATACTCACACATTGTCACCTCTGAATCCTCACCAACCCTACTTTCTTTCTTCCTGCTCACATGTGCATCTTTGGTGGACATCGATGATTGAATTCATTTCTACAAAATTAGTGTAATTTTTTTTCTGTAAGAAAATAAAATTGTTCTTTGGACATTATGATGAAAGGTATCAATGCTGGCAGTTCTAATGGTGCTGCTTTACTTTTGTCATATTATCAGGAACTCCAGATAGGTTAGATCCAGGTTAGATTTCCATCATATGTCCAATCAATGTGTTTCATCCCTTACTCCAAGAGACTAAACACACCCACATTTAACTGGTACGTAATTCCATCTCTTATACAACCCATCCTTGTGACCTATTTGAGGGCAACTAATTTAATTGCAATTAGTATACAATCAAAAGTGTTTTGTGTAGTGAGCTCCCAACTACTTTGAGCTGAATCAGAACTGTCACAATTAATTTCAGTTATAACCTCAACAGCTGGCAAGAAAAATAAAACTTTCAATACATCAGTCTTGAATGCCGGATACTGGACATGAAAGAATTATGTTCTGTTAGATCAGAGCTGCTGTTTCCCCATCTTGTAAAAATCACTTTAGAAAATCAGAAGTGATCGCTAGGATTGAGTTCATGGAAAGGTCAAACCAATGCATGTAAAAAGAGTCAGCTTGTGTACTCTGCAGTTCTGTCCATCTGAGTAGATTACACAGGGTTAGGGTGTTGGTAAGGTCACATCTGAAGTATTGTGTTCAGTTTTGGTCTCCTTATTTGAGGAAGGATGTGGTGGCACTGGAGGCAGTTCAGAGGGAGTTCACCAGATTGATTCCGGGGATGAAAGGGGCTGACTTATGAGGAAAGATTAAACAGTTTGGGTTTGTACTCGCTGGAGTTTAGAAAGATGAGAGGGGATGTGATTGAGGGATATAAAATTTTAAAAGGGATTAATAAAGTAAATGTAGACCAAATGTTTCCTCTTATGGGGCAATCTTGATCAAGAGGTCACAGGTATAGGTTGTGAGGCAGTAGATTTAAAACTGAGATGAGGGGGAATTATTTCTCGCAGGATTTGTGGAACTCGTTGCCCCATAGTGCGGTGGAATCTGAATCATTGAATGGTTTCAAGAAGGACATTGATATATTTCTAATAAAAAACAGGATAAGGGGATGTGGGGAACAGGTGGGGAGGTGGATTTGAAACCAGGGAGAGATCAGTTATGATCTGATTGAAAAGTGGAGGAGGCTGAAAGAACTGAATTTGTCTATTTCTGCTCCGAGTTCCTTTGTTTCTATGATACTAACGTCTAATATCAATCTGTCCATAACATATGAAATCTTGCATGAAGTGTCCTTGAAGCATTCCTTTTTTGTATTTTCTATTTCTAGATTAACGTAAAATCTTGTTAAAGAGCTGCAATTACACCCTCCCTCCATTGGAAGCAATGTCATTTGATAAATAATTACAATATGACAAATTTGAGTGGGCTGTTTCCAAAATAATGAGGAACACGAGAGTTTACATGGAAATATATAAGACTAGAGCACATGGCTATAGTAGTGGAACTGTATAATACCTATACACCCCATCCAATTATCCCACAGCCTCTAATCCTATCTTACCTGAGGATTGCACTTGGTGTTGATTTACCATGTGCTGTGTTACAGCTTGGAGATCAACCAATATAATACATTCAAAATACTAAATCTGAATTACTTCCAGTTAAGAAGTCTCACAGCACCAGGTTAAAGTGCAATAAGTTTATTTGATAGTAGACCCACAAGCTTTCAGAACACTGTTCCTTTGTCAGGTTCTTTAAACTTCTACTCACCTGACAAAGGAATAGCGTTCCAAAAACTTGTGGGATTACTATCAAATAAACTGGTTGGACTTTAACCTGGTATTGTGAGACTTCTTACTGTGTTTACCCCAGTCCAACGCCAGCATCTCCACATCATTTACTTCCCATGTCAGCTTTTACCATTATAAATTCCTTCCACATTTATATTGGAAACTGCCCATGTATCTTGTTATACAATATTCACACTCTTGTGGTACTGCACCAGCTGAGTTTTGTATCTCTCAGCTCTTGGCCCAGAGACAGTTCTATGAAACAAGCATCTCTATTTCTCTTCTTTCCAAGCCACTTGTTTTTCAAGTATACACAATAATTTTGTGCATCTTTGCCTCAATATTCCTTGTGCTAGAAATCCACTTCACCTGAAGACTACTTTGACCTGACTAGCTGTATGAAATGCAAGAAAGATTTACAAATATATATTATAAATTATTGAATGAAAATAACTCATGGTCATCCATATTTAGTTTCCTAAACTCAAACTATCTGTGCAACATGACAACTTTCCAATGTTGTCATCGATTAAAGGGCCAGGTTCTCCCAAAAAAATTTGAAATGTCAAATTTGCACGAAAACTGGAGTAAATTGCGTTGTTTGTGTCAGTGGGAGCTTCAGTAACAATCTCCCACATTCTGTGTACTGTGGAGGGCAGCAATGTGGATCACAGTAAAAATCCGGGGACAGGATTCCTGCGGAAGAGGCTGAAATCAACAGGCCCCCCCTGCAAACACACATCTCTGGGAAATCACTGAGCAAGTCATCCCAGCATTGAAACTGCTGGCCTCAACACTCGACAGACATTGCTAGTGTGGTTGTTGGCCTCTCAGCCCACCACTTCTGCTCCCCCCAACCTCACAACCCTCCCCACCCACCCCACCCATGGACATTACTGGCCTCCCCATCCCTCAGTGACTCAGACATTGCTGGTCTCCTATCCCTCCCTACATTCCCTCCTTCACACCCACACTGCTGCCTTGCACACAAATAGCACTGTGCTATCAGGTACACCCTCTGCCTGTGAGAATTCCCTCCTTGCTGAGTGAGAGTCTTGAGCATTACACCCCATTCCCTGCTCCCGGATATAGCACCTTTGGAGTTGACTTACCCTCTATTGAAAGCAGGTTGTCTGTATATTTCTCAGAAGGAATTTTAACTAGTGGGCCCTGGACTGGCTCAAACTGATTGCAGCTGGACTCTCCCCGAACACATCAGAGCTGTATACAAACTGTAATGATGGACACAGTCACGGCAGGAAAGTGGCCCCATAGAAATCTACCCCAAGGTTCACCGAAACTGAGCAAGCTGGCCTGCTGGAGGTGGTGGAGGAGAGGTGCCAGTTGCTGGGCCCCACTAAAGGCCACTGCCCAAATGGTCACTGCAGCAAATGCATTGTCTGCAGTCAATGCCAGGTCCCTGACACCTCAGCCTAGACAGCAGTACCGTAAGTGTGAGTTGGCATCTCATTCTGAAACCTGTATACGTGCTGTACTAACAATGTCAAACCATCGCAGACAGATAAGGTCATCCAACAACTGGCCCTCTTCCCCATTCTCCCCTCCCCCTCAAAAGAACTGAATCCAACCGTGTACTCACTCACAATCAGCACCCCCTCAATGGTGACCAATTTCCCCGAATAATCCCCAACTCAGTGATATACTGCACCCCGCGTCCTTTCATATTTCAATCCCCACAGGAAGTAATCGTGCAAAATCGAGAGGGCACAGACTGGTGGCAGTGTTCCTGATCTGCGGGCACCATGCCCTGAAGCTGGCAGGGGGGAGATTCCACACCCAGAATAGTCATTGACAGCCGAGTGAAGGAACAGCCTGCCGGAGAAGATCGGCAGCTTCCTGAACCTTCCTGGAAGTGAGTGCTGTGGTGTGCAGGCTGCTTCCACTCCCTTCACCTCATCTCAGCTCTCTTTTACAGTCCTGCTCCCTGAGGAACCAGGCCCTTTGGGTATTGGTGCCCACCCTCAACCAACTATCCAAGACACCTCAGGTGACACCTTGGAGGGAGGCCCTGAACAACCCTCCGAGGACAACACCAGTGAATCTGCACAGGTATCAACCACACAACCCGCCAGTACAGAGACTGTCAGCTCTGTGAGGCACATTACTGCTGAGGTTCTGGGTCACTCAATGGTGAACACATCAGGTGGAGGTGGGCACATCTGAGGACTCGGGCACATGGAGGCCAGGATTCAGCTTCCAACACAGCTGTTGGGCCACTGGGTTTCTTCCTCCCAAGGCGATGCATCAGAAAATCTGGGGAATTGTGGAAGAGTTATCAGCAACCAGGCTGTGACTGCAAGGCTCTTTAGAAGAGTCCAACAGAGTGCTGTTGCAGGAGATGGTTTCAACACAGTGTGAGACACAGACCAACACTGCGAGGATGGTAACTGCAGTGAAAAGTCTGCCTCCAGGGTCTGTCCTCATGGGTGACAGAGTCCAGGAAATCCTGGAGACAGTGCGGGTCACAGCCAAGGGTTGTTGCTGACATTCAGGAGGGACATCAATCTGTGGCCATGGATGTCAGGGGTTTATGGCTGGTGATGGCTGGGACTTCCACTGGCATTCTGGGCACAACTTAGCCCAGGCTCACAGGGTTACTGCTGAGGGTCTCCAGAACCTGGCTCACTCACACAATGCAGTAGCAGAGGGCCTCCTGAGCTTGACTGAGTCTCAGGGGGGCCAGGGGTCAGAGGAATCACAGACCAGGGGGCAGATGCATGTGGACCTCCAGGACTGGCAAAGGAAGGTGGCGCTGGAGCTTCTGGAGTTCTGCCCAGCTACCCTGGCATTGTGCAGAGTGTCACTGGGACCTCTGGGCATCCCAAGGGAGAAGGAAGGGCTTGAGCCCATGCTGGGGTCTTCCATCCAGGAGGTTCCAGATATTCTGGTTCCTCCCATCCTCATGATGTGGAGATGCTGGTGTTGGACTGAGGTCAACACAATAAGAAGTCTGACAACACCAAGTTTAAAGCAATACAGCGATAAACCGCACTGACCTCCTCAGAAGACAAACACAGGACACAGTGGACAGAGTACCCTTTGTTGTCCAGTACTTTACCAGAGCGGAGAAGCTACAACATCTTCTCCAGAGTCTTCAACATATCATTGTTGATGATGAACATCTCACCAGGGCCATCCCCACCCCCCCCCCACTTCTTGCCTTCAGACAACCGCACAACCTCAAACAGCAGGTACACGGTACATACTCTTGCAACTCGGCCAACGTTGTCTACCTGATATGCTGCAGGGAAGGATGTCCCGAAGCATGGTACATTGGGGGGACCATGCAGACACTACGACAGCGGATGAATGAGCATCGCTCAACAATCACCAGGCAAAACTGTTCCCTTCCTATGGGCGAACACTTCAGCGGTCATGGGCATTCGGCCTCCGACCTTCGGGTAAACGTTCTTCAAGGGGGCCTTCACGACACACGACAGCACAGAGTCGCTGAGCAGAGACTGACAGCTAAGTTCCGCACACATGAGGACGGTCTTAACAGGGATCTTGGCTTCATGTCACACTATCTGTAAACCCCATGACTTGCCTGGGGTAGCAAAAAACCTCACTTACTGTGCTGTCAAGAGACAATACACATCTTTCTAACCCGTGCTCAGTGCTTCTTCCACTCACATTGTTAGTCACTTTAAGAATTGAATAGCAGGTTAGGTGTAAGGATTCACATTCTAATCAGTAATCTGTAAACTGTCTGTGCTGGTATGTGTGCTATTGGAGACCAGAACACCTCATTCACCTGACGAAGGCCATAAAGCCGAAAGCTTGTGAGTTTACTTTCAAATAAATCAGTTGGATTTAAACCTGGTGTTGTCAGACTTCTTACTGTCTTCCTCCCATCCTCACACAGGGGCATCTCCGGGCCAGTGGGATGAAAAAGTGTCAATGCGCAAGTCAGCCAGAGCTCTTCAGGTTTCGTTCCCCTGGGGGAATGGCCATCCAGGGCATCACAGGCAACAGGGTGTGAATCAGAGCCAGACCCCTCCACTGGCAATGTGCATCGTGTGTGTGTGTGTGTGTGTGCCCTGAATGTTATGCTGGTACTGCAGGCACACACATGACACATACATGGTTGCTGAAGTTTGTAATAGTTTGGAAAATAAAAATTAAAGCAATATATACTATCTGGAGAAATTATCTTTGGTAAATTACAACAGCTTGTATTTATATAGTGCCTTTAATGGAATAAAACATCCCACACTTCTTCGCAATAATGTTGTAAAGCAAAATTTAACACTAAGCTACATAAGGTGATATTAAGCAAGCAGCTTTCCTTCACTGTTCTAAGAAACAATTTTTGCGGAACAGCTAAAAGGAAGGAAAGATTTTGAAGGCAAAGAAGGTTTAGGGAGGACTTCTCAGAACCTAGTAATTGTGAGATCTACGCTGGAGGATGAAGTATACTCATGCTTATTGAATCATTATAATTACTGCATGCACACATACACACACACTCTTACACACACACACACACACACACACACACACACACACACACACACACACACACACACACACACACACACACACACACACAAACACACACACACACACACACACACACAAACGCACACACACGCACACACACTCCCCGCACACCACTGCATGCACACACACTCCCCCGCACACACACGCACACACACACATCCCCCCCACACACACGCACGCACACACACTCCCCCGCACACACATGCACGCACACACACTCCCCCGCACACACACACAAACACACACACCTTCTACTATATACACCTTTCCACACACATATCTTCCATTCAACATACATATAGACACACACACCCAAATCCATAACTTTCAGACTACACGTACACACAGACACACTCATTTCCATTATACACACACATCCAGACACACACACCCAAATACATAGCTTCCATACTACACATATACACATAGTCACATTCATTTCCATTACACAATCACAGGCACGCCTTCCACTCCACTCATTTTCTAACTTTTATAGATGCACCATAGAAAGCATTCTTTCTGTTGTATCCCAGTTGGTATGGCTCCTATTCTGCCCTAGATTGCAAGGAACTATAAAAGATTGTGAATGTAACCCAATCCATCATGCAAACCAGCCTCCCGTCTATTGACTCTCTCTACACTTCCCACTGCCTTGGCAAAACAGCCAGCATAATTAAGGACCTCATGCACCCTGGACATTCTCTCTTCCACCTTCTTCTATCAGAAAGAAGATACAAAAGTCTGAGGTCACGTACCAATGGATGGATTTACCTTGCATTAAGTTAATTTCTCTATGCCCTAGCTATGACTGTATCACTACATTCTGCACTCTCTCCTTTCCTTGCCTGTGAACGATATATTTTGTCTGTATAGTGTGCAAGAAACAATGCTTTTCATTGTATGTTAATAGATGTGATAATAATAAACTACTTTGCACTCTGCACATGCATACATGTGCACACACATATGAAAAGAGAGCTAAAATAATGAATTGGTATCTAGAAGGGATGCATACTTGGCAAGATAAAGCCAAGTCTGTCTTGACGTAAACAAAATATGTGACGCTGTGTATATTTAAATAATCTTGGTGGTTTATGCAAGAATGACTGTTCTTATTCTGAAGGCATGAGGGGATTTTTTTACTCCACACTCTGGGGGATATTGCTTTAGTTTGGATGCAGGGATGAAACACAGCTCTGGCCATCTGGTATTATACCACAGCTCTGGTATTATTATTCATTTTTTACAACTAAAATGATGACAAACCAAAAAAAAAGTCAACTTGACTTTTGGAAAATACCTACATTAATTTTTCTAAGAAAGGGTGAGTTCAATTATACCTCATTGTTTAATGAAAGGAAATCTAAAACTTGGTTATAATCCAATAAAGCATTCTAGATTATTATAACAACACTTTGCATTAATTCCTCCACATTCAAATGGAGCCAAGATTATGATGGACTGTTATTTTAGATATATTTAGATGACAGATTGCTATATGGAACAAGCTGAGTTAGGTGCTCATGGAGTTAGTTGCATCAATTTCCCTGTGAGATATTTGATTGTGAAGAAAACCAGAAACACAACGAGAAATTTTTTAAAATCATTTTTCATTTGGAAATTCTACAAGTTTAAATGCCTCCAAATTATATTCCCACCTGATTTCTCCCCCCAGCTCCATGTTAATCCTGCTCTGAAAGGACAGTAACTATCACTGTACAATGACTGGTAATGTTGCTTTGTCCCATGCCAGGAGTGAGAATGCTGGCAGGGCATTGCCACTCTCTCTCAAGTACTGTTCCAGTGTGTGCAGCAAGCTGAGTAAGACGGTTCAGCCTGGATCAACTCAAACTGAAGGGCTTAGCGTCAGAAACCAATCACCAACTCTCTCCGAATTCAGGGACAACCCTCTGTGGAGCGTCCTTTCCACAGTCTGCTGATGCAGAGAAAGAAAGAGCAGAGGCAAAAAAATATAAACTCCAGTTTCTTCTCTACCTTGCAAAGTATTGGAGCGAGAGAAGTGGGAAGGGCGCTAACCCTACAACCTGCGTATCCCTTGCTATCTACAAGTTAATGGGGCTGTCAAATCTTCACTTAAAAAATATCCAACAGACTCCCTGTCAAGGTGTCATTTTTAAACAGGCCTGCAGCGCGTGTCTTTGTGAGTGAGGGTGAAATGAATGTGTATCTCATACCGATAAAGAGAGGGAGAGAGGAAGTTCAAATAAGGAACTATCGATGATAGGAATGAAAGAATGTGAATGCGGGAGATTATTCACTATTACAGCACCGGGTTCTTCATTCACATCAAAACCTTAGACTCATACAATCGAAGGGGGCCGCCAGCATTTTAAGATAGTTTCCTGTGTAGTGTGAGTGCTGGAAAGGTTTGAGTACAGTCTCCCTCTGTCCCCAACAGCCTGAGTACAGTCTCCCTCTGTCCCCAGCAGCCTGAGGTGCCCTTGCAGTGAACGGGTGAAGGACATTATCTCACTGCTTTAACTGCAGGTTCCCAGTCACACACCAGTACTTCATACCGCTTCATACAAATTTAACTCAACCCGGAGGAACGGGGGCGGGGGGTGGGGGGTGGGGAGGAGAGGGGAAGAGAGGGTCAGAGAAAGAGGCAAAGGGAGGGGGGGAGAGAGGGGGGGAGAGAGCTCAGAGAGGCAAGAGAGAGGGGAGAGAAGGGGGGAGACAGTGGGGAGAGAGAGGGGGAGAGTGGGACAGCGAGACAGAGGCACTGAGAGAGGGAGAGGGGTGGAGGTTACCTGGTGGGGATCCTGACTCGCAGGTACCGGTCTATAGCGATGGCCAGCAGTGCGAGGATGGAGCTCTGGGTAAGGACCAGCACGGTGCAGGAGAAGAGCAGGCAGCTGTAGAAGTGGGTGTGGAGGCCAATGCTGATGGTGATTGCCAGGGGGATGACCAGCGAACCCACCGCGATATCAGCCAGTGCCAGAGAGACGATGAAGCAGAAGGTGGTGTCTCTGAGAGCCCGGTTTATTTTCACTGCCCAGCACACCAGCACATTGCCCAGCACCGAGGCCACTGCGATCAGCACCTCAATCCCGATGTAGATGCCCAGAGAGGGGGAGATTCTCCCTGCTTCCTCCTCCCGACTGGCTGGCATCCTGAATCAATGTGAAGGTGCTCTCGTGTCCCTCAGCCCTCCGCATTCACCAAGCCCTCCTCACTCCCTCTGGCCGCTCTCTACCTCTGCTGAAGGGGGACTGGCGCTGAGAAAACTGCTCCTGTTTCAGTGGCCAGCTCCCAGCTTCACACTGACATCTCAGCAGCCCTTAGCAGCCCGCTGCCAAAACTGGCAACGCTTCTCATTCCCTTACCGGCACGTTTACAATTCAGATGTCATTGGGAAAACCTTCCCATCGGATAATGAAATCAGCGCTTCCTACAGAGACACGCTCCTGCAGAACGAAACCCAAATCACTGGCAATGTTTCACAGCCCCACCAGGATCTGGGGCACCAGTTGATGACCTTTCTCGGGACTGTGTCCTCAGTCTCAGTAATTTAGCTGAAACCCGTGCTTTCCCGTTCCCTTGTCGATGTTCATCAGTCCCGCAGAGTGTTCTTGTCCGCTGTTTGCTTCCAATGTGGTTTGTGGTGTCCGTGGAATGTGAACCCGTGTCTGGTTTCTAGGTGTCTGTGTGCAATTTGTGTGTGAATCGGTTTGTGTCAGATTCGAGTCTGTGTGTGTGTGTGTGTGTGTGTGTGTGTAATGATGTTTGGCAGTATGTTTGGTTTGTAATTCTGTATTTCTGAGTGTGTGTATGGTTTGAGTATGTATGGACTGTGTATGTGTGCAGTTTGAGTGTGTGATAGTCTGTAACTGTCGTTTGTGTGTGTAAATGCGGTGTTTTAAAGGTCTGAATTTTGTGTGTATATGTGAATTTTGTGAGCGTGTATGGGTTGGTTTGTAAACCTGTATGGTGTATGGGAATGCCTGGTGGTGTGAATAAGACTGTGTCTGGTGTATGAATTGGTTTGCAAGTGTGTGTGTGTGTGTGTGTGTGTGTGTGGTTTGAGTGAAGGAATAGGCTTGTGAATGTCTTTAATTAGTGTATTTATATGTGCGGTTTGAGAGTGTATCAGCATTTATGCGGATGTGTGATTTTGAGTGCGTGCAGTTTGTGTGTATTTGGTTTGTAGTTGTGTATTTGTGAGTGTTTGGTTGGTGAATGTGCACACCCGAGTGTGTGTTGGTTTAAGGGGCTGAGCGTGTGTGGTAATTAAAACAGCAATGTTCACCATTGAACCCCAGCCAGGTGACTGCAGTCCGGTAAAGGCAGTGAAAGGTTAAAGGAAATCTCAGCACTTGTCCAGTTCCAATCTTCTCGGGAGTGATTAATCTTCAGTGCCGCAGATATAATCTAGAGCCCAGAATCCCTGTAACTGTGCTGAAAATATTCATTCCTGTGAACGATAGGAAACACAAAACCATTGTGGGAACAGGTTTGAGTTAACTGGAAATGTATTGATGTATTTACACATTTTGAACAGTATATAGGCAGGTAAAGTTACATTGACTGTCCCAACTTAGTATTTGGAGCCAAGTGAATTTAAACATTTAAAAACAAAGCATTTTAAACAAAATAAACATGTATTTGAAAGGTAATTTAGAATGAAATACATTATAAAATGCAATAGTGTACTTTAAAAGCTACTAGTTAGGTATAGGTAGAGTGAAATACAGTAGATGACACAGTGGTTAGCACTGTGCCGGGGACCAGGGATCAATTCCCGGCTTGGGTTACTATGTGGAGTCGGCACGTTTCCCCCCCCCCCCCCCCCCCCCGTGTCTGTGTGGGTTTTGGTGCTCCGGTTTCCTCCCACAGTTGAAAAAATTAGTGCATTGGCCATGTCAAATGATCCCTCCGTGCACCTCAAGAGGCGGTGGAGTATGCTGACTAGGGGGCACAATAACTTCATTGCAATGTTAATGTAACTATTTATGACATTATTAAATAAACTTCAATCTTAAAATTACAAAATTCAATAGTGTTTCTGAAAAGTTAATGTTTCTGATTAAATTAATAATAGCTGGAAAAGATACAATGTAGGTCAACCCCTAGTTTCTTTCTTACACAACAGCCGGGACAAATTGTGCCTGTCTTATCGCAAAAGATAACCGTTTTAAAATGTTAGTCTGAACTCTTTCATCTGAAGTTAGCAACAGTGATGGAGCCAGGCGGTGCAAGAAGCTGGAATGACCAAGATTGATGTTCCTTTTGTCCAAATCCTTGTCTGCCTTCAATGTAAACGAGATGTTAACGAGCACAAAGCGATATAGCGAACAAAGAAAAAAATCCCCGCGAATGAGCAACCTCATTGAAATTGTTCATTGATGATTGATAGGAAACAGGGATTTGAACAGAGAAGTGACACATACAGCAGAGGGAGCTCTTGTGAAGCAATGGAAGACCATGGACCATCCATCCATCCATCTGTTATATCCACCTCCTGCCAGTGGATAGAAAATGGGAGAGAGGCACTCTCATCACAAGCAGGACATTCACTCTTCTCCCTGCCACCAATCGGAGCACTTGATTTGGTGTTGAACTATCCAATCGAAATATTATTGCAATTTCTTCCCACTTTTCCCTTATCCCACTTTTCCCTCGACATGGATTATCACAGCCTCCTCGCTAACAGATTGGGGAATAAAAGGTGCAATCTTTCTTCCCAACCCATGACATCGCACCAAAAGGCACACAGACAATGAAATCAATCCAAAAGCTAAATGTTAAATTGTTCCACAATAGTTGATTGACATGTAATTAAAGGGGTCAGTGACTCTGTATTATCAGTAAATCATGCAGGCTGCCTGGGACAGGGTACCAGTATCCCGTATCACAGACAGGTCATCAAAATCACCCGAGTGCAGTTGAAAGAAATGTAGAGTTTTCCCATTTTCTTTCCTCCTCATGCCCATCTCCAAAGTAAAAATCAGGTTTTGCAAATCTGATGACACTGGATTTTCAATTAATTTGTGTTAATCTGTGTACCTGAGTCATTATCAACAGTTTAAATTTCCTTTAAAATGAATATCTGTGCAATTTCCCACCTCCCCCCCCCTCCCACCCACAGCCCCCACCTTTGCTTTCTGTGTCCTTTGAGGCTGCATTGGGGAAAGAGTGCATTATTAAGTAATTTTCAATTTGCAATTGTTTCCCATTTAATCAAATCAGTGGTGGAGACGGGGAGTGTACAGCTTTGCTTATTTGGCTGCGAATCGCCACTCAAACTAGAACATTTTCCCTTTCTGTATGCAGTCAGTATCAATATAGAATCCTGATGTGGAGATGCTGGCATTGGACTGGGGTGGACACAGTAAGAAGCCTCACAAAACCAGATTAAAATCCATTGACTTTATTTGGAATTACGAGCTTTTGGAACACTGCTCCTTCATCAAGGTAGAATCATGCAGCATGGAGAAGATCATTCAGTCCATTGAACCTGTGCTAGCCCTTTGGAAAAGTAATGTTTTAATCCCATTCTTCCCCTCCCTTGGTTACTTCAAGTATTCATCCCACTTTCTTTTGGAGATCATTATGAATCTGCTTTCACCATTATGTCAGACAGTTCGCTCCAGTTTATCACAACTCGCTGTTTCACTCAGTTTTCCTCATATTGTCTTTTGGTCCTTAAATCTGTGACCTCTGCTTACTGACCTTTCCACCTTTGAAAATTTCTCTTTGCTTACTCAATATTTCATGATTGTGATCACTGCTAGCCAACATCCCCTTGACTCTATCTGCTGTAGTTTCTCTAGTCTCACCACATAACTGAATTCCCTATTTTTTGTACCATCCTAGTTAATCTCCTCAACATCCTTTTGGGAAACTTGACATTTTCTCTAAAACGTAATGTAGAATTGATTATGACACACCAACTGGAATATGGAATCACAGAATCCTACTGTGCAGAAGGAGGCCATTCGACCCATTGAGTCTGCACTGATTCTCCAAAAGATCATCTTACCTAGGCCCACCCCCTTACCCTATCCATGTAACTATGCACATTTACCATGACTAATCCACCCAGCCTATACAACTTGAGACACTAAGGAGCAATTTAACATGGCCAATCCACCTAGCCTGCACATCTTTGCACTGCAGGAGGAAACAGGAGCACCTGGAGGAAACCTCACATATACAGGGAGAACATGCAAACTCCACACATAATCAGTCTTTATTTTTAAAGGAATAAGATAAGGTGGGAATAGATAGGGTGGATTCTCAGAAGCTATTTCCCCGAGCTGAAATGGTCACTACGAGAGGACACAGATTAAAGGTGCAGGGAAGCAAATACAGAGGAGATGTTAGAGGTAAGTTTTCCACTCAGAGGGTGATAAGTGAATGAAATCGGCTGCTGTCGGAGCTGGTAGAGGTAAACTCGCTGGGGTCTTTGAAAAGACTTCTGGATGAGTATATGGAAACAAATGGGATAAGGGGTTATAGATAGGTCTGTGGATTGGTAGGTATAGATGTGATCAGCGCAACTCATGGGCCAAAGGGCCTGTTTGTGCTGTAGTGTTCTATGTTCTATAACATAACATACCTACATTTGGCTCTATTTATAAAATCAACAATCCCTTGTAAATGAAATTTCAGTTCAAAGGAAGAACAATTGCGACTGAAATTCTATCATTAATTTTGCATTGATCCCAGCTTGATTTGCATACATGTTTGATTTCATTTGATTTATTATTGTCACATGTATTTACATACAGTGAAAAGCATTGTTTCTTAAATACTAAACAGACAAAGCATACAAAGCTTATATAGAGAAGGACAGGAAAGAGTGCAGAATGTAGTGTTATAGTCATAACTAGGGTGTCAAGAAAGATCAACTTAATACAAGGTAGGTCCGTTCTAAAATCGGACAGCAGGAGGGAAGAAGCTGTTCTTGAGATAATTGGTATGTGTTCTCAGAGTTTTGTATCATTTTCCCTATGGAAGAAAAAGAAAGAGAGAATGTCCGGGGTACATGGGGTGTTTAATTATGTTGGCTGCTTTTCTGTAGATAGTGTAGACAGTGTCAATGGATAGGAGGCTGATTTGGTGATGTATTGGACTTCATTCAGGATGCTTTGTAGTTTTATTGCAGTCTAGGACAGAGCAAGAGCCATACAAAGCTGTGATATAACCAGAAAGAATGCTTTCCATGGGGCATCTGTAAAAGTTGGTGAGAGTTGTAGCTAACATGCCAAATTTCCTTAGTCTTCTGAGAAAGTAGTGTAATGTCCTGATCTGATCTCAGAATTGGACAAAAATCTGAATAGGAGCAGACAGTTCAGCATTTCAATCATTCAAGTAAATCAAACCTCAAGCCTATATATCAGTCTTTGCTGCATAAGCTTTGATACTCTTACCTAATAAAAATCAATCAATCTCAGTCTTAAAAGTATAAGTTGACCCGGCCTGTTCTGAGGGAAAATGCTCCATATTTCCACTCCCTGTGTATGAGGAAGTACATCTTGGCTTGAAGCAAATATTGCATACCCCTTCCTCAATGTTCTCATACCATCAGCACTTTCCAATAGATGCAGTGTAACTCCAGCCTGATTTTTTAAAAATGCTTCTGTGAAAGTGTTAAATGTCCTAGGAATTTTAGAGAGTCTATATTTAGCCCTGTTAACATTATCAGTCATGGTGATGGTTGCCCAGTGTCCGAATGTTAAAATTAACTACCAATAAGGCAATAAGGGGTGTTGGGAGTGGAATGGGAAGGGGTGGTTTAAGGAGTTGATAGAAGCTGCTTTGCACATACAAGCAACTTATCCTCTGGTGGACAGAGTGAGATGCAACATGAATTTAGCAGTACAATTGTATTCATCCTTTCTGATCTTGTATTAATCTCTTTCTTTCTCTCTTTAAGACACTCCTCTCTGACTTGTCTCCTGTTCTAAAATTTTTCTTTGCTTTGGAGTCACCTTTTGTCTGCTTACTCTTCTACAAAATGCTCTGAAAGATTTTTGTATTCTAAAGGTGTGAAATAAGTGCAAGTTGCTGTTGTTTTGAGAATTAATGACACCAAATGCAGAGCTTTTATACATCAGGAATTCAAGCTTCTTACTCCCTGGTTGCTTTTTCCAGCTGACGATTCTGCTGGTATGTTTCTCTAACATCTGTCACCTTGATAGAATCAATTTGAATTTCTATCGCACTGTAAGTGCGAGGTGCTGCCACATTGCTGTCTTAATGTTCACTCAGTGAAACAGCTTCACACCTCTCCCCCACAGTAAATAATTCAATGCTGTTACAGGCTCAGAGTTTCTTTGCATTTTTGCACCCAGGTTCAAATGATTTTGGAAATGTCAGTTTGATTCACATGTGTAACAATGAGCTTCATTTTAGAATTTGTTTATTTGTGTCACAAGTGGGTTTCCATTAACACTGCAATAAAGTTACTGTGAAAATCTCCACATTCTGGCACCTGTTCAGGTCAATGCACCTAACCAGCACGTCTTCAGACTGGGAGGAATCCGGAACACCTGGAGAAAACCCTCACAGACATGGGGAGAATGTGCAGACTCCACATAGATAATGACCCAAACCAGGAATTGAACCTGGCTCCCTGGCACTGTGAGGCAGAAGTGCTAATCACTGTGCAACCATGCCATCTCCAAAACAATGACTCTCAAGGTGGGGCTTGAACTCATGACCCTGAGATGATGGGCAGAATTTTATGGCTTTGCTTGTCCCAAAACCATAAAATCCCACCTGAGGTCAATGGACCTCGCCTGCTGCAATTTCCATGGTGGACAAGGTGGCAAAATCCCAGCCTAAGAGTCTCGTGCTTTACTGACTGAGTTAACCAGGCTACTGCTAAGGCAAACGTACTTCCTCAAACTTGTGGATTTGGCCATCAAACATTCCACTGGGAACATATCCAGTTTAAGGGAAATTAGTAATGGAAATAAAGTGCTGGCCTTGCCAGTAACACTCACAATCCATCGGCAAATAAGAAAGAAAGCCACAAAAGATCGTGCCCCCAATTCCTGAATGTAAAAATCTTCCCATCGCACCTGCCTTGGTATGGCACCCTGGGGCAGTAGGATGTAAAAACATTTTTTGACTCTTTTAATTGCAATTTTTTGAGCATGTATCTGTTCTGTATCTTCCAATTCTCATGCTTTGCAATAGAAATTCTTTATAACTCACATTAAAAATTGAAGAGCTTTTCAGCTGCAGATTATTAGGCATTAGGATTATTAAACTTCTGTCGGAGTGGTGGCTAGATGAGTTGAATTGTAAGTTCTAAGAACATTTTAAATCTATAAACATACAAATTAGATTGGGAGATAGCATACAATTTGATATTAGCGTAATGGGTGCAGAATTTGGCTCATCTTGGGTCTGATATCTGGGTGGTGCCTAAGGTGAGGCTGTATATAGAACATACCCATGAGGTCCACCAAGCTGGGAAGAACACTTTATAGACCAGCTTTTACATCAGGCTTGAGTTCCACTACAAAGATATTGTGTGACAACTAAAAGAGAAAACACTGGAAAATCTCAGCAGATCTGACGGCATCTGTAAGGAGAGAAAAGAACTGACATTTCAGTTACAGGTGACCCTTTGTCAAAACCACCCTCCTCCGCCTGGCTGAACTCGTTCTATCTCTCAACAACTTTTCCTTTAAATCACTCCACTTTTTCCAAATCAAAGGAGTAGCAATGGGTACCTGCATGGGTCCGAGCTACACTTGTCTTTTTATGGGGTATATGGAACATTTCTTGTCTCATGCCTATCCAGGTCCCCTGCCACAACTCCTTTACCGGTACATCAATGACTATTTTGGTGCCAGTTTTGACAAAGGATCATCTGGACTCAAAATGTCAGCTCTTTACTCTCCTTACAGATGTTGTTAGAAAGAGCGAAGAAAAGGTTTACTAGGATGTTACCGGGATTTGATGGATTGAGTTATAAGGAGAGGCTGGATAGACTGGGACTTTTTTCCCTGGAACGTAAGAGGCTGAGGGGTGATCCTATAAAGGTCGATAAAATAATGAGGGGCACAGATCAGTGAGATAGCCAATACCTTTTCCCAAAAATAGGAGAGTCTACGACTAGACGGTATAGGTTTAAGATAAGAGGGGAAAGACAAAAATGTCCAGAGGAGCAATTCTTTCATGTAGAGGATGGTGAGAGTCTGGAACAAGTTGCCAGAGGTAGTAGTAGAAGCGGGTACAATTTTGTCTTTTAAAAAGCTTTAGAGAGTCACATGGTTATGACGGTTATAGAGGGATATGAGCCAAATGACGGCAACTGGGATTAGATTAGGGATTTAAAAAAAAATGCGTGGCATGGACAAGGTGGGCCGAAGGGCCTGTTTCCATAATGTATATCCCTATGATTCTGTGGCTACGATCTGCTGAGATTTTCCACTGTTTTTTCTATTGTTTCCTAATTCCAGCATCCTCAGTAATTTGCTTTTATATTGTATGACAACACTTTTATCTCGCAGCATTTTAATTTCTTAATAGAAGTTCATGCTGTACCAATAACCATGCTTTACACTTGGGGCACCATGGTTGATTGGTGAACAGGAACAACTGGTTTTACAATGTCAGGCTGTTCTGGCTGAAATTGTTTTTTTGTCTCCCTGATTCACAGATTTACTTTGAATTGAAGTTCATCGACAATTTTTATAGTCGATATTATCAGGAATTGGGATGGTCAGTGATTGCTTTAATCTGCAAAGTTGCACAGCTATGAAGCAATTCAAAATAGTTCAGAGTACAAACAACCCTTGCACAAGCAATGATCCTCTTAACAGGCAGACTTCCCTATTTGTTGTCAGTCTTAGAAGGACAAGCAACAAGTCAGATGTTCACAGCAAGTAGAAAATGTTAAAGTTTATTTAGAACATAGAACATTACAGCGCAGTACAGGCCCTTCGGCCCTCGATGTTGCACCGGCCAGTGGACCCTCTAACCTAAACTATTCCAATATCATCCATATGCCTATCCACCGAACATTTGAATGCCCCCAAAGTAGGCGAGTCCACAACTGCTGCAGGCAGGGCATTCCACGCCCTCACCACCCTCTGTGTCAAGAACCTGCCTCTGACATCCGTCCTATAACTACCACCTCTTAATTTAAAGTTATGTCCCCTCGTGTTGGTCATCACCATCCGAGGAAAAAGGCTCTCACTATCCACCCTATCCAGTCCTTTGATCATCTTATACGCCTCAATTAGGTCACCGCGTAACCTTCTTCTCTCTAATGAAAATAACCTCAGGTCCCTCAGCCTTTCCTCATAAGGCCTTCCCACCATACCAGGCAACATCCTGGTAAACCTCCTCTGCACCCTTTCCAATGCTTCCACATCTTTCTTATAATGCAGCGACCAGAACTGTACGCAATACTCCAAGTGCGGCCGCACCAGAGTTTTGTACAGTTGTAACATAACCTCACGGCTCCTAAATTCAATCCCTCTACCAATAAAAGCTAACACACCGTACGCCTTCTTAACAACTTTATCAACCTGGGTGCCAACTTTCAAAGAGCTATGTACTTGTACCCCAAGATCCCTCTGCTCGACAACACTATTAAGGGTCCTTCCATTAGCCCTATATTTCATATGCCTGTTATTCCTACCAAAGTGAATCACCTCACACTTATCCGTATTGAATTCCATTTGCCACCTCACGGCCCAGCTCTGCAACCTATCTATGTCCCTCTGCAAACTGTAACATCCATCCTCGCTGTCTACAACTCCCCCCACTTTGGTATCGTCAGCAAATTTACTAATCCAACCCTCTACACCCTCATCTAGGTCATTTATAAAAATGACAAACAGCAGTGGCCCTAAAACAGATCCTTGAGGTACACCACTTGTAACTGCACTCCAGGTTGAATATTTCCCATCAACCACCACCCTCTGTCTTCTATCAGCTAGCCAATTCCTAATCCAAACTGCTAAATCACCTTCAATCCCATGCATCTGCACTTTCTGCAGTAGCCTACCATGGGGAACCTTATCAAACGCTTTGCTAAAATCCATATACACTACATCAACTGCCTTACCCTTATCTACCTCTTTGGTCACCTCCTCAAAAAACTCAATAAGGTTTGTGAGGCACGACCTACCCTTCACAAAACCGTGCTGACTATCCCTAATCAATTTATTCCTCTCTAGATGCTTATAAATCCTATCCCTTATAATTCTTTCCAAGACTTTGCCCACAACAGAAGTCAGGCTCACCGGTCTATAATTTCCAGGATGGTCCCTACTCCCCTTTTTGAACAAAGGGACAACATTTGCCATCCTCCAGTCTTCTGGCACTATACCTGTAGCCAACGGCTACAGGTGTTATTAGTGTCACAAGTAAGGCTTACATTAACACTGCAATGAAGTTACCACAATCTGGGTCAATGCACCTAACCAGCATGTCTTTCAGACTATGATAGGAAACCGGAGCACTTGGAGAAAACTCACGCAGCCATGGGGAGAATGTGCAATCTCCTCAGAGGCAGTGATCCAAGCTGGGAATCAAACCAGGGCCCCTGGCACTGTGAGGCAGCAGCACTAACCACCATGCCACCATGCCATCCCGGTTAAAGGGAACATTAATGGTATTGATAAATTATTACCTGCATCATTAACTGGGCATTCACTCCTTTACAAATCTTATAAAGCACCTTCTCAGGAGCTGAATAAGTTTTTAACTTACTGCTACAACCACCCTATCCTCCAACAATCCCAGCACCCTATTACGGCTCCTTTCCGTTCTAAAGATTCTGGCTGATGTTGGGGTATTTTGCCATTGAGAAGCAACAGCAATAACATCAGCACAATAACATTTCTTAAAGTTCTTTGAAGGAGTGTTATCACACAATAATTGACACTACCACTGAGTATGGGTAAACTCTCCGCCACTTTTCCCCAAAACTCATATTGCTCATTGCTCAGTCTGTATAGTGAGTGTTAATGGCCTCTTTGACTCTATGGAGCATCACAGAGAGACCTGGGCCCATTTTCCTTCAACCTTTGCACTTCTGCATTCCAGGAGCATTCACTGGAGACCAATCAGGAAATTGAAGCCTGGATAATTTATCTCTCCCTTACCTGAGGGCAATCAGAGGTCAATTGGAAGTGAGATTATTGTGGCACCTGCTGGAATAAACTAATAGGGAATACCCTGGTCATCCCAGGATAGTGATCCTTCAACAAATCACTTCAATGCACTCATAGAGTAACATCCATCTCATATTTAGTGCTGACTCACTGAAGCTATTGAAAAATAGGAAGAAAAAAAGCCTTAAGTTATGTGATACCACACGTGACTTCCAAATGACATGAAACAATTTATGGCCAATGAGGTCTGAAGTGTAATGATGTTGTGATGGGATAATGCGTGGCATCGAGATAGAAGGATGGAATCACCAACTCCCCCTTGTACTTATGCTGACAGCTGATGTCCCAAGTGGCAATGAGATAATGACCAGGTCATTTGCTTTAACGGATTAGGTTAAGTCAATTTTGATCAGGATGCTGGGAGAATTCCTATCCTCTTCCACGTGGGAATTTCTTTCTGGATCTGAGACACCAGAGCAGGGCTCGAGCTGGGCGTTTCACCTGAAAGGTGGACATCTCTGGATATGCAGCATTCCTCTGGGATTACGCTGAGATATCAGGCAGGACAACGGGTCTGAGTTATTCGTGGGACTTCCACCCACAAAGTTTTACCTCCAAGATGAGAGCACTGAACCACAATTGACACCTCAAATAAACCATTTAAAGGTTTAACAATATGAACATATCTCAGAAAATGTGAAGTTTAATTTTCTCTCCCACTGTGTTACTTGATGCAAATGTGAAAGCGATGTATAAATAATCAATATTTGTTGCCTTTTGTTCAGTTTAAGTTGGCATAACAACATACACTCTTCGAACTGAAACTGATAGAAATATGGCAGCGTACCTTGAGCAAGCACAGTTTGTTATGTAATGAGGTTGGAGCTTGGTTATGGACGTCAACTGCTTTCTTCTGAAGTTTAATGAATGTGCAGGGAGATTGGGTTTGATTTCAAAGGCACATTCTAACCACTGAGATGTAACTGAACTTTTGAAGGGCTGAGCTGAGTGAATGATTAAATATCCAGTTTGCTACAGACCTGTAAAAATCAGCAAAACCCCCCAAGACCATAGCCTGAGTTGATTTCTGCTAAAACAGCAACTGGGGCACAATAATTGGCCTTTAGTTACCTTGTATTAAATAAAGGGAGTGAAGGAAGTCAGGCTATGGGTGTGAGAACCAAGCTGTTGTTAATATTCCACACTGGGGCCAATAATATGGAAGATAGTTCATATGAACCAGAGGCACGAGGTTTGTTACTCCTCAAGCACAGGGCTTTGATGTAATCTGTCAGTATGCAATATGTTAGCAGCCTGTGTACAAACTGTAACCAGGTTAAATCATTGAATGATTTCAATTGAGAACTTCTCCATAATTTGATTGGAGCGTTTGGGACAGGTGATTTTGGTAGACGGTTGGGAATTAATGCTATTTCCAATTCTCTTCTTGTGTGGGTGATTTATTTAAATGCATTCCCTGTTGTTTTTGGCATGGTGGTGCATGCACTTTGTCAGTAGTTTTCTGGTTTGTTGGACAGTAGTGCAGCTGAAAGGGATATTCATTTCTGACATCACTGTCAGATTGTCTCTGCATTCCTGACACTGGAGTTCCACATTTCTCACTCACATTCTCGAACCAGGCCTCCTGAAAAATGTGGGGTGTACTTGCTCTTGGAGTCATTCCCTCAGAGCCCAGGGGTAACAGGAGAAACCAGGAGTTATGCCCCCTTTTAACTGCACTGGTTATCATATGCCAGTAAACTTATAGATCACTTTGACAGGCTAGGAAAGAAGGTAAGTGTGTTACACAAGTGGCTGAAGGGCTAAGGTGATGGCTGAGGGAGTAGAGTGGAAGGAAGTCGGTGAGGGAGTGGGTGGTAGGAATTGGAAGAGACAGTAGGGAGGTATTGAGTGGGTGAGGGGACAGCCTTGGTTGGGGGGATGTCAGGGCTTTGAGGATGGTCGGGGGTTGGGGAGTGTAGTTGGGGGAGTCAACAGTTTAGCCTGAGGGTCAGAACGATAGTTGGGGATATATTTCAGGGTGAGGTGGAGTGGCGAGTTGGTCGGGGGAGTAGTAAAATGAAAGGAATTGTTGGGGAACTCCACTGGCAAGTTGGGAGGTTTAGTGATGCATTTAACCAGGAGTTAGACGTGCTTTAATCCTTCTAACTTTCCCTGAGAAATTATTCTGCTGAATGAACGGAATCATCCTACTTCTCCCAAGATTCATAACTTTTCATAGCCAAATTCTATAAGAGGAGTTAAATTTTCAGTGGCTAAAAATATAAATCAAAATGGCAGCCAAGAAAACTTCTCAGTCCCAGATACCCATGGTTTGCTGTTAGAACATCATGTACTCTGGCTGGAAGCACCATTGATAGATTTAGATTAACCAATGCCACATTATTATACAACATTAGTTCACTTTGCACATCGAATGCTCTGGATATAGGTGATGTGAGTACCACTGCATCACGCTTGAACTATCAAATCCATTAACTCACCAATAATCAAAGAGCTCCTTCACCCAAAAAAAACTCTGAAGAAAGTGATGCCTCTCATGTAGACAGGCAACCTGCAATTCTTCCATTATCTGTCGATGGTGACAGGTGGCACCTTAACAAAGGGTTAGTCAGCCAAGAATATACATCACATTGTAGTCTTTTTCACATTCCAGCACCACATAGTTATTACAAGATTGTTAAGGTACATTGCATTCTGTGTGGGACAGGGGAAACTAGTTTTCTTGTTGCAGCCTAACCTAATCTTTAACCGTGGAACTGCCAGGGCACTCAACTTTATTGCCATCTGGTGGTGTAAGCCAAATATTGCCAAGGATCAGTCCAACAGAATATTTTTCTTTTACCATGGTGTTTGAGGCTCGTGCTTACTGACAGCCTTGAAAGGAGCTAGGATTATTGCTGTGGTCATCGTTCAGTGACCAGTTCTGGGAAGTACTCATGTGAGCCACACAAGATCAAACTTGGACTTGGTCTACATATTGGGGAAACATTTGCAGACACTTGTGTGTCTAGATGCACATTTAAAAAACCAGATTCCAAAATGTGTTGATTAGAAAGTCAAAAAAAAGGAGGTAATAAATGAACGACTAGTGAAGACTTAGATATAATTGACATTTGAATGTTTAGTGTGTATTGTGTTGCAGAATGGATCTACAAAGAAGAAGCAAGAAGTGATTTTCTGAGACCGTCTTCTACAGAAACGTGGAGTGCAGTGTCCATTGGAAAATTGCACGGCAATGCTGTAGAGTTGGGGGAAGCCAGACTCCACCCTGTTTTGCAACATTAACTGACACACTCTGAAGGGTAGTGAATGATTAAGTGAATGAACGAGAAAATGTATATGGTGGCAGGTTGGTGGGTGGGTAAGGTAAGTGGTTAGGGTGGCAAGTAGGTGAAGTTGCAGATGGACAGGGAGGCAGGTGTGAAAGATTATTTGTGGATAATATTGTAAGGTGTTTGTTACAATTTGGTAGGTCTTGAAGAAGTTTTTGTAGCCTGATATAGATTAACTGTAAGTCTTTATTGACTATTATAATTTTCCTCTCTATCATCTTTCTAATCTCTATTATACACTTTGAAAGTTAAATAATCTGTCAAAGATTTCTAATGTTTCATCGAAGGTGGTTAAGGGGTTATCAATGTTCTGCTTTAAAATTACTTCATCAGGAAGATTGCCAAACCAATATAAAAGGTATTAATCTAGACTTGCTGACTTTTTACTTTGACCCCAAGTCATCTAATTGATTAAAGTTTCCCTTCTCCAAGATGTCTGATTTTTCATTAGATTTGGCCCTTGGATAAACCCAAGTTGGTCTCAAAGAGTGTGATTTTGATCTGTGTTTAAAAATGTACAAGTGTATCTTTAATTTGAAAAATTTATTGAAATTAAAGATGGCAACTCATTCATTTGAAGATAATGGAATTTTCACGTCCGCTGTTTTTGACAAGTTCCTCTATTAGAGGCAATTGCACTTAGCCTGAAAACTGTTTTTAACAATGGCTGTCTGGATTGAATGCCTGAAAATGTTTTCTATACAATTCTTTACCATTACAGTCATAAAGCTTTTGAAACCTGGCTTTGGTGAGTTTCTAAGTCATGATTGTCCTGAATTATTTCATTTTACTTTTTTTTATCTTGGAGAAAGCTTTGACTTGGGATTGGATTTTAGCAACTTGTCTTTTTTTTTCAAACTGCATTTCTAACTATTGAATTAATTAAAACGTTCTTAGGAATTGCAGTATCCTGGGAGTTTAAAAGATTTAGCTCACACCCTGCCAGGCCTGCTGACTCTGCAGTCTAGGATTTGAAGCTGGAGATCACCTGGACAGTCACTTGCTGCAGGAAGGGATTTTTAATCTTTGCTTCATTCTCCAAACCTTTCTTTGGAGTTTTTTCCTGGCAGCTTTACTGCTACACTCTGATTAAGCAGCTTTTTTCTTTCAGATCAGAGTGTTTGGGTTGAATTTTTTTTCTCAGTCTTCCTGCTATTTAGCTTTTCTCTGCATCTTCTGTGATGCTTTGAGTTTTTCAGCTGGTTGCCATCATGTTGTAAGGTATTGCAGTTCGGTAAATTATAAGGAAGTCTTCATTGTCACATATAAATTAACTATAAGTCATTATTGACTATTAGAAATCTTTACAGATATATCAGAATGAGAACAAGCCAGGTGTTGTTACCATGCTTGTTAGTACACAGCTCTGACCGACACACTAGGTTGATCCCTGGGTGCAGGTCCTCTGCTATCTTATATCAGTTTGTGAGCTGTATTGTGCTTGGTCACATTAGCCTCATCAATGTCAGAATCTTATCCTACAAGTAAGGGGGCACAAGTGGCGAAAGGGTGACAGATAAGTTACAGTTGGGCAGGGTGACAGGTGGGGGAGATGGGAAGTGGTAAGGATGGCAGGTAGTAGATCGGTGAGTTGATAGGTACATAGGATGGTAGGTGGGTAAGGTGGCAGACAGATGATTTGATTAGTGTGTTGGATGAAAGGTGAGTTGTGCAGAAGGTAAAGAGGGTGCAAGTGCCAGGTTGTTGGGGTGATTGATGGGTAGGATGGCAGGTGGGTGAAGTGGTAGGTGAATAGATTTGCAGGTGGATAAGGAGATAGGTGGGTGAGGTGATCGTGATTAGAGTGGCAAGCAGGTGAGGTGGCAAATGGGTAAGATGGCAGGTGAATGAGTTAGTATGTAGGCAAGTGATAGGTTAGGTTTGAAGGCTAGTCGGGTGGTGGGGGGTAGTCAGGTTGAATTGGTGTTAATCAGATGGTGGGAATGCTAGTCAGGAAGTTGTAAGTATTTGGAGGGGGTTTCAGCTGAGGGAGGAGGAGAGGGCAGCCAGGGGGCTGTCAATGTTAGTGAGTGGAGATGGCAGTTCTGTAATTACCCAGAAGTTGGACTCACATTGCCTGGGTAACTATTCCAGTACATCAGACAGAATTGTCCAAAGTCACCAACTCTACATAGAGTCAGTGACATTGACAGAGGGTTAGAGTGAGCAGGTGAATGGATAAACTTTTCTGGGAAATTCTTATGGAGCAGAACACGTTGGAATTCCTGCGGGATTCTGACATGCATCTTGGGCTGTTCATCAGATCTCCACCAATCAGAAACCTGGAAGATGTGAGCCATCATTTCATTTAGATTAACATTGATTAGAGAATTCACACTGCCTCACTTCATTGCCAACTTACAAAAATAAACTGTTTATTTGGAGTGATTGCAGTGATTATAAAAGGTGTTTCATCCAAATTAACCTGCCAGAGAAGGAATTAGTTTAATAAAGTATGTTTTTTTCAATCTCATGGAAAATTGAAAGGAATTATGCTGTAGCATAAAAAGAACATAATAGAATAATACAGCATGATTAAAATAACTATGGAAAAGAATGTGTGCAATTAGCATCAGTGTAA
Source organism: Sphyrna mokarran (assembly GCA_024679065.1). Classification (NCBI taxonomy): domain Eukaryota; kingdom Metazoa; phylum Chordata; class Chondrichthyes; order Carcharhiniformes; family Carcharhinidae; genus Sphyrna; species Sphyrna mokarran. Next base: position 48,016,103 of record JAGIQG010000023.1, on the reverse strand, counting down.
AGTAGGTCAGTAATAATTCCAAAGAAGGCAGAACAAAGTTGCCATGTATTGAGACAGTGGGCATACTGAGCATGTTTGGAATGCTTGTACATTGAAACTACACAACCTTACCCTGCTGATATAAGGTGCAGTCAGATGCAATGGCTTTACGTGCTTCAATAGACTAAAGTCAATACATGTTACGATTACCATGGAACAAAGGAAACAGTCTAACTTTACAGCAGAGTGGAGACTAATACATTATGAAATTAAATTCATTTCTCAACAATCAAATTCACAAGAGATATACTAAAAGACTAAAATTGGTCTGGCCTGGTTCACAAATGGAAAGCTTTGTAAAGGTAAATGTTATTATTTTGTGAAAAGTGCATTTCTGTGGAGAAGTTGGCATCGGGTCAGTGTGACCCCAGCATCAGATCAGATTAAGGGTAGCTAATCTTTCATTTCTGTTTATTCATGGAATGTGGAGTGTTGTGACTGGGCCAGCTTTTGATGCCCATCTATAATTGCTCTTGAACTGAATAACTTGCTAAACCAGTTCAGAAGTTAACTACATTGCTGTGGTTCTGGAATCACATGTCATAGAAGAACCACAGAATCACTACAGTACAGAATGAGGCCATTCAGCCCATCAAAGCCTTACGAATCTAGTGGAATTTTTTGAAGAGGTGACAAAAACGGTTGATGAAGGACAAGCCGTTGATGTCATCTATATGGATTTCAGTAAGGCATTTGATAAGGTCCCTCATGGTAGGCTGATAGAAAAGGTGAAGGCGCATGGGATACAGGGTCAGGTATGTAGATGGGTAGAGAACTGGCTAGGGAGGAGGAGACAGCGGGTAGTAGTGGAAGGCTCTTTTTCCAACTGGAGGTCTGTCCCTAGTGGTGTGCCACAGGGCTCTGTACTAGGACCCCTTCTATTTGTGGTGTATATAAATGACTTGGAAGAGGGGGTAGGTGGTGTGATCAGCAAATTTGCTGATGACACTAAGATGATTGGATTGGCGGGTACTGAGGAGCAGTGTCTGGCAATACAACATGACATAGATAGGCTGGTAGATTGGGCAGATAGATGGCAAATGGAATTTAGTCCAGATAAATGCGAGGTGATGCATTTTGGCCGGAATAATGTAGAGGGGAGTTATAGGATAAAAGGTAAAACTATCCGGAGTATAGAGATGCAGAGAGACCTGGGGTTGCAAGTTCACAAGTTTGCTAAGGCTATGATGGGGGCTTTAAACTGATTCGGGGGGGGGTGGGATCCTAAGTAGTTGGGGTGCTGAGAGGGATGAGAGTAAGGGGGTTATAGAAGAGAGTTGTAAAACACAGCGGCGTACGGGTGGGGTGGGGCATGGTTTGAGATGCGTATACTTTAATGCAAGGAGTATTCGCAATAAGGGGGAGGAACTTGCAGCTTGGACCAGTACCTGGAACTTCGATGTTGTGGCCATTTCAGAGACTTGGTAGAGCAGGGACAAGAATGGATGTTGCAGGTTCCGGGGTTCAAATGCTTCAGTCGTGGAAAGAAGGAGGTAGAAGTGGGGGGCTTTAAACTGATTCGGGGGGGGGGGGGGGTCCTAAGTGTTGGGGTGCCAGAGGGATGAGAGTAGGGGGGTCATAGAGGAAAGCTGTAAAACACAGCAGCGTACGGGTGGGGTAGGGCATGGTCTGAAACACGTATACTTTAATGCAAGGAGTATTCGCAATAAGGTGGAGGAACTTGCAGCTTGGACCAGTACCTGGAACTTCGATATTGTGGCCATTTCAGAGACTTGGTAGAGCAGGGACAAGAATGGATGTTGCAGGTTCCGGGGTTCAAATGCTTCAGTCGTGGAAAGAAGGAGGTAGAAGTGGGGGAGGAGTGGCATTATTAGTCAAAGACTGTATCACAGTGACAGAAAAGAAGTTTGATGAGGACTTGTCTGTTGAGGTAGTATGGGCTGAGATTAGAAACAGGAGAGGAGAGGTCACCCTGTTGGGAGTCTTTTACAGACCTCCTAATAGTTCTAGAGAGGTTGAGGAAAGGATTGCGAAGTCAATTCTGGTTAGGAGTGAAAGTAGTAGGGTAATTGTTATGGGGGACTTTAACTTTAGCTAATATTGATTGGAATAGCTATAGCTCTAGCTCGTTAGAGGGGTCAGTTTTCGTACAGAGTGTGCAGGAAGGTTTTTTGACTCAGTATGTAGATAGGCCAACTAGAGGTGAGGCTACATTGGATTTGGTGCTGGGCAATGAGCCAGACCAGGTGTTAGGCTTGGAAGTTAGTGAACATTTTGGTGATATTGACCACAATTCGGTTACGTTCACCTTAGTGATGGATAGGGATAGGCATGAAGCTGGGGGCAGTAGTTATAGCTGGGGGAAGGGTAATTATGAGGCCATCAGGAGAGAATTAGGGTGCATAGATTGGACTAGGAAACTACAGGGACTGGGAACATCTGGAATGTGGTGCTTATTCAAGGAGCAGCTGCTGCGAGTCCTTGATAAGTATGTCCCTGTCAGGCAGGGAGGAAATGGTCGAGTAAGAGAGCCTTGGTGTACGAAAAAAGTTGATTTGCTGGTTAAGAAGAAAAAGGAGGCTTATGTCAGGATGAGGCTTGAAGGCTCAGATAGTGCAATGGATAGCTATAGATTAGCCAGGAAGGAGGTAAAAAGTGAATTGAGGAGAGCTAAGAGGGGACACGAGAAGATGTTGGCTGATAGGATTAAGGAGAATCCTAAAGCTTTCTTTCGATATGTTAAGAATAGAAGATTGGTTAGGGCAAGATTAGGGCCAGTCATAGACAGCAGTGGGAAGTTGTGCGTGGAGCCTGAAGAGATTGGTGAGGCACTGAATAAATATTTCTCTTCGGTATTCAAGCAGAGTGCTGGAAATGTAGCTGTGGAGAGCACTGAGGTACAGGGTTGCAAATTGGGGAGTATTGTAGTAGATAGGGAGGATGTGTTAGAAATTCTCGAGGGTTTGAAGTTGGATAAGTCCCCTGGGCCGGACGGGATTTACCCTAGGATTCTCTGGGAGGCAAGAGAGGAGATTGCAGAGCCTCTGGCTCTGATCTTCAGGTCCTCGTTGGTTACGGGTGTGGTTCGGAGGACTGGAGGATAGCGAATGTGGTCCCATTGTTTAAGAAGGGGAAGAGAGACCTTCCTGGGAATTATAGGCCAGTGAGTCTTACTTCTGTTGTGGGCAAGGTATTGGAGAGAATTATTAGGGATAGGATTTATATTTATTTAGAGAGAAATGAATTGATTGGGGATAGTCAGCATGGTTTCGTGAAGGGTAGGTCATTCCTTACTAACCTCATTGAGTTTTTTGAGAAAGTGACCAGAGAGGTGGATGGGGGTAAGGCGGTTGATGTAGTATATATGGACTTTAGTAAGGCTTTTGATAAGGTGGCCATGGAAGACTTCTACAGAAAATGCAGATGTGTGGAATAGAGGGTGATTTAGCTAATTGGATTAGAAATTGGCTGGCAGATAGAAGACAGAGGGTGGTGGTTGATGGGAGATATTCATCGTGGAGTCCGGTGACGAGTGGTGTGCCTCAGGGGTCTGTTTTGGGGCCCCTGCTGTTTGTAATTTTTATAAATGATCTGGATGAGGGTATTGAGGGATGGATCAGTAAATTTGCAGATGATACTAAAGTTGGTGGTGTGGTAGATAGTGAAGAGGGGTGTTTTAGTTGACAGAGTGACTTGGACAAGTTGCAGAGCTGGGCCGAGAGGTGGCAAATGGAGTTTAATGTGGAAAAGTGTGAGGTAATGCACTTTGGCAGAAACAATAAATGTGTAGAGTATAGGGCTAATGGTAGGGCTCTTAATAGTGTTGAGGAACAGAAGGATCTTGGTGTATGTGTCAATAGATCCCTGAAAGTAGCAGTCAAGTGGATAAAGTTGTTAAGAAGGCATATGGAGTCTTAGCTTTTATTGGTAGGGGGATTGAATTTAGGAGCCGCAGCATCATGTTGCAACTGTACAAAAATCTAGTGCGGCCGCACTTGGAGTATTGTGTGCAGTTCTGGTCCCCACATTATAAGAAAGATGTGGAGCATTGGAGAGGGTACAGAGGAGGTTTACCAGGATGTTGCCTGGTATGGAGGGCAGGTCTTATGAAGAGAGGCTGAGGGATTTGAGGTTGTTTTCGTTAGAAAGGAGGCGGCTAAGAGGGGACCTTATCGAAACCATATAAGATGATTAGATGTTTAGATAGGGTGGACAGTGATAGCCTTTTTCCTAGGATGGAGAAAGCTAGCACGAGGGGACACAGCTTTAAATTAAGGGGTATGAGTTATAGGACGGATATCAGAGGTAGGTTCTTACTCAAAGAGTGATTAGGGAGTGGAATGCCCTGCCTGCAGCTGTTGTAGATGCGCCAAGTTTGGTGGCGTTTAAGAGGTTAATTGTTAAGTATATGGAAGAGAAGGGGATGGTTTAGTTTGGAGGGGCATTGCTTTTTATTTTGGTCGGCACAACATCGAAGGCCGAAGGGCCTGTTCTGTGCTGTATTGTTCTATGTTCTAAGTCTCTGAAGGTGTCAGTACAGGTGGAGAATGTGGTAAAAAAAGCGTATGGTATGTTAGCCTTCATAGGAAGGGGTATAGAATACAAGAGTAGAAGTCTGATGTTGCAGGTGTATAGAACGTTGGTTAGGCCTCATCTGGAATACTGCGTCCAGTTCTGGTCGCCGTACTACCGGAAGGATGTAGAGGCCCTGGAGAGAGTGCAGAGGAGATTTACCAGGATGCTGCCTGGTATGGAAGGGCTGTCTTACAAGGAAAGATTGAAAACACTGGGGTTGTTTTCCCTTGAAAGACATCGGCTGAGAGGGGATCTTTTAGAGGTATATAAGATTATGAGGGGTATAGATAGAGTAAATGGTGGTAAGCTTTTTCCACCATTAGAAATGGATAGAACGAGGGGTCATGGGCTCAGGGTGAGGGGGGCTATGTATAAGACGAATATTAGAGGCCAGTTTTCACACAAAGGGTAGTGGGGGTGTGGAATGCACTGCCGAGTAAGGTGGTGGGAGCAGGCACGCTAGGGTTGTTTAAGGGTCTCTTGGACAGCCACATGAGCGGTCTGCAGATAGAGGGATATAGCAGGACTGTTTGAATATCGGGAGGACCAAATAGTAGTAGACTATCTTTTAGTTTCGTCTCGGAAATGTCTTAGATTTTTTTAGCATATTTAATTAAGTCTTATTTGTTTCCGCAGGCAATTCGGTCCACCTTGTTGACCAACAAGGGGCATGCATGCGGCATGTCGTGCGAGGGCTGCTCTTGGACGTTGCTTCAGGAGTTGTCTAGTGCTTCACGTCGTCAGTGTATGCTTAAACTGGACCATCTGATGGGCAACATGACAGCTCAGGGACTATCGCTGTTGCTGTGCTGACACATGGATTTGGGCCTGTGTCTGCGGGAATTTGCGCGTTCTCCTCGTGGTTGCGTGGGTTTCCTCCGGGTGCTCTGGTTTCCTCCCACATCCCAAAAAGGTGCTCTTAGGCTGATTGGGTAACAAATTGTCCCTATATTGGTCCCTATATGGGAATCTTCAACAATAGGCATAGCCTAAAGTCAAGGATATGTCATTAAGACATTAGGACGGCAGCGTGGGCTCAATGGGCCGAAGGGCCTGTTTCCCGTGCTGTGTTGCTCTTTGTTCTTTGTTCTAAATCTGCAGTGGGTCTCTGTCAGAGCCTCCCACCCAGGTCCTATTCATACATTTACCCTGCTAATCCCCTTAACCTATCCACTAAGGGGCAATTTAGCATGCTCAATCCAGCTCACCTGCACATTTTTAGACGATGGGAGAAAACAGAGCACCCAGAGGAAACCCACAAACAACAGGAAGAACACACATAGACAGTCGCCGAAAGCTGGAATAAAATCTGGGTCCCTGGCACTGTGAGGCAGCAGTGCTAACCATTGTGTCATTGTGCCACCCACATGCAGGCCAGGCCCAATAACGATGGCAGATTTCCTTTTCTTGAAGGACATTAGTAAAGCAGAAAGATTTTTGCAACAATCATCAATAGTTTTATGGCTGTCATTCAACTTTTAATTCCAGATTTTTATTGATTTCAAATTTTGAATCTGGGTCCCTGGTAAATTATCCTGAATCTTGAGATTATTAGCCTAGTGATAATACCAACCCATAACTCAACAACTCAAATCAGGATATAAAATCAATCTCTTGGCAACATAAAATGCTTAGTTGCTCAGCTCAAAAGACAGGAGAAAATGAAGGGAGATACAGGACCAGTTTCTGCCTTCTTTATGCCCGAGATTTCTAAAGCTTGACTATTTATGTAGCACTAATCCTCCCCTGAGAACAAAAGAGGCAACAAAGCAAATAAGGCTTCTGTGCTACTGCCTGAGAAAGGGGCTCCTGTCCTTGTCCCTCTATTCTGGAGCAGTAGCAAGAACAGTGACCAGTCCAGCAATTACATTAACTCATTAACCTCATATTGGAGCTTTGTGTCTGTGCAGCTACCCAGATGAAGGAAGAGGGAGAAATTATTTTAACTGCTCATACCATTAGGTTATTGGAGTTGAAAAAACACTTGGTAAGTGGACAGGAATGCTCATAAATAGTGTTTAATTGCAAACAAGTTGTGAAGCATCAATTCTCATTTTTAAGCTTTCGCCAATAATCAGTTAAGCATTTTAATTGAACTTTAGATGTAATCATGCAAAACTGAATTTAAGTTATGTACTGATCACTGTAGAAGATAAACCTGGCACACACAGCTTGTGAGTCAGAGGATTGGGTGCCTGGCCTCACGTGATCAATTCTTTACATCTTTTTGATGAGAAGCAGTGAGTGGACAGAGGACTTAGGCACTGCCAGTATGGATGGATTCATCTAAATATTGAAGTCCCTTTGGTTGAGACATTAAGACTTTAGGTGAGACTCCACCTTCTCCAAATCCTTGCTCATAAAAGCTGAGCAAAAGGTAGACTTAGAAAGAAATGTTTGTATTTCTCTCTATTATTTGCTGCATTTCGCTGTTTGATTTTTTTTTTGGATAGGCCTCCTGTTTCGCTAACATTTATTTGATTGCTGTCGTGTAGTCAAAAGTCATTATTCAGCGATGCTTTCAGTTTATCTGGCAAGATACAGCGTGAAGGAGTTACAACTGTACTTTCCTGTTAACAGTAGTTGTTGAATCTTTATAGCTGAACAATCTTCAAATATATCAAGCCTACACTGAGCTTACCAGTCCTGTCTGAGTGAAATGGGTTTGTATTGAGCAAAAATAGAAATACAATGACTGGGATTTTTCACACAATCCGCCATGTGTTCCATAGGGGGTGGAAGGCCCCCCCATCCCCATCACTAACCCCCCCCCCCAAACCACACACACACACACACACATACACACACACACACATACACACACACAGACATCGGCTGGTGGCAGGATCTTCTGGTGCTGTCTTTGTCAATGGGGTTTTTGTTGAGTGTACCCTCAGCACTGAGAAACTGATGGTGAGTGTACACCATCGATGGGATTGGAAGATCCCACTAGCATGAACAGCTGGAAAATTCCAACTAACAGCTGGGAAAATGAGTCATAAGGATTTGAAATGTTGGATGGAATTTTACTGGCACCCAAGATTCATACAATCCTGCCCGAGGCTAATGGACGATGTTGTTTTCTGAACGTCATCCATTCCTGGAAGCAGGGTGGACATGCCGGTAAAATTCTGTTCACTTTGCTAATCTTTCAGGTTGATCAGAGCTGCTGTTATTCCAGCATTTTCTGTATTTATTTCAGATTTCCAGCATCCACAGCATTTTGCTTTTGAAATATAGGATTACAGTAAATGGGTCACTGGAGAACTAGGCTAATCTCAACAACCATGCCTATTAACTCCATCAAAAACTCTATAATAGAGGAACATTTTTCTCTGGACTCCTCGTAGTCTGTTTGCTGCTCTTTAACTGTTGTCCCCAACTTCAAGAGATATGATCCATGAAGCTTAGGCTGATAAAGAGAAGTGACTGCACATAATGTTTCAAATCTTAACCCCCTAGTGTAGAGAGGGCCATTCTCCACTGAGGTTCATGCAATGCTCATTGAGTATCACAAGAAATGTGTTCAATACTGAAAAGAGCACTAATCTTCACTTGGGCTCTTAATATCAGTACACCAGGCAAGCTTGCCCCAAAACTGGAAAATCCCACCTGAGGTCAATGGACCTTTGCATGGCCTGGGTCTCCCCCACTAGCTCTGATTCGCATAGTGGGCGGAATGGGGAAATCCCCCCTTTGTTCTTCATTTGCATGGAGGAAGATAGAGTTGTGTGACTGCACTGATTTGATCAGCAGACTCTCCCTTTCAAGCTGGAATCTGTGTTTTTGTTAAGGGTAACTTTCATCTCTAATAAACCCACTTGACCTTTGATGCATCTTCTGCACATTGACTTTTAGCATCAGAGAGCATGGTGCTGCTTATGTATCTTCACTGCGACCTTGAGAACAATGAGTTAATTTTTCTGCCACCGCCCCAATGTACTTTTATTGTGAGTTTATGAGCTTTTGTCTTTCCAGATTTTGTACTCAGCAGCAATGAATGTTACGGACACATGGCCACTCTTGTTCTATGCCTGCAGCCTGCTGAATTTAATAGATGTTTCTGGGCTATAATATTGTTTGCAATACATAAAAAAAAAATTATCTGCATCCAATTCCTGGCTGCACAAATTGACTTATTTACTGCCATATTTTATTTTCAAAGTTTTTCCATTATAAATCCCTACATGCACATTTTCGATATGTGTCACACATGCAAATGTGTCACCCCCAGCAATTACACAGATGACAACAGGGTCCCACAAAATGCTTTCTGACATCCTTTTATCCACATCTTAGTCTCAGATTTTGAAGCTTCTTATGTTTATATTAATGATTTAAGAATGTTCATTCAGTTTTCAAAAGATAAGTTTTCAAGTTATCTAATTATGTCACTAGTGACTTAACAGTTGAAAAAGACTTTTGTAAGAAGAAAAACAAGCATAAATACTGAAAGCCAAACTGAAAATTTATCTCCTCAACTTAATTCGCTTCAAAAGAAACAAAATAGAGTTTAAAGACAAGGAAAACTTCTGAAGGAAACAAATCAGAAATGAATCTCTGTAGGGCAGAAGGAGGCCATTCAGTCCATCGAGACACCAATCCCATCCAGGCCTTATCCCCCTAACCCCACATATTTACCCTGCTAATCTCCCTGACATTACAAGGAAATTGAGCGTGGCCAGTCCACCAAAGATTCACATCTTTGGGCTCTGGGAAGAAACTTACGTAGGCACAAACTCCACATAGACAGTGACCTGAGGGTGGAATTGAAGCCGGTTCCTTGGTGCCAGCACCGAGGCAGCAGCACTACAAACTGTGCTACCCCAATGGAGACAGGAAGAAAGGCTTGGCCATTTGCTACATGTCTTTGGGAAATTTAATGAAGAATGTGATAAAAATTGAGATGGGCGGCTGCAGAATGAGAGGGCTGCCAGGTTTCAGGCTGAGCTGGCTTTGCTGAAAGGAGGGGTAGAAGTTGTGAATGGGAAGGTAGAATGAAAAAGATGAACTGGCTGGGGTTATAATGAGGAATTGACAAAGAGTTGTGGAGGGGCTGGGAGGTGTGTTGCTGAGGAACGTACCATCCCACAACTGCAATCTGCAGCACATGTGACTATTTCTCCATCACACCACCCTTCACCCAAACCAAAAAAAAAGAATAAAGATAAACAATCAGTGAGAGAGTTTTACACGATTTTGGAACCAGTAATTAACAAACCATTGAATTGATTTGATTGTTACATGTGTTGGGGTACAGTGAAAATATTATTTCTTGCCAGCTACACAGACAAAGCATACCATTCATCGAGTACATAGGGGAGAAGGAAAGGGGAGGGTGTAGGATATAGTATCACAGTCGTAGCTAGGGTGCAAAGAAAGATCAACTCAATATACGGTAAATCCATTCAAAAGTCTGATGGCAGCAGGCAAGAAACTGTTTTCCAATCGGTTGGCATGTGATCTCAGACTTTTGTATCTTTTTCCTGATGGAAAGAGGTGGAAGAGAGTGTCGGGACGAACAGGATCCTTAATTATATTGGCTGCTTTGCCGAGGCAGCAGGAAGTGTAGACAAGTCAACGGATGGGAGGCTGGTTTGTGTGATGGATTGGATTTTGTTCACAACCCTTTGTAGTTTCTTGCAGTCTTGGACAGAATAGAGGTCATACAAAGCTGTGATACATCAGAAAGGATGCTTTCTATGGTGCATTTGTAAAAATTGGTGAGCGTTGTTGTGGACATGCTAAAATTCTTTAGTCTCCTGAGCAAGTAGAAATGTTGATGGGCTTTCTTAACTATAGCGTTGGTGTGGAGGGACCAGGACATATAGAATCAAAGTAACCCTACTGTGCAGAAAGAGGCCATTTGACCAATCGAGTCTGCACCAACCATAATCCCACCCGGACCCTACTCCATCTCTCTACTTATTTACCCGCTAATCCTTCTAACCTACACATCTCAGGACACTAAGGGGCAATTTTAGCACGGCCAATTACCTAACCCATACATTTTTGGAGTGGAAGAAAACCAGAGCACCCGGAGGAAACCCACGCAGGTACAAGGAGAATGTGCAAACTCCACACAGACAGTGACCCAAGCTGGGAATCGAACCCAGTTCCCTGGAACTGTGAAGGACCAATGCAAACACTGAATTACCGTATCTGGTCACCTAAACACTTGAAATTCTCAACCATTTCCATTTCATCCCGTTCAATTTGAAAACAGAGTTGGCCACAAAATCATAGGAAGAGCATAGTGAGAGGCTGAGGACACAGCCTTGTGGATAATCACATAGAAGGTCTCATTGCCTATCCTTGCTGATTGCATTACGAAACAATTAATCTCCCAATTTTCCAAGTATTAGCCACCTATGAAGAAAACTGTCCTTGAAAGATTAATATAAATAATTCCACAAGGACATGTGTTCTCTTTGACAAACATATGGTTATAGAATTTATATGCTATAAATATACATTGTCCTTGTGGTAAGGTTAAATGCCAATTAGTTTCTTTTTATAGAACTTCATGTCCAATCACTGAAGGAAATTTTCTGTAACAAGGCTTCATTTTTTTAATGGTAAGAACTCAGCTTCCAAAGGAGATGAAGGGAGCAGATGGTTCCAAACATTGAAGGAACTGCCAGCAGTGAGAGAACCAAGTGGAAACCACTGGCAGCTGATTCAGTAAGAGTTTAATTTTAACCACAAACTAAGAGTGGAGGAAGCATGCTGAAGATATCCCACAGGCGAAGCAGCTCATAAAATCCTGCTCCCTTCCTACATAAATCTTGCTCCAATTTATGTTTAAGGATGTTTTGGAATTATTCAATACTTTAATTCTTTATGATATTGTTCAACAGTGGAACACAAGATTGTAAACTCTTTTTTTGGGAAACAGATTGGGGAGGTGATGGGATGCTGTACCTTTATCTTTTATTGGTTTTGGAGCTGCTGTCTTAAGTACATTGTCTGCACGTCCACGTAATGGAAACTCATGCCTCTTGCCTCTAAGTTAAGCAAGTTGTGGGTTTGAGCCTATTTCACTCAACAGTGATGCACATTTGGGCCACAATGTTTACTGAGGAAGGAACAGTCTGAAAGTGACCAGATACCCTGATAAAGCTGAGAATGTAGAGGGATGGCATGGTGGCATAGGGGTTAGCACTGCTGCCTCACAGCACCAGGGATTAGGGTTTGATTCCCAGCTTGGGAGACTGTGCAGAGTTTGCATGTTCTCCCCGTGTCTGCATGTGTTTCCATCAGGTACTCTGGTTTCCTCCCATAGTCCAAAAATGTGCTGCTTAGGTGGATAAGCTGTGCTAAATTCTCCCTCAGTGTACCCGAACATGTGCCAGAGTGTAGTGACTAAGGGATTTTCACAGTAACTTCATTGCAGTGTTAATGTAAGCCCACTTGTGACCAATAAACTTCTTGTTTTCATGCTGAACAAAGTTACTGGACCCCAGGATCATATCTTTTCAGTCATTTAGCCAAGTTGACATACTGACCAGCAGCTGAGAGGGTAAACCAGCATGAGTACACCCCCATCACAGACCCTTGGGGACAGTCTCTGGCAATAGGGAGAGGGTGGTCAGCAATGATGGGATCGATATACGGTTGCAAAATAAGGTTCTTTAACGTAATTTAAATGCAATCTCTATCGCAATTACAGTCTGTCAGTGCTATTATTGGTGAAGCCTATTTGCAGAGTGAGTGTCTTTCTTTTCTTTATCCCTACAGTGCAGAAGGAGGCCATTTTGCCCACTGAGTCTACACCAGCCTTTCTTTCTCTATCATACCCACGCCCTATCGCCATAATCCACATTTTTACTCCACTAATCCTCCCAACCTATACATCTTGGGACCCTGAGGGACAATTTGGTATGGCACATCTAACCTCCACATCTTTGGAATGTGAGAGGAAACTGGAATATCTGGTGGAAACCCATGCAGACATGGGGAGAATGTGCAGACTTCATGCAGTCATCTAAGGTCAGAATTGAATCTGGGTCTCTGGCACTGTGATGCAGCAGTGTTAATCACTGTATCACCGTGCCATCCAAGTTATTATAATCTGCATTCTCAAAGGTTCCTGTAGGCTGCACAACTTGCAATAGGTTCTGTGGGAGAGCTATAATAGTGTAGGAATGAGGGAGATTTATTGAATTGTATTCATTAAGTATCCCATGGAAGGTACTGAGTTGCCATAAAATTATCTTTAATCACAGTAGAAGAGTTAGAGGCCTCTTTAGGAAATGACCTTTGATGTTTATAGAATGTCTACAGGACAAAAGGAGGCCAGTTGGCCCATCGAGTCTGCACCTATCACAATCCCACCCAGGCACTAATCCCATAACCCTCATTTTTGCCTCTAATCTCCCTGACACTAGGGACAATTTAGCATGGCCAATCAACCTAATGCACACATCTTTGGACTGTGGGAGGAAACCGGAGCATCAGGAGGAAACCCACACAGATACAGGGAGAATGTGCAAACACCACACAGACCGTGACCCAAGGCTGGAATTGAGCCTGGGTCCCTGACGCTGTGAGGCAGCAGCGCTAACCATTGTGCCACTGTGTCATCCCTTGATGTGCCTGAGTACAAATATAATCTTTTAGCTTAATACAGCTACACCTCAACTTGCTGTTTGAGGATTTTGGGGATAGTAATACAGTGAAGGATTTACCACGACATTTTGGAAACGCCTCTTTTTATTTTGTCCTTTCAAATGCAGCGACCTCAGCACATTATACACATTGGCTGAGGCTTTTGCCAGGCTTTTATAATTGGTGCTGTCATATCACAGAGCTGGAACTGAGATATGAATTATGCCCTTTGGATTCCACACAAACTGAGTGCTCTAAGCTTGCGAAGGAACACATCAAAATTTTATCCTGAAAGACAATAAATTCTCCTCTGGAAAGCTGTCAAGATTTATGTTCTGCGGCTCTGGGTGGAGATTTCATGCTGAGACTGGTGGAAGGAAATGGGATGGGAACGAGTCATTGTTGAGCCACTCATCAAGATCATCGCAAGAATATTAAATTTATTCTCCCTATACTTTCCTAAAGCTGATTTCCTGCGAATATGAAAATTGCTGCATTGTATTAGCATTTTCCGAGCCAAAGTTTAAATCACAGTGGTCACAAAGAAAGCTTATTACCATGTATTTGTATAGTTTGACTGCATCATTTAATTTTCATTTTATTTAACTACTGCTGTCTCGGGCATGTCTGAGTACCTCTATAGTGACTGGTTTCGCAAATAAAAAATTGATGGTTGGCCAATGGAATAAATAAACTTCCTGAAAAATTGCCTCTTTCAAGATGATTCTAGTTAAAAATGCTTATATAGCATTCAATATATCTTGCTCTGAGTAAATATAAATGCTGACAGCTAGATGCTTGTGACACTACTCACAAAACTCAAATCCCATATCATCCATACATTTGCGGGAGAGAAGAATTTCCTGTTAAACTAGATTGGTAAACGTAGATAACGCCATTCCTTCGCTATCACACACCACCATCTTCTGAAAGGCAACTTATGATGGGTAATAAATGCTGGTCCCAGCCACTGACACCACATCCCAGAAAATAAACCAGAACAAATGGTTAGGTGATTAAGTTGAGACAAGTAATAATGGGACAAAATATTCCCACCTGATTTCTGCATTGTTGTAGCAAATGTAATTGTTGTAGTAAAAGGGTATAATCTCCATAAACAGAACCCATGGTCCTACTGCAGCCTTTTCTAACAATTATTCAGTGAATGAAGTTTCCTGTTCCCCCGCCACAGGAATCAGAGTGGGTGCAGGGTGGACCATGGAAAGATCCATTGACCTCAGGCGGGATTTTCCAATTTTGGGGCGAGCACGGTGAGAAAATCATTCCCATAAGGATATCATGGTGGCACAGTGGGTTAGCACTGCTGCCTCACAGCACCAGAGACTCAGGTTCGATTCCTGGTTTGGGTCACTGTCTGTGTGGAGTTTGCATATTCTCCACGTGTCTGCGTGGGTTTCCTCCAGATGCTCCAGTTTCCTCCCACAGTTCAAACATGTTCAGGTTAGATTGATTGGCCATGCTAAATTGCCTGTTAGTGTCAGGGGGACTCGTTAGGGTAAATGCATGGGGTTATTAGGATAGGGCTTGGGTGGGATTGTGGTTGGTGCAGACTCGAAGGGCTGAATGGTGGCCTCCTGTACTCTAGGATTCTATGAATTGTAACAGATTGTAACATACCTCAATTGTATGGCTGCTATCAACCAGCAAATACAGAAATGTGGGAAAACAACATATGTCTCATTGTTTAAATGGCCTGCAACAGCTGATTATTAACATTTACTGTTCTTAAACAAACTTTGCTGATAACCTAAGGTGCTAGTTTATGATTAATTATTTGAAATAGTTGATTTCTTGGGGTAAAAACAGAAAGTGGCAAAAACACTCAGCAGAGTTGGCCGTATCTGTGGAGGTTTTTATTTTATTCACTCAAGGGATCGGGGCTTCTCTGGCTGGTCCAGCATTTATTGCCCATCCCTAATTGCCCTAAAGAAAATGGTGGTGAGCTGCCTTCTTGATCTGCTGTGGTCCATGTGGTGCAGGTACACCCACAGTGCTGTTAGAGAGGAAGATCCAGGATTTTGACCCAATAACAATGAAGGAATAATGATATAGTTCCACATCAGGATAGTGAGTGACTTGGCAAGGAATCTTCCAGGTGAGAGCGTTCTCATGAACCTGCTGCCCTTGTCCTTTGAGATAGAAACAGAGTTAACATTTCCAGTCCAACATGATCTCTTTGAAAAAGAATTTTATCATAGAATCAGAGAATTGTTACAATGCAGAAAGAGGCCATTCAGCCCATCGTATCTGCATGAGTCATATTAAATTTGAAATGCTAACTTTGTTTCTGTCTCCACAGGCACTGCTGAATCTACTGACCCATAATTTCAAATCAGCGTTGGAAAGCTATGGGCTGCAAGAAATAAAATAATTTTTTGCGCACTTACCTGAACTAAAAAACGGTGCCGGAACTCCTGATGGGAGCAGCAGCCTTTGGCTTTTGGGAAACTTTCTCTGCAGGCCATAGAGCGATACATGTGAACAGACTGGGAACGCCTATTCAGGTCCAGCTTGGAATTAGCTGTTTTACATTGAATTCAGAGAAAGGTTTCCCTGCTGCTGTAAGAGGTATGTGGAAGCTTTTGTACATTTTTTTCAGCTATTTAAGTAGTTAATCCTATTATTATTGGTTCATTTAAAATGTAATTTTTATTTTGTGTACGATTAAAGATGAGTATTATTTAATGTATAAATGAACATGGATTTTGTAAAACTACTGTTTAAATCTGCATTACATTATTCTATAACTTGAGGTGTGGCATGCTTATAATTGTATGTGTATTTTAATTTAGAATATGGAAATTGAAAATGTAATCGTGAAGAAGAGAGGTCATAACTTCTTGAACCATAATTTGGATACCTGCATGATTCCGAGCAGAGTTCAAGTTCTGGGCTGCAGAAAATCTAAGTGTTTATTATTAGTTTTCTTCTGCCTTGCTTACTTCATTTATATTTCTCATATAATTCTCATAATATTCATTATGTGAATATTTACTAAACATTTTACTTTAACAGCTGCACTATGACTTTTTATTTAATTGCCTCATTTTTTCAAATTTCTTACAAAATATGTTTTTCTCTTTGACACAATAATCAACAAAATATATTTATACATTAATATAACAGCCCCGTTGTCTCTAAGGAGATAAGGGGGGGATGGATGGATATGAGTGGAGAGAAAGAGTGGAGTAGAGGGTGAGGGAAAGGGGAGGAGGAGGGGAGGGTTCAGACATAAGAACTGTACATTTTGCATGTAGCCTGGCTCTCCTTCACCACCACTGAAACTCAAAGTGAAGAAGCCAAGCTAAAAGTGTAATGTTCCAGTTGTGGTGGAACATGACTCCAGATTTTCAATCTGCACTGGATTCTCCAATACCTGTCAGAGAGAGAATTCACATCAGCCTTGCGTATTAAGAATACTTCCCTGAAGCATTAGAACTAGCCAAATTGCATTCCTTTCCACTGCAAATGTAAAACTTATTTCACCAAGAGGCTTCAAAAGATCAACATTGCATAAGGGAGACTCTTTTAAGAGTGGGATAAACAAATGGACTTTTGCAATGCCACAGTGATTAGCGCTGCTGCCTTACAGCAGCAGGAACCTGGGTTCGATTCCCAGAGGCACGGTGACACAGTGGGTTAGCACTGCTGCCTTACAGCAGCAGGGACTTGGGTTTGATTCCCGGTGGTACAGTGACACAGTGGGTTAGCACTGCTGCCTTACAGCAGCAGGAACCTGGGTTCGATTCCCGGTGGTACAGTGACACAGTGGGTTAGCACTGCTGCCTTACAGCAGCAGGGACTTGGGTTTGATTCCCGGTGGTACAGTGACACAATGGTTAGCACTGCTGCCTCATAGCAGCAGGGATGCAGGTTCAGTTCTGACTTTGGGTCACTGTCTATGTGGATTTTGCACATTCTCCTGTGTCCGCACGTGTTTCCTCCGGATGCTCCGGTTTCCTCCCACAGTCCAAAGATGTGCAGGTTAGGTGGATTGGCCATGACAAATTACCCCTTTAGTGTCCAAAGTAAATTTACTGAGTAAATTAGAGGGATTAGCAGAATAATTGTGTGGGTTTACAGGGATAGTGCAGGGAGTGGGTGTGGGTAAGATGCTGTGTTGAAAAATCAGTGCAGACTGGATGGGCTGAATGGCCTCCTTCTGTAATGTGGGGATTCTAAGATTCCAGACACTATTATCTACCAGTTATATGTGATCCTATTTTTTACTGGAATTAGTTGTCATGACAAAGTTGTACAAAAAATTCAAAAATCTTCCTTTCTCTTACTGTGCATTATGTATATGTTCAAAGTCTTTTTGAAACATTTACTAAATATTAATCCTCCTAAAGAATGTCTATTGCCTCTACTCACTGCAACTAATCCAAAAGAAATATTGCAAATAAGTTAATACAAATAGTCACCTATAGCAGTGCAAATGATGGAAGTTTGGGAGAGATTGCATTGCTGCACTTCATTGCTAGAAGGTTTATACACCCAAATCGGAGGTTTAAACTTGTTTCTCCTTACGTAGGCACATCCATGCATCGGGACCAATGTGCATGTGTGGTGAATAATCCACTCAAGTCAGGATTCAGGCCAGAGATTACAGGCTGCTGAGTTTCTTCAGGACTTCCTTTTTCTTCAAATTTCAGATTTCCAGCATCCACAGTATTTTGCTTTGATTCCTGGGGTCTTTTTACTGTTGCGCATTCTCAGAAACTTGCTGCTGTCCCATCATCAACATCCCATTCCTCTGTAAAGTTCTTGCACATATTGTCACCTTTCAAATACATTTCCGTCTCTCCTGACACTCCAGATTTAAACCCTTCCGAACTGCCCCGCCTCGATATTGAGACAGCCCTTATTGAAGCCCCAGGTGATGATCTGTGAGAACATTGATCTATCCCTTGTTATCTTTCTCAACCTCTCTGCAGCTTTTGACACGTCAGTATGATTTTCCTCGATCCTTTCCTTGGCAAGGCCAGTTGGGAAGGAATACACATGCCTGATTCCATTTTTCTCTGTCCAGTTTTGGGTCAGTAGGGTCTAAAAAAATCTGTGCGTTAATGCAGAGAGACTGTACACAACCCACACAACGCACACATCCAGTTTCCCAATGTGCCTGAGTACAACACTCATATTGTGATTTAAATCCCAATCCAAATATTAAATTCAATGGGATTTGGTTTTACAAAGAAACATGGGAAATAAGAGCAGGAATATGCCTGGAGCAACACCACTCATAGCTCAGTGTCAAACTGATGGAGTGACAACACAGGATTACCAGCGTGCCAACTAATGGACAGCCAGGAGATCACATGATCAGATCTACGCTTGGTACTCCTGCCATAACCAGTCATGAATGGTAGTGAACAATTAAACAAGCCACTGAACTACAACCTTCTTCCAGCAGTGCCAAGCAGTTGTTCCATTTCGGCCTCCTCTGAAGGTCCTCAGTATCATCGATGTTTCAGCCAATTTGATTCACTCTGTGCTATATCAAGATACGGCTGAAGGCATTGGATGCTGCAAAGACTTTAAACCCTGACAATATTCCAGCAATATTACTGAAGACTTGTTCTCCAGAATAGCCGTGTCCATAGCCAAGCTGTTCCATTTCGGGTACTGCATGGTAATGTAGAAAATTGCCCACGTGTATCCTTTTAACACGAAGCAGGACAAATCTAACTCAACCAATCACCATGCTCTCAGTCTATTCTTAATCATTAGTTAAATGATGGAAGAAGTCCTAAGGCTAAGGGGGGATCTTATTGAAGCATATAAGATGATTAGAGGTTTGGATAGGGTGGACAGTGATAGCCTTTTTCCTAGGATGGAGAAAGCTAGCACGAGGGGACACAACTTTAAATTAAGGGTTATGAGTTATAGGACGGATATCAGAGGTAGGTTCTTTACTCAAAGAGTGATTAGGGAGTGGAATGCCCTGCCTGCAGCTGTTGTAGATGCGCCAAGTTTGGTGGCGTTTAAGAGGTTAGTTGATAAGTATATGGATGAGAAGGGAATGGTTTAGTTAGGAGGGGCATTGCTTTTTATTTTGGTCGGCACAACATCGAAGGCCGAAGGGCCTGTTCTGTGCTGTATTGTTCTATGTTCTATGTAAGTCATTGACAGTGCTTTAAGCAGCATTTACTCAGCAAGAACCTTCCCACTGATGTTTAGTTTGCGTTCTGCCAGGGTCACTCAGCTTCTGAACTCATTACTACCCTGGTCCAAACATGGATTGAAATCAAACTGGGAAGTGAGAGTAACTGCCCTTGACATCAAGGAAGCGGTTGACTGAATATGACATCAATCCCAGGAAAACTGAAGTCAATGGGAATCGGGAGAAAACCTGCAGATGTTAGCAACTAACCTGCTACCATGTAATGACAGTGATCCAAGCCGGGAATCAAACCCAGGCCCCTGGTGCTGTGATATGGTAATGCTAACTGCTGTGTCATTCTCACTGATGCAAGCAATGGTCCCTGGAGAGTTTGTTAAACAAATGGACAAGTTTTTATTTTCAAACACATGGAAACAGAAGACCTTTCAGCAGTTTTTTCAAGCTGAGCTGAAAAACTGTCATTGTGTCATTTTTAAACTTGTTATGTGAAAAACTTAGTTCCCTTGATGATAATTGTCCAAAGTCATTCATATGGTCTTCTGTGGTTCAGAAATAGGGTGAAACTCTCATTCCCATTGATGTAAAAGTCCTACAATTTTAAGCCTCTGTGCCTAATGTTTATTATGAAGAACCTCAAATCTCACACAAAAGGTGGCAAATGGAATTCAATACGGATAAGTGTGAGGTGATTCACTTTGGTAGGAATAACAGGCATATGAAATATAGGGTTAATGGAAGGACCCTTAATAGCGTTGTTGAGCAGAGGGATCTTGGGGTACAAGTACAAAAAAAAAACTTTCTTTGAAAGTTGGCACCCAGGTTGATAAAGTTGTTAAAAAGGTGTGCGGTGTGTTAGCTTTTATTGGTAGAGGGATTGAATTTAGGAGCTGTGAGGTTATGTTACAACTGTACAAAACTCTGGTGCAGCCGCACTTGGAGTATTGCGTACAGTTCTGGTCGCCGCATTATAAGAAAGATGTGGAAGCATTGGAAAGGGTGCAGAGGAGGTTTACCAGGATGTTGCCTGGTATGGTGGGAAGCCCTTATGAGGAAAGGCTGAGGGACCTGAGGTTATTTTCATTAGAGAGAAGAAGGTTACGCGGTGACCTAATTGAGGTGTATAAGATGATCAAGGGATTGGATAGGGTGGATAGTGAGAGCCTTTTTCCTCGGATGGTGATGACCAACACGAGGAGACATAACTTTAAATTAAGAGGTGGTAGTTATAGGACGGATGTCAGGGGCAGGTTCTTCACACAGAGGGTGGTGTGGGCGTGGAATGCCCTGCCTGCAGCAGTTGTGGACTCACCTACTTTGGGGGCATTCAAATGTTCGGTGGATAGGCATATGGATAATATTGGAATAGTTTAGGTTAGAGGGTCCACTGGCTGGCGCAACATCGAGGGCCGAAGGGCCTGTACTGCGCTGTAATGTTCTATGTTCTATGTTCTATGTAAATATCAAATACTAAGATTACAGAACGGCATCAATGCACAGTTTTAGTGGCCGAGTGAATATTTAACCCAATTAGCTTAAAGATTAGTCACTCGGATGTTCCAATGTTCATTCTTTCCCTGGTTTTGTAACTATTAATACTATATTTCTTCAGGTTTCATTGAAAGCCACTCCCCAGCATAATAACAGCAACCAGATCTTAGCAAATAGAGATTTAAACTTACATCGAAACATTGACATGCTTTCTCACAACACAGTCAGACCTGGCCTGGAGTATTTTGAGAAATTTTGGGCCCTGCATCCAAGGAAAGATGTGCTGGTCTTGGAAAGGATCCAGAGGATGTTTCACAAGAATGATCCTGAATGAAGAGCTTGTCGTATGAAGAACAGTTGAGGATTCTGGGTCTGTACTCGATGGAGTTTAGAAGGATGAGGAGGGATCTTATTGAAATTTACAGGATACTGCAAGACCTGGATAGAGTGGGCATCAAGAAGATGTTTCCATCAGTAGGAAAAGTTAGAATCAGAGGACACTATCTCAGGTTAAAGGGATGATCCTTTAAAACAGAGATGAGGAGGAATTTCTTCAGCCAGAGAGTGGGGAATCTGTGGAAATCTTTGCTGCAGAAGGCCGGGTCATTGAGTGTCTTTAAGACAGAGATAGACATGTGCTTGACTAATATGGGCATCAGACTTATGGGAAAAACAAGGAGGATGGAGATGAGAAAAATATCAGCCATGATTGAATGACGGAGCAGACTCGATGGGCTGAGTGGCCTTATTTGGCTCCTGGATCTTATGGTTGTATGGTTATGGATTTGCACCCACAATATCCACTCAACAATCTTCAATCTCAGACCAACCAACAGGGCTGAGAGAAAGGGAAAACAGGTCCCTGGGGTTTTTTTCCCTTTTGGTGGGCAGTGCCTCACAAACAGAAAAAAACACTAATGGATTATCTTGAAGAAACAAAGAACAAACAACAAAACAGCACGGGAAACAGGCCCTTCAGCCCAACGAGCCCGCGCCACCACCCCGATATTCCCACCTCTACCTGCAATCCCTGTCCATGTTTATAGATCTATGGATTAAAAACCAAATTTGAGACAATTTAGGGAGAATTTGTTTTGCCAATTAGCCTAAGAGCACATCTTTGGGATGTGGGAGGAAACCGGAGCACCCGGAGAAAAACCCACACAAGCATGGGGAGAATGCGCAAACTCCCACAGACACAGGCCCAAATCCATGTATCTGCACAGCACAGCGATAGTCACTGAGCTGTCGTGTTGCCCATCAAATGGTCCAGGTCAGGCGTTCACTAACAACGTGAAGCACTAGGATACTCTCGAAAAAAATCCAAGAGCAGCCCTCTCACGACCCATCGCGTGTATGCCCTTTGTTAGACAACAAGGTGGACCAAAGCACCTGTAGGATAAAAACAAGTACATCAATATCATCATCTATTTACACACTTCCCAGGGACTCCCAAGGCTCATGATCCTATTTTAAATCAGTTTTCTATACCCCTCCATTCCCATTCTGTTCATGTGCCCATCTAAGTATTTCTTAAATAACTTCAGAGTGCCTGCCTCCACCACTTTACTTGGCAGTGCATTCCATACCCCCACCACCCTCTGTGTGAAAAAACTGCCTCTAGCATCCAAATTATACCTTACCCCCCCTCACCCTAAGCCCGTGACCCTCGTGCTATTTGAGTCCATCCCAGGAAAAAGCTTAGCCCTGTTTACTCTATCTATCCCCTTCAAAATCTTGTACACCTCTATCAGATCTCCTCTAAGTCTACGTCTTTCTAAGAAAACAGTCTCAATTTGCCTAATCTCTCCTCGTAACTCAGACCTTCCATACCAGACAGCATCCTGGTAAACCTCCTCTGCACTCTTTCCAAAGTCTCCACGTCCTTCCGGTAGTAAGGCGACCAGAACTGGACACAGTATTCCAAATGAGGTCTAACCAGCGTTTTATACAACTGCAACATTAAAGGCCAGCTCTTGTACTCTATACTCCTTCCTATAAAGGCTAGCATACCATATGCTTTCTTCACAACCTTCTCCACTTGCTCTGCCACCTTCAGAGACTTGTTCACCTGCACCCCCAGGTCCCTCTGCGTTTCTATACTCTTAATAGGTCTACCCTTTATCATATACCTCCTCCCTACATTCTTTCTCCCGAAATGCATCACCTCACATTTATCAGGATTGAATTCCATCTGCCATCTGTCTGCCCAAGCTACCAGCCTATCTATGTCCTGCTGCATCACTTGACAATGCTCCTCACTATCCACAAGTCCGCCATCTTTGTATTGTCTGCAAACTTGCTGATCACTCCACTTCCATGTCATTTATATACATTACAAATAAAAGAGGTCCCAGTACTGAGCCCTGCGGCACACCACTAGTGACCGATCTCCAGCTGGAAAAACGCCCTTCACTATTACTCTCTGTCTCCTATTACCAAGCCAATTACTTATCCATCTAGCTACCTTGTATCCCATTAGCCTTGATCTTCTCAACTAACCTCCCATGAGGGACTTTGTCAAACGCCTTACTAAAATCCATATAGACGACATCAATGGCTCGCCCTTTGTCCACTGTTTTTGTCACCTCCTCAAAAAATTCTACCAGATTTGTAAGGCACGACCTCCCCTTAACAAATCCATGCTGCGTATCCCTAATCAGATCAAAACTTTGCATATTTTCCTCCAGCAAATATCTGCTAAGATCTTGTTGCTGTTATTATGCTGGGGAGTGTCTCTGAGTGAAACCTGAAGAAATATAGCATTAGTAGCTATAAAACCAGGGAAAGAATGAACATTGGAACATCTGCATGACTAATCTTTAAGTTAATTGGGTTAAATATTCACTCGGCCATAAAACCGTGCATTGATGCCATTCTGTAATCTTGGTATTTGATATTGGGCCTGAGGTTTTTCAAAATAAACATAATTGCAATTTATTAAGTTGTGTCTACATTGAGACAGTCTGCTATAATCCATCCTGTCCTGCACCCATACAATGCTTTCCCAAAAATGAATTGAAATGCGACCAAGTAGGACTCTTAAAAATCTTGCTGCCATTTTATCTCTCTTTAAGCATCAAAAATCTTGGTGAGGTTTGGTAAACCGCCCTGTAAGAGCAGACTCCAGAATCTAATCAGTTCAAGTAATGCAAATACTGTGAAGCACTGATGATTTGCTGAGTCAATCGGAAGAAATTGCAAATTCACAAAAATTGTCTCTGTCTGCAAACCTGATCATCCATCGAAATGACTAACAATCAGAATAAATACTTTCTGCAGCAGGCAGCCATGGAAAACCGAGAGCTCAGATGGAGAAATGCCACATTTCTTTAAGTCCTGGTCAAGTTTCCCCAATCATTGAGGAAGGAGCACGGTGGTATTGTCACTGGACTAGTAATCTAGAGAGCAACGTCTCTGGATCCCGGTTCAAATCCCACCAAGGAAGAAGACGGAATTTGAATGCAATAAAAATCAGCACCTAAAAGTCTAATGATGACAATTAAACTATTGCTGATTGTCAGAAAAACCCATCTGGATAACCAATGTGCTTTAGGGAAGGAAATCTGCCATCCCTACCTGGTCTGGCTTACCGCAATGTGATTGACTCTCAGAGTTAGGGACAATCAATAAATTCTGACCCTGCCAGGCACATTTGCATTCTGTGAAATGAGTAAAAAAAAAATCTTGGTAACGGCAGCCACCAGAATACCATTGAGCAATGTGAGTTTGAGCCTTGTACAAGCCTCAAATTCTGCTGTGAAAGCTGATGTTGACTGGGACAGCAGTTGGAAAATAGAACCATGGACCGAGATATTAACGGGAGTGAGTTCTATAAGTGTAGGGGAGGGGAAGAGAGGGGAGGGGAGGGGAAAGGAGGGGATGAGAGGGAAGGGGAGGGGTGCTGATGGACATCAGTGTTTCAGATGAGGGAGAAGTCTGGGTTCCCCATGCAGTGAAGTTCAAACTCCACAATGCGCACTATTTCCTTCCTTTACAGGTTCCTGCTTGGATTAGTCTGACTAACAACCAGGACTCCAATCAGACCCAGAAGACTCAGGTCATAGAAACATTGAAGATAGCAGCAGGAGGAGGCCATTTAGCCCTTCAAACTTGCTCCGCCATTTATCAAGACCATGGCTGATTATCCAACTCAACAGCCTAATCCTGCTTTCTCCCATAGCATTTCATCCCATTTGCCCAAAGTATCATCTCTTGAATACATTCAATGTTTTGGCATCAGCTACTTCCTGTGGGAATGAATTCCACAGGCTCACCACTGTCTGGGTGAAGAAATGTCTCCCATCTCTGTCCTAAATGGTCTACCCCAAATCCTCAAACTGTGACCCCTAGTTTTGGACTCGCCCCACCGTCGGGAACATTCTCCCTGCATCTACCCTATCTAATTCTGTTAGAATTTTAGAAGTCTATGAGGTCCAAACCCTGATGATAAGGGTGGGATTGATCTGGGATCAGGGGGGGTGGGGGGGGGGGGGGATGGGGGGAGGTGGAGGGGGGATTTGGTTGGGGGGGAATCTAATAACTAACTTTGGCAGCATGTGGGGCAATCACCAGCAATGGAACAGGTCTCATTCCTGACCGTGAAGGGTCTTTGCATTGGGCGAGTTTACCTGATGGGGTGAGGTGGACCGTTAGGGTTAGGGGTAGGGGGTTGGAGATGATGGGGGGGGGGGTAGAATCTTTGGGAAAGGATGGTCAGGAAGGAAACATTCCAGCTTTGCCAGTCCCACAGACAGTACGAAAGTTTTTACGTTGTCTCATGAAGCTATTCTTGCCTTCCTACCATTGGTCAGGTTTTCCTGAGAAGCTGACTGTTAAACCTATATTTAAGACTGCCACCCTGTGAAAGATTTAAACTGTGAACCCATTTCCTGGGAATGCATTTTATGCCAACCTCTTGTCCCACTTCCATCCAACCCACAAGTGGGCGAAGGAAATTCAGGATTTTAAAAAATTCAAAATTCAAAATTGGCCTACTTTTGGGGTTTAAAACCTATTCCTCTGGGTCTCCTGATTGTACTCCATTAACCTCCATACAGATATTAACATGTGTAGATCCAGATAAGGAATGCTCAACTGAGATGGTTTCTATTACAGGGCAGGTGGGCAGCTCTTAACCATCTTAGATCAAATATGAGCGGTGGATATTTTGTTGTGGTCCTGGAGGATTGTCTGCATCAGTGAAGCAGCCCGAAGAGCAACAGAAAAAGGGACAAAATAATGCAAGGACCCAGTTTAGACGTTTGTTTGTCTTTCCAAATGTCTGTAAACTGTGACAATCTTGATGACAACATCCAACTTGTTTCTTCACTCTGCAGATGTTGCTTGCCCAGCTGAGTGCTTCCAGTGTATTCTCTTCTTACCTTAGCTGAAATCTTTTCTTGTCTGGTTCTTGCCATTTGATCAATGCTGTTAAACATCTGACTCCTCTGGGAGGTAACTACTCTGATGGCTAAATTTTAAAGGAGTGAATTTTTGCGGGCTCTTGTGCATTGTCATTTCAAAAAAGGTCATGCCAGCCAAAATACAAGCTTTGACTTCATTCTTTTCTTTGTCCAAACATCAATACAACCAGAACACTGGCACTGCCATTCTTTTGAAATTATGGCTGCCCATTCAGAGAGTTTTGACCAATCTCTGAAGAAGCAGCCAAAGGATTCAGTTTTCAGTAAAAGTCAATTTTAAATCATATTCACAATGTTTACCTCGAATCACATGAAATAAGAAAGTATTAATAATACAGCTATTAATAATGCAGAATAAAAACAGTTTTGACACAAATCCAAATAATTGGCAAAGGGAGAAAATAAAATGGTTTAATTCTCTTACATAATCTCCAACTATAAGTGTGTGGTTTTTAATATCTAACACAACAGTTTTAGCAATTTCCTGCTTTTAAGTGGTTTACAAGCATGCAGCAACTTGTAGATTGTAAATGTTTAATCCGACCCTCTGGCTCTTCAGAGAGAACACATTCTGATTACACAGAACATTGCTGAATATTCTACTAGTTTTATTAGTATAATTAATAAAAAATCAACCCTAGCTCCTGTTTCCTACCACAAAGTGTAAATTCAATCTGGAATGTTAGCTTACAGATAAATGGAGGAATTAGTAAGGTCAGTGGTATGTTGGCCTCATTACAAGTGGGCCAGAGTACAAGAATAAAGAAGTTGTATAATCACAGAATCCCTCCAGTGCAGAAGGAGTTCATTCAGCCTATTGGGCCTGCACCAAGTCAGCATCTGAGGTCCATATCTGCTTCGAGAAGACGACCATCATCCCGATACCAAAGAAAAGCCATGCAGCTTAATGACTGCTGTCCAGTAGCTCTGATGCCCATCATTATGAAGTGCCTCGAAGGCACAAATCGATTCTGGATTCATGTCTGGATCAACTACAGCTCACCTACTGCCACAACAGGCCCACAGCAGATATTATCTCCCTGGCCCTATACTCAACCCTGGAACACCTCGATAACATAGACACTATGCCAGCCTCCTATTCATAGACTATAGCTCAGCTTTCAATACCATTATTCCTCCAAAACTCATCTCCAGCCTCTGGCACTTGGGTCTCGGCACCTCCCTCTGTGACTGGATCCTGAACTTCCTAACTCACAGACCACAATCAGTAAGGATAGGCAACAACACCTCCTCCACAATCATCCTCAACACCGGGTGCTCCACAAGGCTGTGTTCTCAGCCCCCGACTATACTCCTTATACACCTATGACTGTGCTGCCAAATTCCCCTCCAAATTGATTTTTAAATCTGCTGTTAACACCACTGTAGTGGGTTGGGTCTCAAAAAATAATGAGACTGAGTACAAAAATGAGAGAGAGAATCTGATGAACTGGTGCAGCGACAATAATCTCTCCTCAATGTCAACAAAACAAAGGTGATTGTCATCAATTCCAGAAAGCGTAAAGGAGAACATGGCCCCTGCCTACATCAATAGGACAAAGTAGAAATGTTTGACAGCTTCAGGTTTTAAGGTCTCCAGATCACCGACAGCCTACCCTGGTCCATCCTATGCCAATGCTATAGTTAAGGAAGCCTACCAATGTCTATACTTTCTCAGAGGACCCAGGATATTTGGCATGCCCATTATGACTCTCACCAACTTTTACAGATGCACTATAGAAAGCACTCTTTCTAATTTTATCTCAGTAAGAAAAGCTGTCTGGCTTTTCTCTGGTACCAGGATAATTAATGGTCATCTTCTTGAAGCAGATAGAGACCTCGGATGCTGATTTGTTGCAGATATGATGAGCCAAAAGCCTCCTCCTGCACTACAGGGATCTATAATTGGATGACTTCTTTATTCTGGTGCTCCGGCCCACTTGCAATAAGGCCAAAAGTTTGCTATGGTTCCAAGAAATTAAAAAGGATCATGGATGAAACCCAATCCATCACTCAAACCAGCTTCCCATCCATTGACACTATCTATACTTCCTGCTGCCTCATAAAAATAGCCAGAATATCCTGCGTCTGCATCTCACACTTTCCCTCTTCCATCTTCTTCCATTGGGCAAAGTCTGAAATCATGTACCAGCTAACTCAAGAACAGTTTCTTCTCACTTCCATTGGACTTTTGAATGGACCTCCCTCCCATTAAGTTGATCTTTCTCTACATCCAAGTCATGACTAAGACTCTGCGTTCTCTCCTTTCCTTCTCTATGTACAGTATGCTTTGTCTGTATAGTGCACAAGAAACAATACATTTCACTGTATGCTAATACATGTGATAGAAATAAATCAAATCAAATCAAAATCCTACTCACCTTATCCAAAATCCACCTTACTTACACAACCTGGGAGACTAAGGGGCAATTTAGCATGGCTAATCCACCTAACCAGCATATCTTTGGAGTGTCAGAGAAAACCAAAGCACTCAGAGAAAACCAACACAAACGCGGGAAAAATAAGTAAGCTCCATACACACAGTTACCCAAAGCCAGAATTGAACGCGCTATCCTAGTGCTATGAGGCAGCAGTTCTAATCACTGTCCTCGCTATAATTGCACAAGGCTTTGGTGAGATCACATATAATATGAATCTTACAGCACCCCCCCCCCAACCTCATCCCAAACTGGTATATTTGAGAGAGGGAGAGCAGTAAAATCAAATGATTGGATCGCTCACAACATTCCTATCCAGCCCCGAGTGTCCCCTATAACATAGCATCAGCAGCCTGCCCACCCTTAGGTCTATTGAGACTGTTAACTGGGTCTATTTCTGCCTCTACAGCAGTATTATATATGGTTGGGGGAGGGAAAATGATGGATATCACTCTGTTTCTTCATCACCTCAAAAAAGGCAGAAATAACGAAATATTTCTTTTGGTGGGGGTATTCTGTGCAAATTGGGGATACCCCACTCCCCACTTTGTGACCTCCAAACTCTGAAAACCCCAACCCTATAATCCCACTCCCCCACACCTGGCAACACCAGTGTGCTGATCCATTGCTGACCAAACTTCCTGCACTTGTCTTACCGCAGTAGCGATGTGACCTTCCTCCTTGGAATTGTTTGTGGCCTCAGTGGTGGTCACAACTACATTCTGGAGCTTCTGGAACTATGCAGCTTCCAGCCAATCTGATTAGTGGACAGCCCTCAATGGAGCAGTGTACTGGGTGAGGCACACCTACAAGTATCTGTCCACGGAGTCATCATTGTCTTCTTTGGTTCTTCCTGGATTCATAGATGACATTTAATTTCTACAATCTGTCTTCATGTGAACGGACGGGTTGACTCTCGACTTGCAATTCTCTGAGTACAAGAGGCAGCACATTCCATGAGGGAATGGGATCTGGAGTGTAGAATTTGCTTTCTTTCCTTTGCTGCCACTGTAAGACAAGATACCATCCTACAAGATGTTGGAGCAGAATTAGGTAATTTGGCCCATTGAATCTGCTCCACCATTCAATCATGGCTGATAACTTTCTTAATCCCATTCTCCAATCTTTTCCAATTAACTTTGATCCCCTTACCAATCAGGAACATATGTATCTCTGTCTTAAATACCTCAATGACCCAACTGCACACCCGTCAGTGGCAAAGAATTCCACAGATTCACCACCCTCTGGCTGAAGAATTTCTGCTCATTTCAGTTTTAAAGGAATTCCCCTTCATCCTTTAAGGAAGGAAATCTGCCTCCTTACCTGGTCTGGCTGACACGTGACTCCAGAGCCAGAGTAATGTGGTTGAATCTCAACTGCCCTCGGGCAACTAGGGATGAGAATGAATGCTGGCCAGCCAGCGACGCCCATATCCCACAAAGGATTAAAAAAAGCCTTGGTTCTAAACAGTCATCCCTTTCCTCTGAAGCTGTGCTCTCGGATTCTCCATGACATTAAGCTGATGTGTCTCAAAGCAGCTTGAATGACAATTTGTTGCCATTCTGAACATTTAGTAGCAAATGCCTCCCAGTCATTTACATCAATGCTGCATCACTTCTTCAAGGAGAGTTTTATTATGTTTTTGAAGCTTTTTTTTGCCTTTCTCTGGAATGATCACCATTTGACAGTTGAGGATGTCAGTTCATCGAAGTTGATTTTGTTGGGGTTAACCTTGTGAATTGATTTTAAGACACAAGCATTTATTTAATAACCTTTCCACATGAATCTGCAGGATATGGTGACAGAATCTCTCTCATGTTCTCACGTGCCACTGATATACAGTCCAGGCTTCACTGCAGTATACGAGTGTGATTTACTCTGGGCACTAGAAATTCTGTTAAGATCTTGCTTATATTTTATTAATATAAGAACATAAGAAATAGGAGCAGGAGTCGGCCATCCAGCCCCTCGAGCCTGCCCTGCCATTCAATAAGATCATGACTGATCTGTAGTGGTTCAGTTCCACTTTCCCGCTTTTTCCCCATAACCCTTAATTCTCTTGTCAATTAAAAACCTATCCACTCTTGACTTGAACATATTCAGTGAGGAAGCCTCCACCACCTCATCAGGCAGAGAATTCCAAAGATTCACCACCCTTTGTGTGAAGAAATCCCTCCATAACTCTGATCTGAACCGCACCCCCTCCCAATCTTGAGGCTGTGCCCCCTAGTCCTGCTATCTTTGCTAAGCAGGAAGAGTCTCTCAACCTCTACCCTACCCATCCCCTTCATTATCTTATACATCTCTATAAGATCCCCTCTCAGCCTTCTAAACTCCAAAGAGTACAAACGTAGCCTATTCAGTCTCTCCTCATAATCCAATGCCCTCATCTCCGATATCAGCCTAATGAACCTTCTCTGCACCCCCTCCAAGGCCAATATATCCTTCCTTGAATGCAGCGACCAAAACTGCACACAGTCCTCCACCTGCAGCCTCACCAGCACCCTATATCTTTAACATGTCTTTGTTGTTGTGGTTTGTAAAAATTGATCTGACATAGCTGGTCTAGGCTGGGGTCTTCTGATCAGCTGTGGGCTTTTTAGAAAGGTGTCAATGTTTTAAGTTTATTTATTAGTCACAAGGAAGGCTCACACTAATGCTGCAATGAAGTTACTGTGAAATTCCCCTACTCGCCACATTCTAACACCTAAACGTATTCAACATTCAATGTATTTCAGAACCTCTCCTTCAACACCTATAAGGCCAGCTATGAGTTTTGTTTTGGCAACATTGAAGCACAGATTGTGTTTCCTTCATTTTGGATTGAAGAGATTGGGAGTGACTTCCTTATAAATCTGGCGCAGAATGAACAGTAACCTATCTGCAAATGTGCATCTATGATGGTCAGTTTTAGCATGGAGGCAAATGAGATTAAAGAGTTTTTAATTTAAATGATATTTAATACTGACACCGGGGCAATTTTATCTTTGATGAGTGAATAGCCATTATCAGGTAGATTATCACATTGTTTAACTCCATTCCAGATTTTGAATGCATCTGTTTCTGTTCTTTTTTAAATTCATTTATGGGAGGTGGGTGTCACTGGCTGGCCAGCATTTATTGTCCATCTCTATTTGCCCTTGGAGGACAGTTAAGAGTCAACCACATTGCTGTGGCTCTGGAGTCACATGAAGGCCAGACCAGGTAAGGATGGCAGACTTCCTTTTCTGAAGACATTAGTGAAATGGGTTGATGTTTCTGACAATGATTCCCTGGTCATCAGTAGATTTTGTAATTTTAGATATTTTTTATTAAATTCAAATTCCACTATCTGCTATAGAACATAGAACATAGAACATTACAGCACAGAACAGGCCCTTCGGCCTTCGATGTTGCGCCGACCAATATAAAAAGCAATGCCCCTCCAAACTAAACCATTCCCTTCTCTTCCATATACTTATCAACTAACCTCTTAAACGCCACCAAACTTGGCGCATCTACAACTGCTGCAGGCAGGGCATTCCACTCCCGAACCACCCTTGGGTAAAGAACCTACCTCTGATATCCGTCCTATAACTATCACCCCTTAATTTAAAGCTGTGTCCCCTCGTGCTAGCTTTCTCCATCCTAGGAAAAAGGCTATCACTGTCCACCCTATCTAAACCTCTAATCATCTTATATGTTTCAATAAGGTCCCCTCTTAGCCGCCTCCTTTCTAACGAAAACAACCTCAAATCCCTCAGCCTCTCTTCATAAGACCTGCCCTCCATACCAGGCAACATCCTGGTAAACCTCCTCTGTACCCTCTCCAATGCCTCCACATCTTTCTTATAATGTGGGGACCAGAACTGCACACAATACTCCAAGTGCGGCCGCACTAGAGTTTTGTACAGTTGCAACATGACGTTGCGGCTCCGAAATTCAATCCCCCTACCAATAAAAGCTAAGACTCCATATGCCTTCTTAACAACCTTCTCGACTTGACTGCCTACTTTCAGGGATCTATGCACATACACACCAAGATCCCTCTGTTCATCTAGACTACTAAGAATCCTACCATTTGCCCTATACTCTACACATTTATTATTTCTGCCATAGTGCATTACCTCACACTTTTCCACATTAAACTCCATTTGCCACCTCTCGGCCCAGCTCTGCAACTTGTCCAAGTCCCTCTGCAAACTATAACACCCCTCTTCACTATCTATCACACTCTTCAAATCTATGGAGAGATTTGAACAGAGATCCCCAGAACATTAGTTGAGTTTCTGGATTAATAGTCTAGCGATAATACCACTTGGTCATCATTTCTCCTATTCAAGATGGTTGTAGTTGTGATGAAGTAATTACAGGATTGTAATAAAATTTGTTGGTTATTCAAGACTTTGGGATGCAATGCACACAGCTACATGATTCACCGACTCAAATATTTTGATTAACAAATGTAAAGAAGTGTTTTTGCTGTTGTGCTTTACATTTTATTTGGATTCGTCTGACACCAAAGAACAGGCCAGAGGTTTCTCTGAAAGGTCCAGAGCCTCACTGTGCCTCTGGAAGGATTTCCCCAGCCACGTGAAGTAGGTGATTTCGGAGAATGCATATCTGCTCTGGTATCTCGATAGTTCCCTCAATATAATTTACCTCCCCTCTTGAAGATAGTTTCCATTACCACATTTCTGAGGTCAGTGGAGAGTTAGCTTCCCTCTCCAGCCCGTAAGATGGATTCTTGATATGAGCTAATGAGACCAGCATTGAAGATCTCAGTTGCAATGTCATTGGACTCAAAGGCCTTGCTGTTTTCCATCTATTTGATTACCAGTTGCAGCCTGTCCCATTGATGATGCTTACTCATGGATTATAACAGGGATAGCCTGGGGTAAGTTAATAAACGCTAAACTCGGAGGGAGAAATAGAAAACTGGCACCAAGCTTTTACTGAACACTGGCTTTATTTACAAATTGTCTTATCAGGATGCTGATGGGACTTGATGGATTGAGTTATAATGAGAGGCTGGATAGACTGGACTTTTCTCTCTGGAGTGTAAAAGGCAGAGGGATGATTTTATAGAGGTCTATAAAATTATGAGGGGCACAGATCAGCTAGATCATCAATATCTTTTCCTAAAAGTAGGAGAGTCTAAACCTAAAAGGCATAATTTTAATGTGAGAGGGGACAGTTACAAAAGGGTCCAGAGGGGGCAATTTTTTCACACGAAGAGTGGTGAGCATCTGGAATAAGCTGCTAGATGTAATAGTAGGGACAGGTATAATTTTGTCTTTTAAAAAGCATTCAGACAATTACATGGATAAGATGGGTATAGAGGGATATTGGCCAAGCACAGGAAATTGGGGCTAGCCTAGAGGTTTTAAAGAAAGGTGACATGGATAAGTTGGGCCGAAGGACCTGTTTCCATACTGTAAATCTCTATAACTCTATGACTCTATGCCTGCTCCCTAACCAACACTCAGTGTCCCAGAAGTCTCTCTTTACATGTACTCAAGATACGTAACCAGTTAGTGCCATTCCCCTGTTTATCCTTCACATTGATAAGACCATTAACAGAGAGTATTAACTGCACCGTGGATTTACAGCACCTATATCATTGCTGTCATCTTATCTTAGTAAGGACATGGCTTGCTTTGAGGCCAGATTGATTAGTGACAAGTTACGTAGAATGGGCCTATACTTCTCTGGAGTTGAGAAGAATGAAAAGTGATTACATTGAAAATTAAAGAACCCTAAAGGGGCTTGACAGAGTAGATGAGTCAGGGGAATGGTGAACCAAGAGGTAGGGGGCCAGATTTTCCCCTTTTAATTTGAGAATCATGAGTCAGGCCATTTTCTGATATCACATTCCAACTCTTATAACAAACTGGCAAGTGTATATTATTTTCGTGCAGAGAGCTGGGTTTGGGCTTACCATGGCAAGCCTAGGATGGGACTGTCTCCAACTTAGAACGATAGAAACCCTACAGAGCAGAAGGAGGCCATTCAGCCCAGCAAGTCTGCACTGACCACAATCCTACCTAGGTCCTAATTCCATAACCTGATACATTTACCTTGTTCATCCCCCGACACTAGGGTCAATTGTAGCATGGTCAATTAACCTAACTCGCACCCTTTGAAATGTGGGAGGAAACTGAAGCACCCAGAGGAAACCCATGCAGACATGGGGAGAATGTGCAGACTCCGCAAAGACAGTCACCCAAAGTCAGATTGAACCCTGGTCCCTGGCGCTGTGAGACAGCAATGTTAACCACTGTGTCACAATGCCACCTTATTTCTTAGGAAAATTCAAATTAAGGCAGGTATTTAAAAGGTTGAACCCAACATTAATTTGCATACATGTTGGGTTGTGACTGGTCAAAGTGGCAGTTGGTAGAAATCAGCTGGGAACTTAAAATTTACATTCCTCTCACCTCCCTATTCAAATGGTTGGTGTGGTTAGACAACAAAATCCAGCCCGTACTCTCTGATTAGGGAGTGACCCATTAAAGACTGAGATGGGGAAAAACCTCTTCATTCAAAGGCTGGTGAACCTTGGGAATTTTCCATCCCTGTGGGCTTCGGACTCGGTCATTGAGGATATTCAAAGCTGAGATAGACAGATTTTCACATTTTTATCTGATTTGATTTGATTTATGATTGCCACAATGAAAAGTATTGTCTCTTGCATGCTATACAGACAAAACATACCGTTCACAGAGAAGGCAAGGAGACAGTGCAGAATGTAGTATTACAGTCATATCTAGGGTGTAGAAAAAGATCAACTTTATACAAGGTGGGTCCATTCAAAAGTCTGACAGCAGCAGGGAACAAGCTGTTCTTCAGTTGGCTGGTACATGACCTCAGACTTTTACATTTTTTTCTCGAAGGAAGAAGGTGGACGAGAAAATGTTCTGGAAGTGTGGGGTCCTTAATTATGCTGGCTGCTTTGCCAAGCAGCAGGAAATGTAGATAATGGATGGGAGGCTGATTTGCAAGACGGATTGGGCTACATTCACGACCTTTTGTAGTTCCTTGCGGTCTTGGGCAAAGCAGGAGCCTACAGCAAGATGTGATACAACCAGAAGGAATGCTTTCTATCTGAGGATTGAGTGGTATAGAGAAATTGAGGTTAAAGATCAGCTGTTGTGAATTGACTGGCAGAGCACGCCTTAAGGATAATATGATCTAACCCAATTGTTTGTGCCCTTATGACCCATTTTGTGTTTTTTAACATTTTAAAAAATTTTTAATGAGTGATTTTAGAAACATTGTGTCTGGCTTATGGATCAGGGCAGTAAGAAGTCTGACACACCGGGTTAAAGTCCAACAGGTTTATTTGGTAACAAAAGTCACTAGTTTTCGGAGTTCTGTCCCTTCACCAGATGAATGGGAGTTCTATTCACAAACCAGGCATATAAAGACACAAACTCAGTTTACAAAATAATGATTGGAATGCGAGTCTTTACAAGTAATCAAGCCTTAAAGGTACAGACAATGTGAGCAGAGAGAGCGCAAAGCACAGGTTAAAGAGATGTGTGTATTGTCTCCAGCCAGGACAGTTAGTGAGATTTTGCAAGCTCAGGCAAGTCGTGGGGGTTACAGATAGAACATAGAACATAGAACATAGAACAATACAGCACAGAACAGGCCCTTCGGCCTTCGATGTTGTGCCGACCAAAATAAAAAGCAATGCCCCTCCTAACTAAACCATTCCTTTCTCATCCATATACTTATCAACTAACCTCTTAAACGCCACCAAACTTGGCGCATCTACAACAGCTGCAGGCAGGGCATTCCACTACCTAATCACTCTTTGAGTAAAGAACCTACCTCTGATATCCGTCCTATAACTCATACCCCTTAATTTAAAGTGTGTCCCCTCGTGCTAGCTTTTTCCATACTAGGAAAAAGGCTATCACTGTCCACCCTATCCAAACCTCTAATTATCTTATATGTTTCAATAAGATCCCCCCTTAGCCGCCTCCTTTCTAACGAAAACAACCTAAAATCCTTCAACCTCTCTTCATAGGACCTGCCCTCCATACCAGGCAACATCCTAGTAAACCTCCTCTGTACCCTCTCCAATGCCTCCCCATCTTTCTTATAATGTGGCGACCAGAACTGCACACAATACTCCAAGTGCGGCCGCACTAGAGTTATGTACAGCTGCAACATGATGCTGCGGCTCCTAAATTCAATCCCCCTACCAATAAAAGCTAAGACTCCATAAGCCTTCTTAACAACTTTATCCACTTGACTGCATACTTTCAGGGATCTATTGACACATACACCAAGATCCTTCTGTTCCTCAACACTATTAAGAGCCCTACCATTAGCCCTATACTCTACACATTTATTGTTCCTGCCAAAGTGCATACCTCACACTTTTCCACATTAAACTCCATTTGCCACCTCTCGGCCCAGCTCTGCAACTTGTCCAAGTCACTCT
This sequence comes from Sphyrna mokarran, assembly GCA_024679065.1. Taxonomy (NCBI): domain Eukaryota; kingdom Metazoa; phylum Chordata; class Chondrichthyes; order Carcharhiniformes; family Carcharhinidae; genus Sphyrna; species Sphyrna mokarran. The sequence goes on along the minus strand of JAGIQG010000023.1, from coordinate 47,978,981 downwards.
GTAAACTAAAACACCCCTCTTCACGATCTACCACACCACCAACTTTAGTATCATCTGTAAATTTACTGATCCATCCCTCAATACCCTCATCCAGATCATTTATAAAAATTACAAACAGCAGGGGCCCCAAAACAGACCCTGAGGCACACCACTCGTCACCGAACTCCACGATGAATATCTCCCATCAACCACCACCCTCTGTCTTCTATCTGCCAACCAATTTCTAATCCAATTAGCTAAATCACCCTCTAGGGTGACATGAACACAAGATTCCAGTTGAGAACATCCTTATGTGTGCAGAACTCGGCTATCAGTCTCTGCTCAGCCACTGTGTGCTTTGTGTGTTGTGAAGGCTGCCTTAGAGAATATTTACCCAAAGATCAGAGACCTAATGCCCATAACTGCTGAAGTGTTCCACGACAGGAATGGAACAATCTTGTCTGGTGATTGTGATACATTAGGATACCAGATTAAAGTCCAACAGGTCCAAGACACAATGAATCAGGTTCAGAGGAAAAATAAAGGAGTGATTTCTGGCATAAAGAACCTCATCCACTCACATGATTTGATGATGAAGTCAATTGTGGTATTTCACAGGCTGCTTTTAGTTTAAGCTTCTGTTCTGTACGGGAAATAACTCCGACAATAAACCTAATGTGTATAACTTTGAATACACACATGCAAACCACATCTTTTTCACTTTCTTTAATACTCACAACCCCTAACATTGTTAGGACATTACACTCAGCAGTATGGAGCTATCAGCTTGGAGAAACACGAGTCTTTTTAAATGGGTCTGATCTCCTGGACTGATGCTGATTGCCTGATAGAGGCAGAGAGGGATTTTAATGAGTACCTGTTCCCTTATTCGCATTGTTTTGTTCCTGAGCTGTTTTGCCTTTCCCAGGCCGGAGGGATGGAGTAGGAGACAGTGGAGAGCTTGGAGGAGCCAGCATTATGGATGAGCTGTTTGATTTCTGCCCAATGTTTTGTGCAATTGTGAAAGTTCCCAAGGGGATAAGATAACGTGAATGAATTTGTTCCTTTGGGGAGCAAAAGTAAAAGATGGATGTTTTATGCTTCATGGGGAAACACGGTGGCACAGTGGTTAGCACTGCTGCCTCACAGCGCCAGGACCTGGGTTTCATTCCCAGCCTCAGGACTTCAGGAATGTGGAGTTTGCACATTCTCCCTGTGTCTGCGTGGGTTTCCTCTGGGTGCTTCGGTTTCCTCCTACAGTCCAAAGATGTGCAGGTTAGGTGGATTGGCCGTGATAAATTGCACCTTAGTATCAGGGGGTTTTGCTAGAGTAAATATATGAGGTAATGGGGATAGGGCCAGGGAGGGATTGTGGTCCATGCAGATTTGATGGGCTGAATGGTCTCCTTCTGCACTGTCGGATTCTATGAAATTTTTCACTCAATTTTCTCTGCCCTGACTCAAGATGCCAAAATTGCTGAGAGGCAGCTATACTGCTACAGGCACAATGGAGAAAGATTTTTGGCCTGGATGCTGCTGGATTCTGTTGTGATGGGCAGAGAGTTGTGGGGGGGGGGGGGGGGGGGGATTGGAGGGGGGAATGTGATGAGGGAAACCATTTCAGCCAAAGCAGCAATTGAATTTAAATTTAAATCACAACGAACCTAACAGCAGCCATCTGCAGAGCAGGCACAGGAATACGTCAATCACACATTGTATATTACACTTGGAGATCTTACAACCACAATTGGAACATCTGTTCCTTTTCTGCTGTTTCCAAGATTGGAGAGAAAGCCTGTCTACAGTGTGATTGGCCCTGTATCAAGCACAGCAGTTACTGCAACTAATCGCACCCACCCTGACAGGTACAGGTGGTGAAGCAGGAGAGATATCCATAAATAAAAAAGCTCAATCAGAGCACTCTTCAACCTATTAAACTTTGATCCCTTACAGGATTTTGGAACTTTGGCTAATTAAATTCTGAGGATTGTATCTCCAAATTACTGTCAGAAAAACAACAATGAAAACCTATGTACACGGTTGGGCATCATTTTGAATGTTTGAGCTGTGAAAAATAAATCTCGCTCTACAAAAATACCTTGAGATGCTCTTTAACTTCCAAAGTTTATCCGAACTTTCCAAAATGTTGATTTCTCAAAAATAAATCCTTGGATATTGGTCTGTGCATTGAGATGTTAGATTAAAAATCATACAGTGCTCATTTCTCAGCAATACATATTGGGAGGAAGTACAGATGCTGTTCTTAGTGGGAGTGAATCATCTGACACAATGATAGGGAGGTGCCATGTTGGACTGGGCTGGGCACATTAAGATATCTTACAACATCATGTTAAATTCCAATAGATTTATTTGGAATCATGAGCTTTCAGAATGCTGCTCCTTCATCAGGTGAGTCACTTGAGATTTCTTACAACTGAAATAATAGATGAGTGTAAGTGAGGGAGGTGCTCTCCCCATGTCAGAAGCAGGTGTTAGGAACTTTGAGTTTTAGATAAGATGCCTAACGCCTGTTTAGTGTCTCATCACCAAGTCTGGTTTGGATTGAGACAGTCAGTGTCTGTGTCAGTGACTGTACTGAGAGAAGCCAACTCAACAGTTCACCATTAATAAAGGAGGTGTGTAAATGTGGAGACTGGAAAATTGATGATTTCCTAAATATGGGAATATCCAACATTCAATCAGCTGAAATTTCATGTCTTCCCACTTTCAGTATACTCCCCCTACTCCAATCCTTACCGATAACCATGACTGTCTCCCTACCTTTCACACTGTCTTATCACCATTCTAAGCTGCTGTTTCTCTTGGGTAAGACATCAGTTACCCTCTGGCATAATTTTGACAGTTTTCTGAAATTCCTATAATTGCAACCAAAACAACCCTACCTACTGTATCCTCTTCTCTTGATGATCTGCTTGGATAGAACTCTTACTGAGGACAAACCTCCTCTTACCTTGCTTTGGTTCCTTTGGTTGTCTATTGCCATCAAATCCAAAGAGGGAATCTTCCCAGGTAAGAAAAAAATCAGCAGAAATTTCTTCTCTCCAACCTTCCACTTCCTTTGTTGTTGTACCGAGTGTTTTTGGCTGACACTGAGACTTGTCCTGAGGATGTGCAATGCATTTATTTGTCCTGATGTTATACATGTCAGTGGTGTGTGGGACTTGTTGCAAGAAGATTATAGTATGCATGTAATGGTACCTACTCTGCTGCATTGAGACTGAACCTCTATCATCCATTCATTACAGCAAATTAAAAACCAGATTAGCAAGGAAGACTATCTAATTTGACTTCACATAAGGTCACTTCAATCATAAGTTTATTACACTTCAGCGTGCAGTAGATGACGTTTGAGAGTGAGTTCAAGTAGAAACTGAGCTCCAAATTATTCTTGACTCCTTCTCATAATATGAGAAAATAGGCCACTAAACAGTTAGAAGGTTTTCTTTTAATCAGCTCCCACAGCACCTCTTCCATTTGATTCAGATCAATTGCTAAAATGTGGACTATTTTCTATATTTTGAAATCTTCTTTTGATGAAAGAGACAATTAAACTTATCATTGCCTCCAATGAGGCAGCCCAGTGGAAGAAAAGAATATATGAGCACCAGAATCTTAAACCTGAGTCTACAGTTATGGTTTACCAGGCAGAAGAGGTCCCTGTGCTCCAAATGGGATGCGATTTACCAAATAAACTAAGTGCCCAATGGGTGAGAAAAAGGGATTTTTTTCTGCTGCTTTTGTGGGAGTGGCTGGGGGGGGGAACTTGACACACTGGCATTGACCACTGGAGGGTGGGGTCTCAGAGGATAGGGGCCACTGAGACCCCACTCCAGTGCCCAGTGAACTCTGTGAAATGAATTTACAGCATTCTGTGCATTACAGAGGCCATTAGGGAATTTACGCTGGTAAGGGAGGGGCTAACAGCAGATTGTTCAGAGGGCCGGGGCACACGCACCAGAATCCCAGTATACTGGGAAATCCTATCCCCAAAGACTGGGAGCCTCTGCTCTCCCAACACACCACCCCCACTCCCCTCCCCACACTGCCGGCACCAAACCCAATGACCATCAGCTCCAACACTCCAATCCCCTGGTTACCAGCCTCTTGATGGTCTCCACATCAGCCTCTGCACCCAATGCAGAACATAGAACATTACAGCACAAACAGGCCCTTCGGCCCACAAGTTGCACCAATCATATCCATACCTACCAGGCCATAGAACAATCTGTAACTCCCAATCCCATTAAATCCCATGTACTCATCCAGAAGTCTTTTAAAGACCCCAGCAAGTTCACCTCCATCATCACCAATGGCAGCCAATTCCACTCACTCACCACCCTCTGAGTGAAAAACTTACCTCTAACATCTCCTCTGTACTTGCTCCTCAGCACCTTAAACCTGTGTCCTCTCATAGCGGCCATTTCAGTCCTGGGAAATAGCCTCCGAGAATCCACCCTATCTATTCCTCTCAACATCTTATAAACCTCTATCAGGTCGCCTCTCAACCTACGTCTCTCCAGGGAGAAGAGACCTAGCTCCTTCAACCTATCTTCATAAGGCATGCCCCCCAATCCAGGCAACATCCTTGTAAGTCTCCTCTGTACCCTCTCAATAGCTTCCACATCTTTCCTGTAGTGAGGCGACCAGAACTGCGTACAGTACTCCAGGTGGAGTCTGACAAGGAACTTATAAAGTAACAGCATTACCTCCCGACTCTTAAACTCAATCCCTCAATTGATGAAGGCCAGTACACCATACACCTTCTTAACCACATCCTCCACTTACAAGACCGATTTAAGAGTCCCGAACCCCAAGATTCTTCTGCTTCTCAACACTGCTAAGACTCCTATTCTTGATATTGTACTCCTATGTCCCATTGGTCCTGCCAAAAAGGACCACTACACATTTATCCGCGTTGAAGTCCATCTGCCACTCTTCTGCCCAGTGTTGCACCCTATCTATGTCTTGCTGCAACTTCTGACAACCCTCATGACGATGCACAACACCGCCAACCTTCATATCGTCGGCGAACTTACTAACCCATCTCTCTACTTCCTCATCCAGGTCATTTATGAAAATGGCAAACAGCAAGGATCCCAGAACAGATCCCTGGGGCACTCCACTGATAACCGACTTCCATGCAGAATAAGACCCATCCACAACCACTCTCTGCCGTCTGCAGGCAAGCCAGTTCTGGATTCACAAGGCCAAAGCCCCTTGGATCCCACACCCTCTCACCTTCTCAAGAAGTTTTGCATTGGGGAGCTTATCAAACGCCTTGCTGAAGTCCATGTAAACCACATCTACCACTCTTCCTTATGAAGTTGTGCAGAGTTCCATCTCCTGTCCACTCTGCCCAGCTCCACCACAGTTGTCAGTACCTGGGTCCAAGGGTCACCTCCTGCCCCCAACCTCCCAAGAGGCTTCTGGTTCCACTAATGAGATCATCACACCAGGTCACTATATGTGAGCCCCATTGGCATGGACCCCCCACCCCCACCCCCCCCCCCCCCCCCCCCCCCTCCCAGTGGGGTCAGAAGCTTTAGTGAGTGCAGACAATATGATCTTGGGTTTGCTAAATAGATGCAAATGCTGAATTACATTTTGTTATCAGCATCACGCTGTACATCCAAAAACTGGCCCAGGAAGAACCCAAGCAGCCAATCGTTGGTCACAATTCCCATTTTTGGTCTCCCGGTGATATTTCTTAGCCCAATGTGCTACTCAAGCCATGCAGCAGGCCTGGAAAATCATACCTATGATTCAGAGAGTTGGATCTACAGCAGGCACCTCAAAGCACTGGAGAAGCAACATCAGTGGATCTTTATAAGATGCTCCATATTGGCGGTAAGAAAGGCTGGCCCAGCATTCTCTTACAAGCCAACACAACCAGCGCTGAGGGCCGAATCACTCAAAACTAGCTCCACTGCTTGGTATACATCCCTGATGTACCTGTTACCGAGGCAACAAGTTTTACTCAGAACTTGTTTGCAGCAGGATACTCCCAGAAGGACAACAGAAACACTTTAGAAATGCTGTCAAAGCAATTCTGAAAAGGTGAAACATTCTGTCAATTCTTCGAAGAACATGGCTTGTGACTGACTAGAATGAACAAAGAAGAACAAAGAAAATTTCAGCACAGGAACAGACCCTTCGGCCCTTCAAGCCTGCACTGGCCCATGCTGCCCAACTGAACTAAACCCCCTACCCTTCCAGGGACCATATCCCTCTATTCTCATCCTATTCATGTATTTGTCAAGACACTCTTAAAAGTCACTATCATATCTGCTTCCATTACCTCCTCTGGCAACAAATTCCAGGCACCCACCACCCTCTGTGTAAAAAAATCCGCCTCGTACATTTCCTTTAAACCTTGCCTCTCACATCTTAAACCTGTGCCCCCACCCCCACTCCCCCCTAGTAATTGACTCTTCCACCTTGGGAAAAAGCTACCGATTACCCAAATGGAGAATGGAGCAAGTGTATTCAGAAAGTTACCAAACACATTGAGAGACTTCATCAGAGCATCTAGTGGTGAGGTGGAGGCATTGGAGAGAGGGCACAAACCTTATCCACCTGGCCTGTCAAACACCACCCACCCTGTGTTCAGATATACATATCCTGTATTAAACTCATCAGCATTCAGCAACCAGAGTGGAAGTAAGTCATCCTTAGTCCTAAGGGACTGGCTTTTGAAAATGTAAATATGTAAGATTTTCCACAGTATCCTTGGCTGTGCTTTCTGAAGTATAGAACATAGAACATAGAACATAGAACAATACAGCACAGAACAGGCCCTTCGGCCTTCGATGTTGTGCCGACCAAAATGCTTTGACAGCATTTGACAGTATTGTCAAAGTTCAATAAAGGTAAATTTGCCACAGTCCCAGATAGGGAGAGAGAGAGAGCTGACTGCTGGTAAGGATCACCTGAGGTGAGGGGTAAGGCTGAGAAGGCAGGTCCTTCATGAATAACCTCAGCCAATGCAGGAGTTGTTAGCATTGCTCTCCATCATGAACCATCTGTCCAGCCAACTGAGCTAAACTGACCCCTTCAATTCTTAAATAAAATAACATAGAACATAGAACATTAGAGCGCAGTACAGGCCCTTCGGCCCTCCATGTTGCGCCGGCCAGTGGACCCCCTAACCCAAACCATTCCAATATCATCCATATGCCCATCCACCGACCATTCGAATGCCCCCAAAGTAGGCGAGTCCACAACTGCTGCAGGCAGGGCACTCCACGCTCTCACCACCCTCTGTGTAAAGAACCCGCCTCTGACATCCGTCCCACAACTACCACCTCTTAATCCAAAGCTATGTCCCCCCGTGCCGGCCATCACCATCCGAGGAAAAAGGCCCTCACTATCCACCCTATCCAGTCCTCCGACCATCCTATACACATCCTAACTGTGTGAGTTATTAGCATTCTGACGCTGAAGGTGATTTATTAATGTATTTTTTAGTGAAAATGGAGACATGAATATGCTAATAAGAGAATTCAATGCATATTCAATTCATATCTGAGGAATATTAAGCTAAATTAGACAATCTATTCAGATAGGGTTAGAAAAAGCCCTTCCCATTTGAAATCTCTGCTATTTATCGTTTGAATTCTCTGTGGAGAAAGTGAACCTTCATCCTTTGTGCTCATGTTTGTGAATCAGCTGCAAACCCTTCCTACAAATAATTGGCTGATTAATAAATCTGGATGGTCTGGAAGATACTACACGGATGATGAAAACTGACACTAACTAGTTTTGTGCAGTCTATAATATTTAATTGAAAAGGTATTCTTCATGTGTCATGGTGTGTGAATTTTATTACATGCAGTGAAACATTGGGATTAGCAGCAAATTGCTGGCATTTCTTTTTTCTAACTCTATCTGAATAGTTTGTCTAATTTAATTTAAGATTCCTCAGTTATGAGTTGAATATGGGTTGAATTCCCTTATTAGCATATTCATGTCTCAATTTCTATTAAAAATGACATTAATAAATCACCTTCAGCTTCAGAATGCTAATAGCTCACATACAGTTGTTTTATTTAAAAATTGAAAGTTTGAGCACAAATTAAAATTTCTGACACAACAAATATGATATCTAATATGGCAATCCAATTGCCTCTATCCAGACATGTTATGCAGTGGAATTGCGTGGACGTATTTCTCTTTTTCAACAACAGAATAGGCCATTTTGAGATGTTTTAGTGCGTTACTGTCAGAGGAAGTTCTTCCTCTGAACATCTTCCAGTGATAGATTTTATGAGAATTCTTTTTCTCATCTTTGAATGAAGTCAGGAAGCAAAATATCCACGCAAGCTTTTTCACTCAGTGGTGAAATAATTGAAATGGAGTTGTTGGTGTTGATTGGGGTAGACACAGGAAGAAGTCTTACCATATCAGGTTAAAGTCCAACAGGTTTATTTGGTAGCATGAGCTTTCGGAGCATTGCTCCTTTATCAGGTGAGTGATAAAGGGTAGTGCTCCAAAAGCTTGTGCGGTCAAAAAACCTGTTGGATTTTAACCTGGTGCTGTGAAACTACTTCCTGTGCAAAATAATTGATATCTGTTCCTCGGACAGTGCTGCGATTTTCAAATTAAATTACCATTCAGATTTATACTTACATAGGAAAGAGTCTAGAAGTGGCTAAAATGTATAATACCGATTGTAAAAACAGATATTCATGCATGATAAATAATTCAAAAAATTTTGAATGATATTGAAAATGCTCTCTTGGGTAGAAATAAAGCATTAAGGGGGGAACATTGTTTAATAGATCTTGAGTTTACCCCAGTGCTATCAATTAAATGATGAGTTTTAGGTTGCCAAATGCAAATAGATATTTTGTACAGAAGTGACAATGAATAGATAAGCCATTGACAGGGATTTGGTGTTAGTACTTTCCTTTCAAAAATGCCAAGATTGTGACAGGCACAAAACTTTTTACAGGATAGTTTAAATGTAAATTTGAAATGGAAACACAAAGAGCTGCCCTAACGGTTAATTAATTTTATTCCCAGGTAGTGAAGCCATTCGGATGAGGAAAGTCTCAGGTTTATTCTTAGTGCTGAGAGGACTGATTTAAGCTGTGGTTTCAATTGGCCTCATGTTCCTAAGCTAGCAGCGAGAGATAAAGTGTAATTTCTCACCTGTACTCAGCTATGAGATGCATCCGACAAAAATAAAACATGTATTTTTAGCTTAGCACTGGAAGTAAAAAACTGGCATTTAAACAGCATTCATCAAAGCCTCCAGAATGTCTAGGGTTTTTACAGTTAATTAAGTGTTTTTTTCAAAGTATGGTGGTAATTCAATGCTGACTTTCAGCTTTGCACACAACAATCTGTTTCTGTGATTTTTACTGAAATAATATTGACCAGGGTCTGAGGAGAACTTGCTGTTCTTCAAAAGAGTACTGTGAGATCATTTATATCCACCCAAGCAGGTAAATGGGACCTTGCTTTAACGCCTTGACACAGCACCCTAAGCAGTACTCCCTCATTACTGCCTTGGAGTGTCAACCTGGATTCTATACTCGAGGCTGTAGCAGGGGTTTGAACCCAGAAGACCGAGGCAGGATTAACCGAGACACAGTTGATACCAACAGGCTCAGTGTAATCAGTCATAGGATAATGGAGATTAAAAATCATGGTATAAATTCAAAGAGATAGGTCAGGCTTGTCCATTTGAAAAAAAAATCACAAGGAAAGTAAAGGTTAATGACAAAAGTAATAACCCAGCAGATAGATCGTGGCCTTCACTTATTTTATTTGAAGAACTGATTCATGTAACAACTATTGTAAATGCATTACTGTCACATAGTAACTTGTTCATCTTTTGTTGAATGAATTTGTTTGTTAGGTAAAGGCTGAAATGAAATTTATACTAAAAGGTCAGGACACATTGTGAAGGCACTGGGCAGATCCAGTAACTAAACCAATTTACAAATGGGTTTCCAGTTATTGTTTCTCTTTCCACTCATACAGGGCTTCTGTCACATCTCTGATGCAGCAAGGAATAACACACCGGTAATGTCACTTACTCCCGCAATTACTCAAGGCTGTGAATTCTTTACTGACAAATCAGGAGGGATATTACGACGATTGATTCCATCTGGATTAAATCTTGTATTCCTTGCTGCTGTGTGAGAAGGTGTGGTTGAATTGGATCTGCGTAACCTTAATATTACAGCACTAATTTAGTTTATGTTGAGAATGTAGCTAAGAACTAAAGCAGGAAGAGGCCATTCAGTCCTTCAAGCCTGCTCACCATTCATTTTAATCATGGCTGGTCATTAAATTCAATATCCTGATCCCCCTACACCACATATCCCTTGATCCCTTTATACCTAAGTATATCTAATTTCTTCTTGAGATCAGACAATCTTTTGGCCTCAACTACATTCAGTGGGAGTGAATTCCATACATTCACCAGTCTCTGGGTGAAGAAATTGTTCCTCACCTCAGTTCTAAAAGTTCTATCCCTTACCTTCAAAGTATGACCCTTTGTTCTGGACTCCCCACCATGGGAACATTCTTTCTCGATCTATTCTGTTTAACCTTGTTAGAATGATATAAGTTTCTGTGGGATCCCCTCTCACTCTTCTAAACTCTGGTGAATGCAATCCAAACCAATTTAGTCTCTCCTCCTGTGACAAACCTGCCAACCGAGGAATCAGCTCAGTAAACCTTCACTGTACTCCCTCTATAGCAAGGACATCCTTCCTCAGATAATGACACCAAAGTGCTCCATGTACAGCCTCACCACTGCCCTATACAATTGCAGTAAAACATCTCTATCCCTTGGTTCTGTAGCATCTGCACATACATAGAACATTACAACGCAGTACGGGCCCTTCAGCCCTTGATGTTGTGCCAACCAGTGAAACCAATCGAATGACCCTCTAACCTAAACTATTCCAATGTTATCCATGTGCCTATCCACTGACATTTGAACGCCCTTAAACTTGGCGAGTCCACAACTGCAGCAGGCAGGGCATTCCACGCCCTTACTACCCTCTGAGTAAAGAACCCACCTCTAACATCCGTCCTGTAATTATCACCCTTCAATTTAAAGCTGTGTCCCTCGTGTAGCCATACAGCTCTGTACAGTTCACACAGGAAGCAATTTTGTTGAGGGCATTAGGATAATGCTTTGTATGTATGTGGAGCAGACAAGGCCCAACGTTAGTCAGCATTGAATTCTGATCTGATGGTGGGGCAGCCATTTTCTGTGCCATGTGGTAGTTTCCATTGGAATTAAGTTGTATAGCCTGAGCTATTTGGAAAGAACATTCCAATAGTGGTGAGGTTACAGCTGCATTCTGAGTGTGTTTCTAAGAGAATGTTTACTCTGTTTAGGCTGAGTTTTATGAGGAGTTTCAGTGCTGAATTCAATAAACATACCAATGGAATGATGCTTTACCACTAAAATGTAATTGTCTCCAATAAAGGATCATTGCCTTAGAAAAGGTCATAAAACAGTCTCAATTAAATTGTGTAATGATTGATTTTGACCTTTTTTATATGAATGGGAATAATTTAATACTGGAATATATTGCTAGACTGCATGACCTTTCCAGTGAAACACATATTGATCAATAGCAACTTATATATCCAATCACATCAGGAGATATATCTATCACCGATTTTGCTCAAATTCATCCTAGTCCAATACTGCAGTAAAGTTCCACATTAAACTGAAACATTTTCATCCATCTCATTATATAGGTATGTTTCACTGAGTCACATGATAATGAGTTATAAATCCACTGCTATATCCAACTCTGATTATTTACAGTCTGTAATCATAGGATAGTGAGCATTGGAAATAAAAAAGTTGAAATGAAATGCTTGCACATAGTAGGAATGGGAAACAAAGCAGTCACGAGTAACACACTGGCGCCTCCCAAGAGATGAATTAAGAGTGCCCTCAGTGACAGAAGATCTGGTTTCTTTCTCAGTCTGGGCTAAGTGCCTACACGAGAATAATAACACAAATCTTAAGAGGCCAATTCTGCAGTAATAAGCTGCAGGGGGAGCAGCACAGATACAAGGGATTGATGAATTGGTAGGATTTAACTTGCTTCCAATAGGATGTAATTCTGCAGGTTACTGTAAGTTTTATCCCAATTATCCTTTAGTTTGATTAAAGCTCCTAATCTACAAAGAACAAAGAAAAGTACAGCACAGGAACAGGCCCTTCGGCCCTCCAACCCTGTGCTGATCATATATCAGCCTAAACTAAAACTCGATGTACTTACAGAGTCTGTATCCTTCCATTCCCATCTTATTCATGTATTCATCTAGTTGCCTCTTAAATATTGCTATCGTACCTGTTCTCATCATCTCCCCAGGCAGCGTGTGCCAGACATTCTGCATAAAAAACTTGCCTCGTATATCTCTTCTAAACTTTTCCCCATGCTCCTTAAACCTCTGTCCCTGCAATTGTTAATGCAATATTTATTTAAAACCAGGCACAACTCTGTGGGACTTGGTCCATTTTCTCATTGCTTCTTCCATGTACATCTAGAGTGGAATCATAAAAGGTGTCACGGCTTTTGGATTTCTTAAAGGAGATCATATATATGTGCGTCTGTTTTTGTAATATTTACAGATTTTTTTATTAATGAGTTGGTTTAATAGACATTTTTTAATTTATCTAATTATTTTCATTTTTCAGTAACATTTTTTTGAAAAAGGATTATCGTAAGTTTGCTCTGTATTTGTCTCAAATACAATACTTTATGCAGAGTGATATAAGATAGAAGGAAGTATGTGAGGCAAATCGGCGGTCACTAACCCATACTTGCACACTGTAGTGGGAAATTCACCACCTCGGAGTCAGACTTGGAGGTTCAACAAACAATTTTATTCGGACAAAGCTTTGGGAGAAGTGCTGGCATTCTGCAGCACTGGCAGCCACCTTCTCAACTACACAATGGTAGTTGAGCATCTTTTATACTTTTTAGATAATAGACAGTACGGACATTAGCCGTTCGCACATTGTTACAAAATGTGTAGACAATTCAGACATGGTCAGTTAACACATCATTATACAGAGACAAGTATGAACATTGACAATTATCATATCATTGTACATAGAGTAGATACATTTATGCATTTATGCCCCCATCAGTAGCTGATCTTGTTATCAAGCTCATTGTTTTGGATCTGTTTTTATTTCAAGTTTAAGGTGCCTCAAGGTCTGACTTGCTTTCTGTGTAATTTAAATGCTACAGATTGAACTCTTCCTGTAAATGTCTCTTCCCAAAGTCAGTGCTTCTTAATGTCCCTTTCCAAAGTACATTTTGTGTGCCAGTAACCATTTAGTGTCCTTTACTTTGATTTCACTCCAACAACATCTTCTGTTAAACACAACTAACTGCCTTAAGGGAGTTAAATTATGAAAGTTATGAAACTCTTAATGAAAGTTATGAAACTCATCTCCAAACTCCATGGTCTGGGCCTTGGCACCTCTCTCTGCAACTGAATCCTGAACTTCCTAACTCACAGACCACAAACAGCAAGGATAAGGAACAATGCTTCATCCATGATCATCCTCAACAACGGTGCCCACAGGGCTGTGTTCTCAACCCCGTGCAATACTCCTTATATACCAATACTGTGTGGCCAAATTCCCCTCCAATGTGATTTTCAAGTTTGCTGATGATACTACCGTAGTAGATCAGTTCTCAAACAATGACAAGATAGAATAAGGAAATGAGAATTTGGTGAACTGGTGCGGCAACAATAATCTCTCTCTCAATGTCGAAAAAATAAAGGAGATTGTCATCGACTTCAGGAAGCATAAAGGAAAACATGCTCCTGTCTCTACATCAATAGGGACAAAGTAGAAAGGACCAAGAGCTTCAAGCTTCTGGGCATCCAGATCACTAACAATCTATCCAGGTCCTTCCACGCTGACACTATAGTTAAGAAAACCCACCAATGCCTCTACTTTCTCAGAAGACTAAGGAAATTTGACATGTCACTATGACTCTCACCAGCTTTTACAAATGCACCATAGAAAGCATTCTTTCTGGGTGTATCACAGCTTGGTGTGACTCCTGCTCTGCCCAAGACTACAAGCAACTAAAAAGGTTGTGAATGTAGCCCAATCCATCACATAATCCAGCCTCCTATCCATTGACTCTGTCTACATTTCCCGCTGTCTCAGAAAAGCAGACAAAATAATTAAGGACTCCACATACCCCAGACAACCTCCCTTCCACCTTCTTCCTTCAGGAAAAAGATACAAAAGTCTTGAGGTCATGTGTCAAATGATTCAAGAACAGCTTTTTCCCTGCTGCCGTCGGATTTTTGAATGGGCCTATCTTGCATTAAGTTAATCTTTCTCTACTGCCTAGCCATGACTGTAACACTACATTCTGCATGCTCTTGTTTCCTTCTCTATGAATGGTATGCTTTGCCTATATGGCATGCAAAAAGAATAATTTTTGCTATATGTTAATACACATGACAATAATAAATCAAATCAAATCAAACTCAGGGAGTTGGATTTAAAGCTTTACCACATATTGCGAAACGGCTACAATCTAGTTGCGACATAGTAAAACAGTTGCTTGTGGTTGGTAAGGTCATCACTGCTCTCAATTTCAGTTAATTCCCAGTTAGTGCAGCAAAGTCAACTAGAGGATAAAGTAAGGAAGCAATGGCCTAGTGGTATTATCGCTAGACGATTAATCCAGGACCATACCCGAGCCCTATATTAAAAGCCTCCAGATTTAGGAAACTACATTCTTTACTCAACACCCAGGAGAAGAATTGAAAAGTATTTGATTTGATTTATTATTGTCACATGTATTAGTATACAGTGAAAATTATTGTTTCTTGCAAGCTACACAGACAAAGCATACCATTCATAGAGAAGGAAACAAGAGACTGCACAATGTAGTGTTACAGTCATAGCTAGGGTGTAGAGAAAGATCAATTTAATACAAGATAGGACCATTCAAAAGTTTGATGGCAGCAGAGAAGAAGCTGATCTTGAGTCAGTTGGTACATGTCCTCAGATTTTTGCATCTTTTTTCCCAATGGAAGAAAGTGGAAGAGGGAATGTCCAGGGTGTGTGCGGTCCTTGATTAATTTTTCCAGTCAGTGGGAAATGTAGACAGAGTCCATGGATGGGGGACTGATTTGTATGATGGACTGGGTTTCGCTCACAACCCTTTGTAGTTTCTTATGGTCTTAGACGTATACATGATTTCCCCCAAGCTGCTAAAACCTGTAATATTGCCAGTTGGAGCTAAACTATTTAATCTCAGAAGAGAAACCAGACTCTAGGCAAAGCAGCCTGTGATTGTCCACCATTTCACTATTGAATCAGTAGTAGAGAGAGAAAGTTCTGTCCAAAAAAACTTTGTCTGGCCCTCATCTACACTGTAAATGACAGGAACATTTAAACTTTTATATTTATGCTTCCAGGAATAATCTCTGGCCCTTCTCCCATCATGGGAACTGTCACTTCTGGAAAGGACAATGATTCTGAAACAGTCAGCTTGCTAATCCCTAAAGGAGTAGACCATTGTACTTTTGATTCTGGATTCTAAACTCATGTATAATCATATCTATTTTATTTAATTGTGTTCTTGCCCTCTCTCTATTATATGAATGCTTATGTTTCAAAAGCCCCTTTCCATTGTTTTGTGTGTATAAATTAAAACAAGCCTCTTATTTTGGTTTATCTGGAGCCTTCTTAGAGGCTAAGAAGACTTCATGCTGAAGGATTGGAGAAAGTACACCAACTCTTATAAAGAGGAAACCAAAAACCAAAAACAAGTTTCTGTTTATAGGCAGATAATGAGAGAAGTCGGGGCTGTTTAAATTAATTCTCCTCCTGTTGTAACAGTTCCCACAAGCTGGGAAACATTGCTGGCTAGCACACGCTCAAAGTAAAACCCAAGCAGCATGTTCAGTTTGTATTACGATGGATACTTGAGAGACTATGAATGTGACAAGCTGCAGTTTAAGTGTGTGCCTCAGCTAGTTGTGTGTTTCCCTGAGGCCCAATAGAAGAGCAGTAAGTTTGTGTGAGGTCCTGGTTTCGATGAAAATAAATGTCGAACTGTTTGACAGAAAAATTTATCACAACAGCAATTTCAGCTGACTATGTTGTATATTACACACTGGATAGTCTTTCAGCACGGTGAAACACCGGTTAGCCTCACAGCGCCAGCGACCCAGGTTCGATTCCTAAATTGGTTACTGTTTGTATAGAATCTGCATGTTCTCCCCATGTCTGTGTGGGTTTCCTCCTGGTTCTCCGGTTTCCTCCCATAGTCTGAACCGCTTCTTGGCCTTTTGGCTAAGATGAAGTGTAGTATCGACATGCTGTACTTGGTTGAAGTCATTAGGTTACATTGTGGCTTCATTTGAAGCAATTTTTAAAGTAGCATCTCAGCCTTTTGGCTAAGATGCAAATGAGATCAAGCCTTGGAGGAGGAGCTATGCCTGCTCCAATCAACTTGGATCATGTAGATCAAACCCAAGACAGGAGGTGAGATCCCTGGTCAGCATGGATCAGAATAGAACAAAGAAGAACAAAGAACAAAGAACAAAACAGCACGGGAAACAGGCCCTTCGGCCCAACGAGCTCATGTCACCACCCCAATGTTCCCATCTCTACCCGCGATCCCTGTCCATATTTATAGATCTATGGATTAAAAACCAAATTTGAGACAATTTAGGGAGAATTTGTTTTGCCAATTGGCCTAAGAGCACATCTTTGGGATGTGGGAGGAAACCAGAGCTCCCGGAGAAAACCCACGCAAGCACGGGGAGAATGCGCAAACTCCCACAGACACAGGCCCAAATCCATGTATCTGCACAGTACAGCGATAGTCATTGAATGTCTCAACTTGTTGGGACTCTGAATTGGATTTGATTGGATTGAATTGGAATAAAAACAAAAAAAAAGTATGCTGGTTAGGTGCACTGACCCGAACAGGCACTGGAGTGTGGCAACTAGGGGAATTTCACAGTAACTTCATTACAGTGTTAATGTAAGCTTTACTTGTGATGAATAAGTAAACTTTAACTTTACTCTGCAGGATTCCTGAAAGCACCTGTTTGTGCAGTTAATCAACCCAACATTAAAACGGGCTGATTCCTTTGGCTGAGTGTGGTGAACTATCAGCTTATACAGAGGATGCTGTGGTATCAGCCAGGCCAATTTCACCTAGATCATCCACTGAACCAGTGGGGTCTGTGACACTCTGTCTCTGGTGAATGTGCTAACATTCGTTTTATCTTCCCTTGCTTTTTGCCTGATGTTTCCTCTCCCCCAGTGCAGCCTTTGGAAAAGTTGAAGCTACTAAACATTAGTTTTAACCCTGCTAACTGCAAAAGGAATTTGCATGTAAGCTTTTTTTACTGCTTTACCCGTCAGATATTTTAACCCAAACATTGAGCCTGATTTTTTACCATTGCGTCGTGCCCATTTCTGGGGCACACGGTAAAATCGGCTGCGAGACCATTAACATGATCCACGCCCACATCTGCGCAGATTGCCACTTTACCAAAATCCGGGATCCACTTTGTGCCCAAAACAGGTACAACAGGGGTTTAAATGTATTTGCACGTATGTAAATTGAATTGATGAACTGCCCTGCCAACTTTATCATCATTTCTCCTTTTACCACTGCGTTCGCTAATCAGAAATCACGCTGAAGTGAACCTACTGAATAAAAACCTAAACGGGCACTCCAGCTGCTGAAGAGGTGGGTTCAGAGTTTCCAACAGATCCCTGACTCAGATCAGTGATGGGAAAGGTGGGGAGGTGGGTCAGATCATTCTCTGGTGTGGGGAGGGGAGTGAGGCCAGATTGCTGTCTGGTTGGAGGAGAGAAGAGAGGAGGTGGGTGAGATATATCTCTGGTGAAGGGGGAGGAAGAGGGGCAGGGGAGGGGCGGGGAGGGCGGCCTGATCATTATCTGGTGGTGGGAGGGCGGGGAGGGCCGATCATCGTCTGGTGGTGTAGAGAGTGAGGAGGGGGAGCCAATTGTTGCCTGGTGGGGAAGGAGGAGAAGACAGGGTAGATATTCCTCTTGTGGGGGGAGGGGATGTGAGGCCAGATCAATCTCTGGTGGGAGGGGGGAAGGAGGGAGTTGGATAACAATGGATCTCTGGTGAGGGTGGCAGGAGGGTCCACTGCACTCTGCGGATAATCAAGGGGTTGGGGGTGGGGGAAAAAGGTGGCAGGGAGTCACAATCAGTTTGAGTAGTGGGGGGGAGGCTGTGGATAAGGGGGACAGTGATGTCTTTGCACCGTCGCTGCCACTTTTCGCTCCTCTGCTTTTTGTGGGAGTGTTCTGACCTGAGCACACTTTTGCAAATTGGTCTCTCACTCTGCATGTGCGGTTCAGAGCTCTGACTGTTTCGGCTGCGCTAAGCTTCACCCACAGTGTGAATGGGACTGGAGGTGTTTTTTTCAGGCTGAGTGCGTGTACAGTGTGTCGGAAAGCAGATTCCCAAACTGAATTTGCATTACGCCTAGATTCAGCACTTGGAATGAAAATGGTAAAATGGGGCCCTAGGTGTGCACCGTAGCACCATTTCTAAAGTAAATGGTCTGGGATGTTAGCTCAGCCGAGCTCAGACCAATGCATTCCTGTCAAGTGGCAATGAGCATCTCCATTCTAAATTCTGACTCCAGAATCAACATCATTTTCTTTCAATTATAAATGTATCTATCGTGGAATCTTGGGGAATAAAGTGGCACTGTTTACAGCAGCGCAAAATAAACACTCAAACATCCCAGTGACCCCAGAATAAAAATACACAGAGCTCCACGTCTCACCCTAATAGAATCAGAAGCCGTAAAATTAAGCTGATGCTGATCAAGACCTATCACATTGCACCATAAATTAAAACGAAAAAGAAATAATTCCAGTGGAGTCTGTCAGGATTAGTTTGTTCCAGGTACGTCAGTAAAAAAAATCTTTGAATATTAACATGGTCTCCTTCACCCTTTCAAAATAGTGATAAGGCAAGGAGTATAACCTTCAGGTTAATTAATTCAAATGTGACAGTATGCACACAGGACATAAAACATCAAGGACACCGTGTCCGTTTTGCTGGTTTTGAGATTTGCCCTTGACCATTTCTGGCATCAGGACACATTCGTTCCTTTTACTTTCTGAAGAAATATGCCAAAGCAATGGGGAAGCTGGTTCCTGTGGTGATTTATATTGTCTACATCACAAGTGGAGAAATATTTGAAGATATTATGAAATCTTGCCAGACCCTAAAGCCTTCCCCACCCCCCCATAGACCATAAAACCATGAGAAATAGCAACAGGAGTGGGCTCTCAGCCCCTTGAGTGGTCCTCACCGTTTATAAGGATTTGGCTGATCCTACATTCCTCACGCCCACTTTCCTGCCCTTTCCCCATAACATTTAATTCTCTTACTGATCAAAAAACAATTTATCTCAGCCTTAATGCACAATGGCCAGAATTTTACCCACTTCTCCCATCACGGGAATCGGAGCGGGCGAGGGGCAGACCATGGAAAGATCCATTGACCTCGGATAGGGTTTTATGGTTTCAGGATGAGCCTGTCTGGAAAATCCCACCCAATAACTGTTCCCACAGCTCTCTATGGCGAGGAATTTCAACGACTCACAACCCCCTAAGAAGAAATCCGTCCTCATCTTAGCCTGAAATTGGCACCCCTTCATTCTGAGACTGTGCCCTCTGGTCTTAGACACTCCCATGAGAAGGAAACAGTCTCTCA
Organism: Sphyrna mokarran; assembly: GCA_024679065.1. Lineage (NCBI taxonomy): Eukaryota > Metazoa > Chordata > Chondrichthyes > Carcharhiniformes > Carcharhinidae > Sphyrna > Sphyrna mokarran. The sequence continues at coordinate 47,959,221 of JAGIQG010000023.1, read as the reverse complement.
CCATTTACCCTCTCAAGCCCCTTTTGAGTCTTACATGTTTCAACTTCTTGTTTTTCTACATTGATGATCTGTAACCCCCCACTAGTTATAGATCACCAACCTGAAAGAGAACCCATTATCCCCACTCACTGTTTCCTGTCCATTAACCAAGTCTCTATCCATCCCAATATGTTACTCCGACACCGTCTCATGGTTTAACATTTTATGAGGTACGTTGGGAGGAATTTTCCAGCCTGCCCACCATGGGAATCATAACAGGTGGGGGACAGGCCGTGCAGAGATCCTTTGACCTTGGGCAGGATTTTCCGATCTTGCAGTAAGCATGAATGGAAAATCCCATCTCTTGTTGAACACTTTCTGAAAATCCAAATACAACACATCTATTTGTTCCCCTCTGTTGACTCTGGTTAAGACTTCTTTGAAAAACTCTAATAAATTCGTTGGACACAATTTGCCTGTCATGAAGCCATGTCTGTCTGCTTGTTTGGATTATGATTTTTAGTAGTTTGCAACATGAATCTGATGAATGTTCATTCTGAGTAACTAAGAACTCAGTAAGAATTTAGCAACACCAATTTTAAATCCAACCGATTTATTTGATAGTAAAATTGCGAGCTTTCAACACTCTGTGTCTTCGTCAGGCAAATGCAGTGTTCTGGTCTGCAATAGCACACATCAGCACAGACAATCACAGATTGCTGATCAGAATGCGAATCCTTACATCGAACCTGCTATTCAAGTGTTAAAGTGGCTAACAATGTGTGTGAAGGGGATCCTGAGCATTGTTAGAGAGTTGTGTATTTTCTCCAGACAGCACAGTAAGTGAGGTTTTTTGCTAACCCAGGCAAGTTACGGGGGTTACAGATAGTGTGTCATTAAGCCAAGATCCCTGTTAAGACCGTCCTCATGTGTGCGGAGCTTGGCTATCAGTCTCTGCTCAGTGACTCTGCGCTGTCGTGTATCACGAAAGCCCCCTTGAAGAACATTTACCCGCAGGTCGGAGGCCGAATGCCCATGACTGCTGAAGTGTTCACCCCCAGGAAGGGAACTGTTTTGCCTGGTGATTGTTGAGCGATGCTCATTCATCCGCTGTCGTAGTGTTTGCATGGTCTCCCCAATATACCATGCTTCGGGACATCCTTTCTTGCAACGTATTAGGTAGACAACGTTGGCCGAGTTGCAAGTGTATGTATCGTGTACCTGGTGAATGGTATCCTCACGTTTGATGATGTCGTCCATGTCGATGATCCAGCATGTCTTGCAGAGGTTGCTGTGGCAGGGTTGTGTGGTATGTGGTCACTGTTCTCCTGAAGGTTGGGTAGTTTGCTGCGAACAATGATCTGTTTGAGGTTGTGCGGTTGTCTGAAAGCAAGAAGTAGGGGGGTGGGGATGGCCCTAGCGAGATGTTCATCGTCATCAATGATATGTTGAAGACTCCGGAGAAGATGTCGTAGCTTCTCCACTCCGGGGAAGTACTGAGTAAGGCCAGTGAGTTATCACCATAAATTTACCCAAACATTTACATTGCCTGTTAAAAAAAATCTGAAACAGCTGTAGCATATTGCTAAGACAGAACAACAGCTGTAATATACCTGTAATACGATACACATATTAATGACATGGTCTGAAGCAGCACCAACACTATTGTTCTGTATCAGCTTTTGCCACACCAACAGCAGTGTCATTTATCAATGACACAGTGAATCAGATTGGTTCAAATGGAAGAGTTTAAAGACAGTCTTAAAAGGAAGGGAGGTTGGCAGAAAAATGATAGAATTTGGAAAGAGGGCATAGGGTCCAGGATTTAATTTAATTTATTATTGTCACATGTACTAACGTATTGTGAAAAGTATTGTTTCTTGCATACTATACAGTCAAAGCATACTGTTCATAGAGAAGGGAAGGAGAGAGTGCAGAATGTAATGTTACAGTCATAGATAGGATGTAGAAAAAGGTCAATTTAGTGTAAGGTAGATCTATCAAAAGTCTGACAGCAGCAGGGCAGAAGCTGTTCTTGAGTCGATCAGTATGTGGCCTCAAACTTTTGTATCTTTTTCCTGAAGGAAGAAGGTGGAAGATATTTCACAATATAATTAAATATTTCTCTACTTGTGATGTAGACAATATAAATCACCACAGGAACCAGCTTCCCCATTGCTTTGGCATATTTCTTCAGAAAGTAAAAGGAACAAATGTGTCCTGATGCAGGGGTCTTTAATTCTGCCGGCTGCTTTGCCGAGGCAGCGGAAAATGTAAACACAGTCAATGGATGGGAGGTTGGTTTGTGTAATGGATTGGGCTACATTCCAAACCTAGACTGGAGTTCTCCGATCTTTCCTGTGTCTGGGATCTCCAGTCCCGCTGCAGTGGATAGAATTTTGGCTGAGCACCAAATTCTCCATTCTTGCTGGCAGCAGGGATTGATATCGGAGAATTCCAGTCATGGTTACCAGTGGTAATGTTGAAGTTAAGGAATGCATAGAAGTCAGAAGGACAGAAACAAGGAGTTTAATGGAAGGATTTTACACAATGACATTAGAACATAGAACATAGAACATTACAGCGCAGTACAGGCCCTTTGGCCCTCGATGTTGCACCGGCTAGTGGACCCTCTAACCTAAACTATTCCAATATTATCCATATGCCTATCCACCGACCATTTGAATGCCCCCAAAGTAGGCGAGTCCACAACTGCTGCAGGCAGGGTATTCCACGCCCTCACCACCCTCTGTGTAAAGAACCTGCCTCTGACATCCGTCCTACAACTACCACCTCTTAATTTAAAGTTATGTCCCCTCGTGTTGGTCATCACCATCCGAGGAAAAAGGCTCTCACTATCCACCCTATCCAATCCTTGATCATCTTATACGCCTCAATTAGGTCACCGCGTAACCTTCTTCTCTCTAATGAAAATAACCTCAGGTCCCTCAGCCTTTCCTCATAAGGCCTTCCCACCATACCAGGCAACATCCTGGTAAATCTCCTCTGCACTCTTTCCAATGCTTCCACATCTTTCTTATAATGCGGTGACCAGAACTGTACGCAATACTCCAAGTGCGGCCGCACCAGAGTTTTGTACAGTTGTAACATAACCTCACGGCTCCTAAATTCAATCCCTCTATCAATAAAAGCTAACACACCATACACCTTCTTAACAACTTTATCAACCTGGGTGCCAACTTTCAAAGAGCTATGTACTTGTACCCCAAGATCCCCCTGCTCGACAACACTATTAGGGGTCCTTCCATTAACCCTATATTTCATATGCCTGTTATTCCTACCAAAGTGAATCACCTCACACTTATTCGTATTGAATTCCATTTGCCACCTCACGGCCCAGCTCTGCAACCTATCTATGTCCCTCTGCAAACTGTAACATCCATCCTCGCTATCTACAACTCCCCCCACTTCGGTATCATCAACAAATTTACTAATCCAACCCTCTACACCCTCATCTAGGTCATTTATAAAAATGGCAAACAGCAGTGGCCCTAAAACAGATCCTTGAGGTACACCACTTGTAACTGCACTCCAGGTTGAATATTTCCCATCAACCACCACCTCTGTCTTCTATCAGCTAGCCAATTCCTAATCCAAACTGCTAAATCACCTTCAATCCCATGCATCTGCACTTTCTGCAGTAGCCTACCCTGGGGAACCTTATCAAACGCTTTGCTAAAATCCATATACACTACATCAACTGCCTTACCCTTATCTACCTCTTTGGTCACTTCCTCAAAAAACTCAATAAGGTTTGTGAGGCATGACCTACCCTTCACAAAACCGTGCTGACTATCCCTAATCAATTTATTTCTCTCTAGATGCTTAAAAATCCTATCCCTTATAATTCTTTCCAAGACTTTGCCCACAGCAGAAGTTAGGCTCACCAGTCTATAATTTCCAGGATGGTCCCTACTCCCCTTTTTGAACAAAGGGACAACATTTGCTATCCTCCAGTCTTCCGGCACTATACCTGTAGCCAACGACGACATGAAGATCAAAGCCAAAGGCTCTGCAATCTCCTCTCTAGCCTCCCAGAGAATCCTGGGGTAAATCCCATCTGGCCCAGGGGACTTATCAATTTTCATACCCTCAAGATTCGCTCACACCTCCTCCTTATGAACCTCAATCCTGCCCAGTCTACAACCTAGTATCGCAGTATTCTCCCCGACAACATTGTCTTTCTCCTGCGTGAATACCGATGAAAAATACTCATTCAGTGTCTCTTCTATCTCCTCAGGCTCCACGCACAACTTCCCACTGCTATCTCTGACTGGCCCTAATCTTGCCCTAACCAATCTGGTATTATTTATATACCTGTAAAATGCTTTAGGATTCTCCTTAATCCTATCCGCCAAAGTCTTCTCGTGTCCTCTTCTAGCTCTTCTCAACTCCCTCTTTAGCTCCTTCCTGGCTGATTTATAGCTCTCCATTGCCCTAACTGAGCCTTCACGTCTCATCATTATATAAGCCTCCTTCTTCCTCTTCACCAGAGATTCAACTTCCCTAGTACACCATGGTTCCCTCACTCGACCACTTCCTCCCTGCCTGGCAGGTACATATTCATTAAGGACATGCAGAAGCTGTTCCTTAAATATGCTCCACATTTCAGATGTCCCCAGCCCCTGCAATTTCCTGCTCCACCCTATGCATCCTAAATCTCTCCTAATAGCCTCATAATTACCTTTCCCCCAGCTATAACTACTGTTATTCGGTACGTGCCCATCCCTTTCCATCACTAAGGTAAACGTAACCGAATTGTGGTCACTATCACCAAAGTGCTCACCCACCTCCAAGTCTAACACCTGGTCTGGTTCATTACCCAATACCAAATCCAATATAGCCTCACCTCTTGTTGGCCTATCTACATACTGAGTCATGAAACCTTCCTGCACACATTGAACAAAAACTGACCCCTCTAACGTACTTGAACTATAGCTTTTCCAATCGATATTAGAAAAGTTAAAGTCCCCCATTACAACTACCCTGTTACTTTCACACCTATCCAGGATCAACTTTGCAATCCCTTCCTCTACTTCTCTGGAACTTTTTGGAGGCCTATAAAAAACTCCCAACAGTGTGACCTCTCCTTTCTTGTTTCTAATCTCAGCCCACACTACCTCAGCAGACAAGTCCACATCAAACGTCTTTTCTGCCACCGTAATGCTGTCCTTAACTAACAATGCCACTCCTCCCCCTCTTCTACCACCACCTCTGCTCTGACTGAAACATCTGAACCCCGGAACCTGCAACAACCATTCCTGCCCCTGCTCTATCCATGTGAAAGATTGCAAGACCATGAAGGAACTTAAACACATGGATGAGAGTTTATGCTTGAATCAATGGGGATTGAGAATCATGACAGTCAGTGGGACAGGGTTGATAGGTGACCAGGAGCTGTTGCAGGATGTGAGCAGCACGGCTTTGTGTGAACTGAGGTCCACTGAGGATGGAAGTTGGAAGGACAGGATAAAGAGCACTGGAATGGTTGAGTCCAGAGGTGACAATGATATATTTGATGTTTTTAAGAACAGGTTTTTTTGAGGCAAATACAGAGACAGAGTGTGTTACAGAATTGGAAACAGATGTTCCTTGTGATGGAGGGTGTATGAGGATGAAAATTTAGCTACGTACTGAGGTTGTTGAAGTTATGAACAGTCTGGTTCACAGAGGAATGAAAGCTGATAATGCTTTGAGGGTGATTAATGTTCAACAGGAAGAGCTTGTGGCTCAGGCAATTTGGATTTTGACAAGACGAAGCACAAAATACAGGCAAGGCAAAGGTCAAGAGGTGAAGACCTGCAATAAAACGTAGATGCTAACCCTGTATAGAACCTTGCAGCATTGAAGAATATCATTCAGCCCCGTATGCCTGAGCTGGGTCTTTGAAAGAACTGCTCTGTTCTGTTTCACACCACAGCACTTTCTCTATAACTCTGCAAATTGGTCTCCTTCTGTTACATAACCAATTACCTTCTGGAAGTTCCTGCAGAGTTAATTTGCTTTCACTACTCCCCTTTTAATTATCAACAGATGATGTTGTTAAAGAACTATACACAGGTGAGGAAGAAGTCTTTGGGGATTCAATCCTGATAAATGTGAGGTGATGCATTTCGGGAGAAAGAATGTAGTGGGGAGGTATATGATAAAGGGTAGACCTATTAAGAGTATAGAAACGCAGAGGGACCTGGGGATGCAGGTGAACAAGTCTCTGAAGGTGGCAGAGCAAGTGGAGAAGGTTGTGAAGAAAGCATATAGTATGTTAGCCTTTATAGGAAGGGGTATAGAGTACAAGAGCTGGCCTTTAATGTTGCAGTTGTATAAAACGCTGGTTAGACCTCATTTGGAATATTGCGTCCAGTTCTGGTCGCCTTACTACCGGAAAGACGTGGAGACTCTGGAGAGAGTGCAGAGGAGGTTTACCAGGATGCTGCCTGCTATGGAAGATCTGAGTTATGAGGAGAGATTAGGCAAATTAGCACTGTTTTCCTTAGAAAGACGTAGACTTAGAGGAGATCTGATAGAGGTGTACAAGATTTTGAAGGGGATAGATAGAGTAAACAGGTTTAAGCTTTTTCCTAGGATGGACTCAAATAGCACGAGGGGTCACGGGCTTAGGGTGAGGGGGGTAAGGTATAATTTGGATGCTAGAGGGAGTTTTTTCACACAGAAGGTGGTGGGGGTATGGAACGTGCTGCCAAGTAAAGTGGTGGAGGCAGGTACTCTGGAGTTATTTAAGAGATACTTAGATGGGCACATGAATAGAATGGGAATGGAGAGGTATAGAAAACTGATTTAAAATAGGGATCATGAGCCTTGGGAGTCCCTGGGAAGTGTGTAAATAGATGATGATATTGATGTACTTGTTTTTATCTTACAGGTGCTTTGGTCCACCTTGTTGTCTAACGAGGGGCATACACACAATGGGTCATGAGAGGACTGCTCTTGGATCTTTTTCGAGAGTATCCTAGGGCTTCACGTTGTTCGTGTACGCTTGACCTTGACCTGGGCAACACGACAGCTCCGTGATTATCGCTGTGCTGTGCAGATACATGGATTTGGGCCTGTGTCTGTGGGAGTTTGCACATTCTCCCTGTGCTTGCGTGGGTTTTCTCCGGTTTCCTCCCACATCCCAAAGATGTGCTCTTAGGCTAATTGGCAAAACAAATTCTCCCTAAAATGTCTCAAATTTGGTTTTAAATCCACTGATCTATAAACATGGACAGGGATCGCGGGTAGAGATGGGAACATCGGGGTGGCAGCGCGGGCTCGTTGGGCTGAAGGGCCTGTTTCCCGTGCTGTTTTGTTCTTTGTTCTTTGTTCTTTGATTCAAGGCGTAAAGTGTAGAAATGGAAGTGGGTGGGGATTCAAGATGGATGTTATCAGATTGGCTTTTCCTGCTTTACGTAGCGCCTGATAATCAAATCAATTAAATGCAATGGGCAATGATCCAATATCATTCATTCACTGTCAAAGCCTGAAATAAATATCTATTCCATACCTCACTGCTGGGAGACTTGGATATATTTGGTTCAAAGTGGAACCAGGTGAGACCAACCTCACTCAGTCCAGCAGGAGAGGTGTTACAGGAAGTTAGTGTGGTCAAGGACTGGATGGAGATTAAGGTGGATCAGCCAAGATAATGCACTGTGATTGCAACAACAGAGGGTGTCTGCTCAGAATGCGGACCTGCTGGCTGGGTAGGGCAGAAACCCAACTAGAAATTTTCAAACAGAAAATAGGATGGTCGTGGATTTGGGCAGGGGAAGAACTGGGGGTGCAGCGGTGATGCTGTTAAAATGGCAGAGGCTCGGTCGGAGGTTTGTTTGAGAGGAGAGGAGACAAAGTTGAGCTGAAGGGAACGGAGTGTGAGGCAAGCAAACAATTGGCAGTGTCGGCTAAAGGTCAGGTAAAGAAATCAGGAATCTTATCAATATAGCCGGTCATGGAACTGATGGAAAAGGTAAACTTGGAGGGAGAATTCACAGAGATGGAAGTAATACTGAATGAGGTGTAGACTATGCAGCGGGTAGAGAGGATCTCATGGAGTGAGGGTTTAATTTGTGAGTAAGATGAATAGAGAATGGGATGAGATGGATGTAGGGAACACGTTACAAAAGTGGCTAAAGAGATACTCAGGACTTTCATGGCAAAAATGTCCATCAGCTATTGGACCTGTAGAAAGTTAGGCTAGAAAGGGATCTTGTTGGGAAGAGGGAGTTGCAGAAGTGTTTAGTAATGGAGAAAATAATCAGGGGTTCACTTTGGTCTTCAGAGTGATCTTCGAATAGGGAGAATTTTAACCCAAGATAGTCAGGTATGATAACAATCCAAACTCTACCACATTGAGGGAGCAAAACTGGGGCTCTGAGAACCATAAAATCCCTACTGTGCAGCAAGAGCCATTCAGCCCAATCAGTTTGCACTGACTCTCTGAAGGAACATTCCACTCAGGCACACTCCATGCCCTATCCCCATAACCCTGTGCATCTGCTACATCTAAACCACCTAACCTTATATATCTTTGGGCACTAAGAGGCAATTTATCATGGTCAATCCATCTAACTTGCACATCTTTGGAGTGTGGGAGGAAACCTGAGCAGCCTGAGAAAACCCATGCAGACAAAGGGAGAATGTGCAGACTCCACACAGACAGTGACTTAAGGCCAGAATCGGACCTGGGTCCCTGGTGCTGTGAGGCAATGGTAATACTGTGCTCTGTGCTGCCCCTGGCACTGTCAAATAAGGCAGTGAAAGAACCGGGATGGGACAGAGTAAAGGTTTTACTGAGGAAAAAGGAGTAATTGTGGAGATGAAGGAGTGATTAAACAAATTGACAGCTGCAGAAGGAATGTGGTGAGTGGAAGATCATAGCTCAGGTATTTAGGAGTTTGAAAATCCAGTTGTAAATGATTCAGTGGAAAGTTTTACCTGAGATGTTGCAAAAGAAAGTATAATTAGAAAGAGTTAGAGAACTATGGAGAATCAGAGTTATACTGGCAGAACGGGCAGTTTATGAGTTCCACTGAGAGGCTGAAACTATCATAATTCCCACTCTTCAACAGTCATTTCCAGTTGATCCAGATTATTTGCTCCACAGTGAGTTGCACAGAGATGGGAGAAGCTTCGACCCTGTGAACCTGACCGTTAAAAATTGCTGCCTGAATGTCAGATTTTCAGTGAGCGGGTCAGTAAGTTGGGGTGGATGACCTGGGAATTAGTGAGAAGGTTGCTGGATCAAGTGGAAGGCATGGCTTGGGACTTGGGCTCTGTGCTGAAAAATAAAACTAAGTATTAAAACATGAAGCCTCCCTCCAGCCCTCACCCTTCACCCTGCACACACTCCCCATGCCCTATCCCTACCAATCCAAGGCATCCCGAATCCTGTACTAGAATAGATTGAGGGTGATTCGATGTGGCTTCAGTTAACAAAGGCTTTATTGCTAAGTTCAGACCAAATTACAGTGTAATCTACTTGATTCTTGGTTCCAACTACAAGCTCCTCCTTGACCTATAGCTCGCTCCCTCTGACCATCTGGTTCAGTTTCCCATTGGGATGATCCATAGGGTCTTCGCCAATCAGAAAGCTGAAAGATGTTTTTCTCTGCTACATACCCAGCTTCTCCCGTTAACTATATTATCACATCACTATTATAGAATCTTCATCTATAAACAAAAATCATTTAGCTCTCTCCTAAGTGAGCACCTTAGAGCTATAATGAGTAATTATTGTGCTCCTCCAGCATCTAAACTGCTTTCCATCCAAACATACCAACTATGAGAAATTTCATACCAAGAGAAATTTCCTCTCTCTTAAAGGGTTATGCTTCATGTACCCATCCCAATAGCTCTTCATAGCCTATGTACCAACCCATACCTGTGTCCCCACCTTTGGCAAGTGCTTTTGACATTCTTAATTGATTTTGTGCTTTTTATACACATTCCTACGCACCTCTACACATCGAAAGGACCTACCCCAAAGGGCATTTTAACCTCTCCCAGATATGTCTCAGGACAGATCCAAAGGGGTACCTAAATGAATCTACAAAGTTCAGCCATGCCCTTACCCAGTCTAGTCTGCACACTCTAATTTTCACACTTATTGCTTCCAAAAATCCCAGTCAGTGATGATGGTGCGCTCTGTAAATCACACAGATCTCCCACTCAACCAGCTCAAACCCCCACCCCCTCAACCCACACCCCAAGCCAACCCCCTGGAAATGGGAAGCAATGGACAGACTTCCAATTTTCAGGCATTTCATTAATTTTGCAATGACGAAGAACCTCATTGTTCCAGAACTCTGGGCCATCATTGAAGACAAATCCAAGTAAACCTTTTACTTAATGTACAAATCAATATTTACTGATGTGTGCAGTTTTGGGGTGTATCTATATCTGAACAATAAAACTGCATCCTCCCAACGCTTCTCCCTAATCCAGCTCATTTACCGAAACAATTGCCAGAAGAATCGAAACTCACAATGGAGAATATCTAATCTGAATTCTGAAATAGCTCCTTCAGTTCAACTGGTTCCAATTAGCTTTACAACTTGGGACTTTACAATCTTTATGATGATAGCTTGTTATTGCTTAGTTTAGTTTATTTATATATTAGTTGCAAGTAACACATTAACACTGCAATGAAGTTACTGTGAAATTTCCCCTGATTGCCACAGTCCTGTTCAAGTCAATGCACCTAACCTGCATGTGTTTCAGGCTGGGAGGAAACCAGTGCACCTGGAGGAAACCCACGCAGACATGGGGAGAATGTGCATTCAGAGATAGTGACCCAAGCTGGGAATCGAAGCCGGATCCCTGGTTCTGTGAAGCAGCAGTGCTAAGCACTGTATTCCTGCAGGAAAGGATGTCCCGAGGCACGGTGCACTGGGGAGACCATGCAGACGCTACAAGAATGGATGAATGAAAACTGTTTGACAATTACCAGGCAGGAGTGTTCCCTTCCAGTCAGGGAACACTTCAGCAGTCACAGGCATTCAACCTCTGATCTTCGGATAAGCATTCTCCAAGGCGGCCTTCACAACACACAACTGCGCAGAGTCGCTGAGCAGAGACTGATAACCAAGTTCCACACACATGAGGACAGCCTCAATCGGGATCTTGGGTTCATATCACACTATCTGTAACCCCCATGATTTGCCTGAGTAGCAAAATCTCACTAACAATCCTGGCTGGAGATAATACACATCTCTTTAATCTGTGCTTAACCCTCTCTCCATTCACATTGACTTGATTAGCTGTAAAGGCTCATATTCTAACCATTATCTTGTAAATTGAGTTTGTGTCTGTATATGCCTTAATCCTCTCTTACCTGAAAAAGAAGAGAGACTCCAAAAGTTTGTGCAGCCAAGTAAACCTGTTGGACCCTAACCTGGTGTTGTGAGACTCCTTACGTGCCCACCCCAGTCCAACACTGGCACATCCACAGCATCACTTTGCTCTGCCAGTCAGTTCTGCAATCTCGACGGACTGAGATTCCTTCAAGTGCGGTGTTTCAGGATGTGCCTTCCCCCTGATCACACAGTCTCAGCACTGGCCACTGGCAGAGCTGGCACCCTTCTGATTGAGGTTGGGTTGTCTCCTTAACTGGATGGTTTCCACGGCGGAGACGTCGGGTTGTAATGAACCATCCCAATCCTGCAGCCAGTCGAAATGGGATCAACCCAAGGGCAGAACTTCACTCTCACCCAAAATTAAACTCATTAAAATTAACGGTTAGAATATTTCCTGACCTAAACTCCCAACTGGCAATTTCCTTTTTCAATATTTTCTTTCTGTAAGAGAGTCTCTTGTGAGAGTCATAGAGGTTTACAGCATGGAAACAAGCCCTTCACACCAACTTGTCCATGCTACCTTTTATTTTAAAACCTCTAAGCTAGTCCCAACTGCCCACATCTGGCTCATATCCCTGTATATTCATCATACCCATGTAACTGTCTAAATGCTTTTTAAAAGACAAAATTGTACCTGCCTCTACTACTACTTCTGGCAGCTTGTTCCAGACACGCACCACCCTCTGTATGAAAAACATTGCCCTTTTGGACTCTTTTGTATCTCTTCCCTCTCACCTTAAACCTGTGCCCTTGAGTTTTAGACTCCCCTACCTTTGGAAAAAGATATTAACTATCTAGCTGTCCTATGTCCCAAAGAGTGATATAAGAAGTGAGGTTATACAAAATTACTAATAAGAATCAGAATTACTTTTAGATTCTTATTAAATTGATGTTTTTTCCTTTAACTCGAATGAATTGACCTGGGAACTGGGCAGGAGGGAGGTCACAGAGTTCTAATATTGTGAAAGAATTGATTTAATTTGGTCAAAATACAACGGTTAACGAACGTCAGTTATAATTCCAGCTATTATTTTCAGAATGGTGATTTTGATGGATGATATGCAGCCAGGAAATGGGAGCTTTACTGTGCATCTGTCCAAGTTTCTGTCAGATCAGTTAAGCTCTGCTCATACATGTTTTGTCACACGTGGACAGCTCCCCTCCCCAGGCTGTTATTTCTCAACGTTAGCACAAGCGAAAAATTGTCTTGTATCTGCTTCCCAGTTTGTCACTGAATCTTGGCATTCCATTTTGTAACAGTTTGGAATTAACCAACCATAGATTTCTATGCCAGGATGGGAGGCAGGGGGTGGGATGGGGGTGGGGAGGAAGGGGTGGTGTGTCAGATCAAGATCCAACGTACAAACTGCCCGGCTAGTTTCACACTGAGCCATGTCTGAAACCATTTTACACAGGCCAAGATGATAGTATAACTGCAATCTTAGCTGCTATGGTCATCATCTTAGTGCAATCATCTTTCAGATTGGATATTAACCTGTCTGTCCCCTCTGACAAATATTAAAAAAAACCCACTGCCCTGAAGCACTGACAAGTAGGGGAGTATACTCTTCAGTGGCTGGGGTCAATATCTATCTGACCGATTTATTTGATAGTAAATGACAAATTCACCTGACAAAAAGCAGAGCCTCGAAAGCTTGTGTGAGTTTACTATCAAATAAATCGGTTGGATTTAAACCTGGCGTTGTCAGACTTCTTACTGTGTTCACCCCAGTCCAACGCCGGCATCTCTACATCAATATCTATCTCCCAGGCAACAGGCAGGATTCTCCAGCTGTTTCTTCAGCAGGATCTTCCAATCCCCCCCACCCCCATCGCATGGGTCCCCTGGCAGCGTAGGGTACAAACAAATGCAAAACTCCTTTGATAACAGTGGGACCAGAAGATCCCGCCATCAGCCAATGCTGGGCCACCTGTGCAAAACACAGCATGAGAGTTGGGGAAAATCCCGGCCAGCAAAACACATAGGGAAAAATTTCCCATCCTGCCCGCCACGGGAATCATAGTGAGTCGGACACAGACCATGCAAAGGCCTGTTAACCTTGGGCAGGATTTTCCAGTGTCGGGGCAAGCAGGAAATTCCACCCATAAACTAATGGAAGGAAATTTGAATCAGGTGCCACATGTGGTTTACAACGTAATCCATTTTATTGGTTAATTTGAGGAGGCAAGTAAGGAGTGGGAGATGAAGGTACACTTTTGCATTCAAAAAAGTTTCAATTAAATGCTTAGCAA